>CAWUHX010000339.1:0-326848 GCA_963922205.1 Romanomermis culicivorax
AAAAGCCGCGCTTGAGCTAAGTAATGCATAATAATGATTATTAAAGTTATAATCGGCGCGAAGCGCCGGAAAATTTTGAGATTATGACCTTCTAAAATGCACCTAAATGCATCTTTTCTGTATCCGATCCCCAAAATTTTCTTCCCAAATGGGGAAAGAGCCCAAAATTTTTTTCCCTTTTCCGAATTTTTTTTTCCCCAAAAAGCACGATTTGGGGGAAAAAAAACAGTGCCCCCCCCCCAACCCAACTGGTCGTACCTCACAGGTATGGGGGGGGCATACCTGTACTTGGGGGGGGGGGGGGGGGGGGTTGGGGGGGGGGACCCTCCCCCCCCAACTCGGCCAACCCTTTACCCAAAATCATTTCCCCCCCCCAACCTCCCCCCCCCCCAGTTTGGAAAAAATTAAAAAAATTTTCGAAAAAGTGTATGTTTTTTTGGCCTTTTTTGGGAAAAATTTCGACTTTTTCCTACCCCCCCCCCCCAAAATTTCGGATTTACCCCCCCCCCCAACTGGTCGGATGGGGGGGGGGGGGTGGGTAAAGGGTTGACTAAGTTGGAGGTGGTGTTACCGACATTTGGGTATAGGGTTTGACCAAGTTGGGGGTCCCAATTACAGGTATGCTGCCTGCGTGATCAGGCTTACTCGCTGGATGACTGACGAGGATATTTTTTCGGATGAGCGCTGTTGTACAGTAAAATCCGATAGTGTCGACTCATGTTGACCATACGAGTGCACTTGTGCGCCATGCACTAAAATTCGCTCAATATTCAACGTTCATGCTCGAACAGGATTTAGATATTGATGTCGAACACTAACAGACCTCTACCAAATTCGGACCACATAAATTTCGTTTGGTTGCGTTCGATTATCAAATATGCTTTTCGGATTCTGATTTTTCGTGACGAAATGCCCATCTTCATGTTTTGTGGAAATCGATCGACAAGTTAGGCGATTTGCTTCGTGCGGCCGACAACCGCGTTTCAAACACTGTGAGGAACGTCCGGACTTTCTGAGGGCTGGACATACACACTTTTGTAGATTTGGACGAATTTTCTCAGGATCAGTGGCACAGCAATGAAAAAGCTGCGTAACAATCAAGATTGGCCACAGTATGATACTTGTAAACTGGAACCAATTAAAAATGTTGAAAGTTACTTGTTTCCAACAGAAATAATTCAAAAAAAGTGTAAATTTCTCTCAAATCGAACAATATAAAATGTGTCTGAATCCACATTTTCGTATACTCAGACTTTATACAATGCGCCCAAATTGCAAGGTATTATTATAAAAAGCTTGAGAAAAGTTCAACCGATTCCACGACAGTGCTAATTTTTATCATTTTCCACTTTTAATTAAAATAAGAGAATATAGTCAATAGTAGAAATCTCCAAGTTTTGCGCACAAGATTCTTCTTCAATTTATAGCTTAAATAATACCAAAAAACAAATTTAGAAAGGAAGATTAATTACGAATGGAGGATCGGACGCCAGTTTTGACTTCGATGACTGAACGGATCGGCAATTGTTCCATCAATATTGATGAAAATAGGTTTTATTATATTTCGTATGTTTTTTATTGTTATTTTCATTTTTACTTGTCGCATTCTTGTACAGTGTATATTTTCTGTATCACCTTGCTCCGTTTTTGCCCACGGATTCATCCTAGCTTTTGATTATCAATTGAAGAATGGTGGCTTTGATGTGGAGTCTACCATACAACCCTACAGTATCAATCTAAAACTATACTGGCTTTTCTACTTTCATTATTTAGAGACGATTTAAATGAAAGTTCAGAAAAAACTTTTTACTATTCCACGAAACAAATTTCCACCGCTGTGGGATTGCAAAACTCGAATTGCCGATCAAACTTCGGTCTACAACTCGATCTCTCAGGTCTGATATTAGGGAGGTAAAACTGAGCAGCTCGAGTTCAACATTACCATTGGATATTTCGACAATGTTCAGTGCATAATACTTATAACTTATTTTTGGTATACTGTACGAAAAAATTGCCTGGGCATACTTTAGACACATGCACTAAGATACAGGCGTCAGCTGTGCTAAATTCCATAAAGCCACTTCGAGCGCACTAAGCTACAGTACACAGTTGCTTCCCTTTTTCTAGAAATTTGTAAGCATACTGACTTAACCTCCAACGATTTTTCGAGTGAAAATTTTTACACTAGTTTCTTTACAGTAGTTTTTTACATCTGCATCTATATTTCCCACACGTTCCCTTTTATGAATTCATGGCTCCCGTCTCGTTTCTTCGTCCACAACATACGATTATAATGGACACTCAAACAGGAGACTACAAAATTGTCATTGGCGACAATAATAAATATTTGTCAGGTGCAATTTTAATGTCTGCAACGACTGATGCCGTCAGCAAGCATTGAAGAACACACTCTTCTTCAAATTATAATTCATATGATGATGAAAACCCTTCAAATAAACATTTGAAAGCCCTTGGGGACAGTGTGAAGAAGTTTCTGGCTCAGAAGCACGAATCGTCCAGAAATTATGAGAAAAATTCGAAGAAATGGAAAAGCTTGGGCTTTACACAGAAATCGGTGGAAATCACCTGGCGTGGCCAAAGAAATCGTCAACAGTTCGAATTTAATGAACAGATGTTGACGATTTTCATTATTTGAAATCTTAGATTATCTGTGGTGTCATCCTCCAGCCACACGATAAGTGAATTAATAGAAAATGCAAATTAGTTCTACAGCCAGCCTATCGAAAACTTGTAAAACATTCTTGTCGATAATTAGTTTCTTACTGTAACCACTTCAGTTGTTTTTCATCTTTTTCGTCTCACCGAAAATAGGGCAAGCAGTCTGTTGTTCATATTTGCACGTATAAATAATCAGCATTCAATTATGTAAGTATTGCCACAATTGTGCTATGTACATAATTAGTTAGTTCTCTGTATGTCTACCATATTTTATTTCTATATTTCTACCCAGGTACAGTAGGTAAATAAGGCCAAAAAAGAACAAAGAAACCACTGATCTCCATTAGTTTTCCATTTTTACCAGTGTTCAACCCCTAGAGTGAACAACTTTGAGGAACCTGCCATAAGCAAGTAAAACCAATCAGTTTCTTCCAATTTTCCTCCACCCAATAAAGAATTCTACCCAATCAAATTCATCTTTCTTAACCCCACCCCCTTTCGATGACCCTTACGAAAGAAGAGAGTGCTGGGTGACCAGAACTCAATTTTTTCAGAAATTTTCGAGTCAATGGTTTTCAGTCATTCCTCTGCTTAGTGTATTTGAGCAAATCTCGTTTTTCTCTATTTGTTTACTCGAGGACGAAGTCTTCGATCCAGTGTTATTCTATCATTTTATTTGGAGTACATATTCCGCCCAGTGTCTTTTGCTATTGAACGACATTTCCATTCAGATTTTTCTTTTGTGGACGACGTTTTCGGTTCAAAGTTTTTTTTTGTGTTCCTGGATGACGTTTTCCATCCAAGCCAGTTTGAGTTAGGCCAAGTTCTCCGCCTGTGTTTGAATTTTTGTTTGGAGAACACTTATCTATCCATTGAATTCCACATCCCATCTTCCCGACTGGTGGTTTAAGTACTTTTCCTGAGAAATTGCCTTATCCATCCTACTGTACTCCGCCCATCTGCCCACTTGTTAAATTTAAATATACTGTTACATTTCAGACACATATTATATTTTTTTTAAATAAAATATTGTCATTCGTAGTACAATGCAACACTCCCAAGAAAAGATCCAGCAACTGATCAAAGAGATGGACAAGTTCATATTATACTACCAAAAGCTAATCCAAATTGTCAAATTTCTGACCATAGCAATGGTGGATGGAAAACGCCTTAGAGTATGGGATGATGCATTGGTGGATGATGATGAAGATAAGCACAGTATTCGAACTGCCAAAAATCTTGCCATGAAAGCAAAGAAGCCAAAACTGTATTCTGCATCAATTTTGAAAAATTGGTTTTGTCAGTAACACAACAGCTAAATTGGCCAGGCTTTCCAATAGATTTAAAAAACTTTATGTTGTTCTTGCCAGAAGAGAAGAAACTATGCATATTGAATGAACTTTGTAAGATGTCTGGAAAAAACAGCTTTAGCATCAGATCTCTTGCAGCATGTGCTGGCTCAATTATTTGGGTCCAGGCCACTGTTGGCAGACTTGCTCTTTTGTGAACTAGAAGCTTTTTTCAAAATATTATCTGAACTAACTCGAGAAGATCTGAATTTCCTTGGAATAATCATGTTTATATTTCACACTCTTGCATGTGTCACGAAAAGTGACAAAGTGTAAAATATCTAATCTATTTACAGTAAATTTTCTTTCATAATTTTTTCCAAGAAATGATCCAGTAAAAATTGATTTTTGTACAATAGGCGTTTTCACATTTTCTGCACCAAAAAGTTACATATATGCACAACACTTCACTTTTTCCCCCAGATTTTCGCCATTGTTTTTAATATGAATGCATTTCTGTATTTCTCAGCAGGTGCTGTCAGATCAATAAAAAAACACGAATGGGTTTTCTGGAAATGGGTCACTCTGGCCCATTATATTGTGTGTGAGAGATGTATGCATCAAATAGGATATTATGCAACAGATGTCCATAAGGCACTGAATACTTGTACAGAATGGAACTGTAGTGACAAGACCTATGTCTCACATGATAGGTGGGTCTAACTTGGAAGTAAAACCCCTTCTCGTTTTGAAGGAAAAGAGCCAGTCTTAAATTTGTTGGCTACCCATAATTTTTGAGTTGGTTTTTCAGCTCTCGTTCATTCAGTGTTATGTTCATGTTACTGAGTTTCATTGCGGATAGTGAACTAATCCTGTTTTCATTTTTAGTGCATACCGCAGTACCCCTTTACTTTTCATTTTTCAGGGCTGCCTGCCCTTACATTATTCGATCCACCAAATACGCATGCACATCACCACCACCCATAATTGTTCCTCAAATTCTTGGCATACATAATTGCATCTGACCATACCTGGGATCTGTCCATAGTGTAAGTTGTAATATTTTATTTATTGTTGTTACTGTAAATTAGTAGTTAGCAAAACCCAGTCCCATTTGTCAGCATTTTGGGGACTACATATTTATCTCAAAACCCCTACTCCTGACACATGTCCAATATTCAATGTTGGATCCACATTTTCTCGACTTATTAAAACTATGAGCCAGAGTTTGTTATTTTTGTGAATGCCAGCAAAACAGCTGGGGCAGCTTACATTTTGCCAACCAAAAAAATTTTCCATATTTTGTAATGTAGATGCTAAGGCATTGCTGTAAATACACTATGTGTACACTATGTGATATTTATTATTAAATATAAATTCATTTTATAATCTATCATCTCAAGGGTGTCTGGATTTCACATCCAGACATTCCTATAAATTTATGTGAAGTACTCTGTTTTGATTGTCCCACACACCATTGACCCAAATAAAGATGCTCTAATTAATTTGCACATCAGCACCTGGTCCCCAGAATCCACATGAAAATACACATTCCACAGCTATTTTAATTCTCCCCTAAAATTGTAAACACACCTGCATGTAGTAGAAAGTAGAAGCCCCAGACAGACAACAGTCTCAAGTGGAACAGTAGCCCCAGTTCCTACAGAAGCATGAATACCCATGAGAAATAGATACAGAAGCATACACCGAAGCACAAAGGCATGGTTAAGTCCATCCTAAGTAGAGAAGCAAGTGTAATAGAAGCGTGGAAAGCATACAGTACTAGAAAAGCATTGGAAGGTGTGGCTAAACAAGCATACAGTATACAGAAGCAGAAGAAGCAAGAAGCAAGGATTGGCAGAAGAAGATTTCGGGAACGGACCCCCCACGAACCAAGGGAGTGGCCAAGAGAAGCAGTATTTAAAGTGAAGAAAAGCGTGATTCGGTCAGATTTATGAAAGCATGTTTTAATGCGAGACTTGTTTTTTTGTGAAGCAAAGCATTATTCTTGTATCATCGACGGGAAAGCAATCAATGAAATAGCATTCATTTATTATTTTGTCGTTTTATTGTCATTTTTCGTATCGCCCCATCCCCATGGACTGTGCAAAGTGCAAGCATTAGGACCAAGTAAAAGTATAGTTGAATCTGGGCATTACATATTTTGGTGACCGTACCCTATTGTAACCCTTGGACCTCCCTGCCCCATTTAGGTGCATCCTTTTTCCGGGCAACCCTAAGCAGTAATTGCATACATAATTGAACTATCTCCTACAGTAGGACAGTTATTCAAAAACATCAAACTGGAAAGTACCTTTCATGAAACATTAAGTGATACATTTTTACGAATCGAGCATGAAGCAAAAACTGAAACATCAAGGCAAAAATCCCAACCTAAACCGAGGATGACCCACCAAACTCAGGATCATTTAGGAGAAATCATTAGAGAACAAATAAACAAATTATTTTCCGAATATTTTCATACCCTCCGGACACAATTGAACCAAAATACAGTAAACCCTACTCTAATTGACGACCTAAGAACAGCCAACATCCGTAATAACATGGCAAATAATTTCTATGCGAAACCTACAGTATTCACAGGTGGATTGACCCAACATTTTGGTGAATGGAGCAAGCATTTAGAACAATTCATGGTACTTCAAGGCATGAAGGATACTGATGGACAGTTGAAGCTAGCATGCTTAGAAATTCATTTGGGAGGAGCCAGGCTAGCAAAATTCAAAAGTCTAGCCAATTCTGAAAACCCGCCCCATACATACGAGCAGTACAGAACTGCATTACAGACCTTCTTCCCAAATAATCGAGACACTGAGTTGCATCAACAATTTTTGTGAGAAAGAAAACAAAAACAATCAGAAACAGTCACCAAATTTTTGTTCAATCTGGAACATCTGCCAACCCTCGCATATCCCAACTTTAATGCAGACGCAGAAATGATCATAAAACCTTTTTTTGTTGAAGGCATGCAGAACAAAATCAGGGAAGCATATCCAATTTTTAATGCAGACGCAGAAATGATCATAAAACCTTTTTTTGTTGAAGGCATGCAGAACGAAATCAGGGAAGCACTTAAGTATAGAAGGTTCACAACCCTAAAAGAAATGTCTGATGAAGCAGCTTACATTGAACAGCAAATCCTTAGAAATGAATTGAAAATCAACACCCTTCAATTCATACCTCCAAAACCCAAACCCATCTTTTTATTAACAAACAATACTGACCAACAAGGCCTTTGGCATCAGTTAGAACAACAAGTAAAAGACTTACAGTTGCAGATCAAACAAAATTCACAACCCCCGCCACAGAGTAACTACAATAGTTTTAGTAACAACAACACTTTTAGTAGCAACAACGGTTACAGAAACAACAGCAGTTTCAGACAGCCCACATGCTTTCAATGCAGACAACTTGGTCATGTAGCTCGAAATTGTAATTCATCAGGTACATGAAAATAATGTGAAATCTGTTTTCATAATAATCATGTTACCTGGGACTGCAAGAGCTGATGTATCCACTTTTCCCAAACAGGCCATAGATCAGACCACTGCATCTCAAAAACTTATTTCAATGTTCAGTGTTTCCTATGCAAACAGAAAGGCCACACAAGCAGGTATTGCCCCAACCAACAGAGTCGTAATGTGCAAAATTGTATCGAAGATAGGCACCCCCAACCCCTAATGAAAATCGATGACCCTGCTCTTTACTCCACACTGACCACCATACATAGCAGCCCCCAGCATACTTTAGGAACTATAATGCAGGCCTGCCAACGATGCACTGAAGAGGAATACATCCTCAATTTGGACCTGCCGGACTGGTGCAGCATGTCACCACCCCCAATGCCAAAGACCCACACCACCCCTAAGCCCTTACCTACCATTCCCGCCACCTACTAAATTCCCAGGAATCATTCATGTGCCTAACCTACCACCCTCGAACCACCAGCCAAGAAAGGCCGAAATATTTTTTCTTTACTCCATGGCCTAACACCAAAACCATACAAATTCCACCCTCCTAAGACCCTACTCCCTACCCCAACAAGTAAGCATGTTCGGACCCGATCATACAACCCAACTCCTCAAATCCTACAAACTGTTTAGATTGTAAACCAGCCAACACCAACACCAATGCCTATACAACCCGGACGAGGCACCCACCAAATCGCCCCGACCGCAAAAAGACAACACCACACCGCCTTCAATAATAATTACTATTCCTCTTTTTTTGTCTTATATTTTGCATGATAATCCCATCATCATGTCATGCCCAATTCCAACTCTGTGGAACTTCATTGAGCAGTCATTCGGTCAGCATACCAAAAACTGTATCATGCATGCCCCCTTCCACAGTAGACAAACCAGTACAGACATTCGGAAAATTCTATATTCCCTCCAACAAACCTCACATAACAGACGCATACGGGTGTGGTATTCGCAAAAGAAAAATTTGTACCAATACTGGATTTTTTGGCTCAAAAGGCATCATTTTCGACCAAACTGAAATGGAAAATCTAACCCCACATGTTTGTAAGGCAATTGTTATAGACAAAGAACACAATAGTCAAAAATTGTATGAAATGAAACCAGGATTTCGGTCCACAAACAACTCCCTAAGCCTAGAATACACATGGTGTTGCACAGACCATTGTACGTCTGTAACTAATGTCATTGTAGAAACTGGACAAATAGCATCATCCAACGGAAAATCAATGACAGGTACATTAGGTGACCTGGGGTCATGCAAGCCAACATCAGGTCATTGTGTAACAGCCGATGGGGCCATTATTTGGAATGAGACAACATTTGAAAACTTATGCCCTTTTGAATACAAAAATATGTACCCCATAAAACTAACACAAACTCACATGACCATTGAGGAACTACAAGGTGCTTTCTCTATCAAAAATGCCCTCTTTTCTAATCCCAACTACCTGAAATCCAAGACAGTGTCCTAACCAAACAAGGTATTGTCATACAGTAAGACACAAGAACGCCACACCGCAATGCCTTTTTAACCCTGCAAGTTAATGATACCCCAACTAAATTATAGGATTTTGACAATTTTGAACCCATCAATGCAAAACTAAATTACCCAGCAGACAAAATTCATGAATTTGAAATCCGAAATTTCAAAAATGTGTGGAATGAGTTGTGCAGACAGGCACAACGTCATCTTGATTTAGTCTGGTGAATTTTACGCCTTGATGCAACACTTAGGGCACATGCATTCTTACAAAAGACGGACATAATAGCAGAATTCACAGGAAATGCCCTCACAGTCTGGCCCTGTAAGCAGGTAAACACATCAAAAGTCTTTTACAATCACAAAGTCAATGGGACTTGCTACAAACTCCTACCTATCCTTGTGGGGACCCTCATTGTGTTCTCAAATCCAGGGGGAAATAATTTGATCCCTTTCTCCCAAACTGTGGACTGCCACCACATGCATGTTGCCCTATACAAACAAAATAATACATGGGTCAGCAAAACAGGATCCCCACATGTCACTGATCTCCCCTTAGAAATTGTATGGAATCAGAACTTCTCCCTCTTCCACTTCAACAGGCTAACAATTTTTCATGACCAACTCCCAACAATATCGCCAAATCTACTCTTTTTGAAGATCTACAAAACCCATACCCTTGAAAGCATTGTTAACAAACTCATTAATTACACGGCCCAAATGTCTCTTGACTCAGACACAGTATACAATATGATCTCAGGCAGTGGTCAAGCAATCGGCAACACACTTTCCGGTGCTGGTCAAGGCATAGAACATGTCATAACAGGCACTACCCAAAGCATCACCAACGGATTGAATAACTTACTAAAGGGACCCTTGCAAATTCTTATCAACCTGGCCATCATCACCATTGTCATTGCAGGTGTCTTTTACTCCTTCCTTATTTTGCGTACATATTTCCCTTCCCCAAAGCATCACACTGCCAATGAACATACATACGAAATCCCTTTACATAACAGGCAGTTACATGAGACCATCCCTCCCTCATTCGGTCATGCCCTCTTAGAATTAGCCAATTGTCATGGGGCCCAAACTCAAGAGAAATACGTCCTTGTCGACATTGATACCCCAAGGACCCCAGCAATTGAACTTATAAACCAAATCCACCAATCTGGTTCCAATAAACCTCCACCAACCATACTTGGAAAAAATACCCCTCACATTCCAATTACACTCAATGGGAAGCTATTCACCAAAGCATGATTGACACTGGTGCGGTGTACTCCCTCATTGATTCTCGTATTGCTGAAGCCCTTCAGCTAGACATGAAACCCCCACTAGTCCTAGCAAAAGCAGCAAACAACCTTCCCATCCACTTCATAGGAACAACTGTTGTTACAGTAATTGCCCAAACCATCCAAGAAACTATAATGGTACATGTCCAAATAGATTGCACAGCAGACGTACTCCTGGAAAAAAATTTCCTCAGCCGAGTCTCAGAATACACCATCAACAACCAAAAGTCCCAAGTCAAATTTGGTGATGTCATACTACGTTGTGACAGCCTAGAATACAGCCCCCTGTCGACCTGTGGTGGAACCTACCTGGATGAAAAACTGGAATTACCACCCCAGACCATTATTGAATTCACTGTCCCCTTACCCAAATCATACCTACACATCAACCAACTCGAATTTACCCCAAAAGCCAAACAAAATGCCAAAGTTCATTTTGCTGCTTGCATATCAGAGAATCAAAACAGCTGCATATGCATTTCTGTCTTAAATATGCAGAACACTCCCCAGACCCTCTACCCTGGCACATGCATTGGCGCAGTTTTGTGGTTCATTCCAAAAGAAAACTCCCCCACCAAACTATGTCCTCCTACACCGAACAAGCCGAACCGTTTGTTCACATGGTTAAAAGAAAATGTCAATTTCACCTCAAGCAACCTCATGGAAACAGAGAAAAATCAACTCCTACGCTTTCTATCCAAATACCACACCTTACATGCTAATGCCAAGATGGGCATAGATAGAACCACACTTGTCTTCCATAACATTGACACCAATGGCTCCCAACCCATATGCAGACATCTTTTTCGAACATCCCCAAAAGAAAAACAAATAATACAAGCAGAGGTTGAACAACTCACATCAGCAGGTGTAACTAGCCAAAGCAATTCCCCATGGTGTACCAACATGGTTCTTGTCCCCTGAAAAGATGGTAGACATCACCTATGCATTGATTTCCGGGGCCTGAATAAAGTGACCAAAAAAGATACCTACCCTTTGCCCCGTATGGACAAAATCCTAGACACCCTGCGTGTAATGAAATATTTTACATCCCTCGACCAGTCCATTGCATACTACTCCAATCCAATTGTAGAAGGTGACAGAGAAAAAACCGCCTTTAACTGCTCAGCCAGGCAATACCAGTTCAATTACCTCCCCTTTGATCTCACAAATGCCCCCCCCCACATTCCAAAGATTAATGGACATTATCCTCTCAGGATTGCAATGGAACACCTGCTTCGTCTACCTCGATGATGTCTTAGTCTTTGCCAAATCCCATGCTCAAATGTTAGAATGCTTAGACATCATTCTCACTCATTTTTCAAAAGCCAGACTCCAACTTAATATACAGAAATGCAAATTTTGTCAACCCCAAGTCCAATATCTAGGCCACGTTATCTCTCAACAGGGTATTTCTCCAGATGCAAACAAAGTACAATCCATTTTTGACATACCTACACCCCAAAGCTCAAAAGAAGTCAAGTCATTCCTTGGCTTACCCTCTTATTATCACATATTTATCCCCAATTGCTCCCAAATCTCCAGCCCACTTATGGCATTACTCAAGAAAAACTCAGAATTTTCATGGGGCTCCGAACAACAGACTGTCTTCATTAAACTCAAGGAGTTACTCATTCATGCACCAGTCCTGCAACACCCCGATTTCAGCAAGCCCTTCATTTTGCAATCTGATGCATCAAAGCTTGGAATTGGCGCAATATTAAGCCAACTGGTTGGCAAAGGCCATGATCGCCCCATCACTTTTGGGAGCCGCACATTAAAACCCGCAGAATGTAACTACCCTATAACTGAATTGGAAACCCTTGCCGTAGTTGAGTTCATAAAGCATTTTCGTCCCTATTTGTTCCAACAACAGGTCATTGTCCACACAGACCATACTGTAGTCCAGGCAGTCCTCCAAAAAGAGAACCCCTCCCCTCCCATTGCCCGTTGGGGACTAGCCCTCTCTGGTATTTAACTTGACATTCAGCTTAAGAAAGGTACTGCTAACCACAATGCAGATGCCATTTCCCGTTTCCCATCCCACTCAGCGAAACAATCTTTTGATATTGATCACCTTGACAGACGTCCTGAGCTATCCACTATCAATTCCGTCCTTGAAGCCAAAGCCTCTGAGCAGGAGGAACAACAGAAAAATTTCGCAGAGCTCCAACACACTGATCCAACTGTCAAAACAATCTTAGCCAAACTTACTCAAAAACACCCCCTTACAATGATAAAATTTGCAGTTCATCACAATATTCTATTTCGTATCATTGACAAGCAACCGAAACTATACATTCCCAAGTCACAAATCCGTGACCTAATTGCATCCCATCATGACAGCAAGTTTACAGGCCATTTTGCCTCCCGGAAAACCCTCCATCTTCTCCGACAAAAATAATTTTGGCCCAAAATGAGTCGTGATGTCGCACGATACTGCAAAACTTGTCACCCGTGCCAGATCCACAAAGCCCTCAGGCACAGAATACATGCTAGTCTTATCCCTATTCAACCCACGGGCCCATTTGACAGAGTCAGAGTTGATTGCATGGGGCTGTTACCCCTAACTGAGGAAGGTAACCGGTTCATTGTCATATTCATTGATTATTTCACCAAGTATGTTGAGGCCTTCCCAACCCCCCACATCACTGCAGCCACAATCGCCCAGTTTCATGAACAAAATTGTTTGCTGTCATGGCTCTCCAAAAATCATCCACTGTGATTGTGGATCAGCTTTCGTTTCTGATCTTTTTACCCGAGTCACAAACTTATGCAATACCCAGAAAGTCCACACAACTCCATATCACCCCATTGAAGTGGAGCGCTGCAACCAGACCCTCGCCGCCTGTATACGCATGTATATCAACTCAAAACATAGTGATTGGGACACCTATTTACCCTTCGTCGTTTTTTCGATCAACTTTCATAAAAATGATAGCACTTCATACCCCCATTCGAATTGCTTCATGGTAGACAACCCAACTTACCGTCCGATGCAGCTTTAAATTTTCTCCCCACCTCCTATATGGTCGATCTTGATGACTATGCTCTCCGCGTCAAATCCCATTTCACCGAAGCTCTCTCAACCGTTCACAAGAACTTACAAAAAGCCCAAACCCAATATAAAGTTCAGTACAATAAACATGCCCATGATATCCAGTACAAGTGTCTGTTGCCGTTGCTGTAGATCTTACGACTGATCGCGATCCTAGCCAAAAATCCTACAAATTAGGAGACTTTTTGTTGGACCACTTCGCCAAATGTTTTGAATTAGGTAGATTTTCGTGTTTTGATGCATCCAAAAGAGTGAGTAAGGTAGAACGCTTGCAAAGTTTTAAAATCGAAATATATTGCTCTTGTCGCATGCCTGATGATAGATGTGTGAAGATGATTTGCTGCAATGAATGTGGCGGATAGTATCACAAAAATTGTCTTGGAAATGCCTTACCGACTGCAAGTGAAATTTCGGATGACGAAGATGTTAATTGGGTCTGTTTCTCTTGTCGTAAAGATCCTTCTGAGCCAACCGTCAAAAAAATGTGTGACAAAAATCGAGAATGATTTTGTCAGGAATGGCGTGTTCGAAAAATGCGAGAATAATTTTGACAGGAATAGCATGTTTGAAAAATGCGAGAAATTCGAAAAAACTGATTTTTTGATTCCTGACATTTTCACGATTCCTGCAGGTGGTTTTATCGATTTGAATAGTGTTAAATGCGGTCTTGTCCTATCAATTCCTGTTTGATGGCCTTTCATGCTAGGAAGTTTGAAATAAATGGTTGGTTGGAAAAGATTTTTGTTAGCAATGAATCACCTGCTATCAGGTGCCTTAGTAAAGTACTCAAATTACTGAGGACTCAAATGTTTTCTGATGCTAAGCTCTTGTGGGCACAGTTTATCAAACTCCCAAATGTCTATAATTTGTATGATTTTAATGGTGGATTGGGCGAAAAATTTTTTTCTTCTTTAAAGATTCTTGTGAAACCCGTGTGAAAAGCATCCGAAATGTCTTAAAAAAATTTTTGAACAAACTGATTTTGGTATTTGTTTCAATCGGTTGCTCGAATGTGACCAATATTTTTCATTGCAAAGTGCCGTAGATGAATGGTGTGAATCGTACGTGCTGGAGTGTTGTCATTTTTTCCCTTCTAGTCGTATTAATGATCATGAACTAATGAATCTCGAAAATAATTGCAATGGTATACGTTATTTATCGCGTCGAGAGATTGTTGGTCGCTTGCCACCTTTTCTGCTTTTACCAGTTGGGGATCTCCGCAACATTGACCAAAAAATGCCAGTCTTTTTAAACTTTTTTGGCGGGAATTTCGAACATATTGGCTCAGTTTACCACTATCCGAATCACTATAAAGCGTCTTTCAAGTTCCAGAATACTTTCTTTTATTACGACGATCTTGCTCACAAAAACTTGAGTCAATCTCCTTGGGAAGCTCCAGTAACTTTGATTGCAACATGTAGTTTTTCGCGAATGATAGAAAACTAGAAAAACAAAAATGTGAAAAATTCAAAAAAATCGCAAAAAGGAAAAATTCAAAAAAATTTTTTTTTGCATTGTTTTTTGATTATTCCGTAAATGTGAGGTGAACCCATCTAGTTTGAGAATTTCAATGTTTCAATGAGATGCTTTCATTGATGATTGCAGAAACAGCCCGATTCCAGTAGGGGCTTTTATCATGATAGCTGATCATTGAAGTCTGTTCAATATGAAGAATTTTAATCATTTAAAGCATTACACATCTTTACTTAGTGTTCATAATGTTCATTATCGTTTCGGTAGACTTTTATCTTGGCACCAAGGGATACTTGTCTACCCTGGGATGAAGCTTTTGCTGACCAAGGCACACAAAAGTTGAACATGCGCAATATACAGCATCTGTTCAGCTAAGGCAACTCTGACCTTCACGTGGTGTGTGCTGTTAACACTAACAGAGCTCTGCCGATTGTCTCCTTAATGATTCCTTGATGAAATACTTGATATCGTGCATATTCCGAAAATTAATTGGGTAAGATCTTTTTTCACATCATCGTAAAGTGCAGATCATCGTAAAATTAGCCATTTCATATGATAATTTCATAAACAAGTGTTCTCAATTATTAGTACTCTAATTGTTCATCTTTTTTTTATAGGAAATGTGCACGATGTTAAACGCGAAGTAGTCTTGATGACTGCTGTTTTTCGCACACGATGTTTCATTCATGAAGTCCATGAGTGCTGTTATTGATTTAAATCACATTAATGAACTGCATGTTGAACATATCGGTGCTGATCTTCATATTTTATTTAATTATCCACCTGACTGTAAGTTTGTAATTTGTTGTCTTTCTCCTGTGATTTTATTGATCTCACACATGCTAATGTTTGTGTATCATTTTTACTGTATCACATATCAATTTCAGTTTATTTCAGAAAAAGTTTTGTACAATTATGAGCAAATGATTTTTTCTAAATTATTGAACAAAACAGAATAGCCTTCATTACATAAATGGAGCTCGTCACGTGTATCGTAAAGGCAATGTTTGATTGAATCGTCAGGTGAGGAAAAATTTTCGTGTGCAGGCACAATGAAAACATTTTCGATCGCGTGGAAATTGACTTCGAGCAAGTGATTATATTTTTCGATTTTCCTGTCAATATTTATCATTAATTTCATTGAATCTGCGTATCAGGTGAGTATCAATTGCCTTACAGTAGCATAGTTGGGCTGATTTTTAGAAACCTTCACTGAAATGCCACAGCCGAATTGCTTTTTAGCACCAAAAGTAATGCTGAATAATTTTTTGGCTTATCATTTAAACATTTCACAGACATAGCGAAATTGAATATTATGCACCTATTAGCTTTTCCACATGAGCTTGGTCGCGGTAAGATCGTGCAGATGAATAACTTTAGATATGGTGAATGGCTCCGAATTTCTCGCAGAATTGTTTTCATTATGGCGAACATCTGTGAATAGAGTGGTTGAGGAAATGATAGTTATTTTCATAACGCAGCTAGAATTCTCTGTTTCTCATCAGAATCGGTTTCTTACTATTAACTACATGTCATTTTTGATGAAGTAGACAGTAGTGACATCTAAATTGAAGAGAATGAGCATACAGATTTGATGGATATACTTGTGATGGGCGATATAACATGTTGTATGGACCATCTTTTTTTGTCATGTTTTTAATGCCGCCAAATAAAATCAATCCTTCGATTGGTAAGTTTGTGACCAATGCTGCGACGCAACCAATTCGTTGTATAATTGCGCCAGGCATTGAAAGTTTTCGAAACAAATATTTTTGATGATTGAATCACCAATAAGGATATATGGTGGAAAATTGGCGCTACGAATCATAGAAAGTATGTTTCCTGCAGTATTCTGGCCACCGAGACCTTTCCGGCCTGCTCATTCATGTAAACAAAAATGAATCTTTACTGGAGTTGAGAAGTGATCTTTCCAAGTTAGTGAGAATTGTAAGTTCAAGGTGGTCCTCAGACTCTTACTTGAGGGCGGTGCAGATGGGTGACCAAAAAAACCAAAAAAGTACTCCCATCAACATTATTATCAAAAAATTTAATCAAAAAAATTACTTCGTAAAGTTCAGGACAGGATCTGTTGACTTTTTCTGGGTCAGGAGATGTATCTCGGGTCTCAGATAGCAGAATTATCCCCTATCCTCATCACCTCTAGAATGTAGATGAACTAACATCATTTCAGCTACTGTGAATTTATCACTGCATGAAAAATTGCGCCATGTTTGTAGAATGTTCTAATACTTTTTTAAACATTAATTTCAAATGTCAGTGCTAAAGTTTCCCCCCAAAATTCTTGCTGACACACTAGTGAGGGATAATGATTGTTCATAGAAATGTGTACCTAT
The DNA here is from genome assembly GCA_963922205.1 of Romanomermis culicivorax. NCBI lineage: Eukaryota > Metazoa > Nematoda > Enoplea > Mermithida > Mermithidae > Romanomermis > Romanomermis culicivorax. The sequence goes on from CAWUHX010000339.1 coordinate 17,135, forward strand.
GCCCCAGTAGTCTGATCGTATGAACTCGATAATTGGACGTTCTCCTGTACTTTTTAGAAGAGCATATAGTTCGGGTAACTGCTGCAACTGAAATGAAGTAAATTATCCTTTCTATAATGTACCAATTTTACATTGTGTTGAAAGTTCCATATTTCATTCAAAAATTCTGATAATTAGTTAAGAAATTTGGAAAACTTTAAACAGAATAACTGCTGATTTTTTCGAAAAATGATCTTCACAATACATTGTTTTTTACTTTTGACTTGTCCAGAGCGAATATTATCAGGGATTTAATATTGTTCCACTGATATTTCAGGTATGGCTTGTATATTCGGCCAGGTATGTGCTTTTGTTCAACAGGATTCATAGCGGCATCCTGGATTCCTGCAACAATACTTACTGCATACAAATAGTGTACACCACATCAGTATTTTTATTTATCCTGTGGCACTAATAGGCAAGATAATCATGAGACCAAGAGAACGACATAGTTAAGCCCCTTGAAAACACATGAAAAAAATGTCTCGAGCTGACAATTGTTGTGGTTACAGTGTTTTTTAGAATGCTTCTGAAAAATAAAATCATGGAACAAGTATAGATACAATATCATGCTCGTCTTCCACAATTTTATGCTAAACCAAACATTTGGAGAACAAAATTTGCAAGCAAGCTCATGTAATCTTTGGAAATTTTTGCGTGGAAAATTAAAACTTCACAATATAATCTTTCCACAATCGACTTTGGAAGTGTGAATCTATTCTATTTTTGTCATTTTTCGATTGTTTCGAGAAACACCGACTATGATGAGGGAAATCAGGATGGCTGAATAATTTTATACCCATTGCTAGTAGCTACAAACAAACGTACTTTTAATAAACCATTCATAAATAACCGATCACAAACAACTTTCTTTTGATTCGAAATTAAGTACAGTTTTTCTGAATTCTAAGAAAGTTAATATCTCATGATTACTGTATTGTTAGCAATTACGAGACCTCAGAAGTGTTGTAAATGAAGTGCACCTAAATTTCCCGAGACTTCACTTAATGAAGAAGATCGACCTTACCCTTGTTACTGATGGTGTCATCATTGAAAAAAGCTTTGAAAAGTTGGTATCCATGTTCAACGGACGAATAAGAAACACCATTATGTACCACTTTGGATTGGCAAAAATGCGAAAGAGGCGACGGTTTGCCCCAATATAGAACATTTTTTCCATGGTTGTATTCGACAATTAATTTCTTCTCATGAGAACTTAATACACGAACTGGTATCCGGAAAACAATTTCCATTCTGAAAAATTTCTCATCAAAAGTAGAAGCAATTTATATAATACAGCTTCATGAAAAATTCAGTTTGATGAGCTCTTAAATGAAAATTTTCACATTCAAAGGTTTTTCACGCAATGGCTGAATTAGAGTTTCAGTGAATCCTTAACACATTTAGCATATTAGAAACACAAAGTAGATAATTAATAAAACTAACAGAATTCTGGAATCAACAAATATCAGAATATAACACATTCATATAGTACAATGACTGTTTATAACTTCGCCTCTACACGCCCCACATCAGTGTGAATGTCAGCAGTGTAAACCTTCCCTGTATATTACACATTGAATACATCATTTTATTGTTTTTATCATATTGATTAATGCATACTTTTTTAATGCTGTCGATACGTATCACAATATTTAAAAATGAAATAATATCACATATTTTCATCTTCCATGGTGATTGATTGATCCACTATAGGCCGTCCGCTGTAAACGGGCATAAGCGGCGCTGAAAAAAAACAATATAGGATTATGCAAAACGTGTCAGAAATACATCAAACCGCATAGTCTGACTAAAGTACCTATCAATTCATGATTTATCGTCAACTGTACTGTTAATCGTCAAGTTTTACATTTTACTGAAAATGACTGTCAGTCGATCTGATTACTGTATTCTCAGAATTCGAGTCCATCTCAGCGTTTTTTTTGTGCACGGACATTTGTGCCAATTGGCACGAACGGTCAAAAAAATTTTTGCCAATGGCACAAAAAAATTTTTCTACTAGAAACATACTGAAAAATTGCGGAAAAGTTTTATGCCAAAAGTTTGATGAAAAGTTAACGTTTAAAACGCATTAAGTTTTTAAAAAAATCGTGCTCCTTAACCTATTTTTCAGCTAAACCATTTCAGTCAGATAAGAAAAAACTGTGCTAGAAAATATTTCACGAGAACTCTAAAAGAAATGGAATGCTGACAAAATTAGACAGGAATTGAAATTGACAGGAAGTTCAAATTGATTCACTTTCGACTTACGACGAATATGAATTATCGATATATACATTTAGCAACACTGTAAAGACTAGGGAAAATAAAGTTGAAAATTGTGTAAATTTTCGGCCGAAATGTTGTACCATTACCAACGATATCGATTTTTCTATTCGAATCAATCAAACACAAAAAGTAAGAATTTCAGTTTTGAACTCGAATTTGACTGAATTAACAGAGAATATTCAGAATTTTTTCTCATTCATCAGTAATTGACAGCCTATGAATTGTGCTGCAACGATACTAATACACTGTTCGGAGACAAATCGTTCGCGTTCGGGCCATACCTGTACTTGGGGGGGCGGGGGGGTTTTGGGGGGGGGGACCCCCCCCCCCAACTCGGCCAACCCTATACCCGAAATCATTTCCCCCCCAACCAACCCCCCCCCCCCCCAGTTGGGAAAAAATTAAAAAAATTTGTCAAAAAGTGTATGTTTTTTGGCCTTTTTTGGGAAAAATTTCGACTTTTTCCTACCCCCCCCCCCCCAAAATTTCGGATTTACCCCCCCCCCCCCCCAACTGGTCGGAGGTCTTACAGGTATGGTTCGGGCTAGTCAAAAATAGGAATAGGGGTCGCCCAATGGCTAGCCATATGGTCGACGATTTCTGGGGGGGAAGGTTCCCACAGCACTTCCCCCCCAATTACATGTATGCATGCAATCAAAGATATACAAATCTGGAAAAAAATTTTATCATAGGACACCCTGTTTCCAGTCAAAATATTTGGTTTTAGGGAAAACCATTGACATATTCGTAATCAGCATCCTCATTTTAGTCGGACTCGGAAATATTCAAATTTGGGAAAATTAAAAAAAAAAATTCCGTACCACCTAAACTACACAAGTGCCACTTTTTGTGCTTGACTCATTCAAATAGAAAAAACGATATTGTTGGTGGTGGTTCATTGCCCGACCGAAAATTTACACAATTTTCGACTTTATTTTCACTAGTCTTTACTGGTTCCTACATACATAAAGATCCGTTAGTCGAAAATTGAATCAATTTAAACTTCCTGAACAATTCTAGAGTTATTTAAATTGTCTCAGCATTCCATTTCTTTTCGAGTCGTCGCGAACTACTTACAGTTTTTTCTTATCTCACTGACATGGCTAGCTAAAAAATAGGTTGGGAACGATTTTTAGAAAAAATTCATACCTGTAAGACCTCCGACCAGTTGTGGGGGGGGGTAGGAAAAAGTCGAAATTTTTCCCAAAAAAGGCCAAAAAACATACACTTTTTTGAAAATTTTTTTAATTTTTTCCAAACTGGGGGGGGGGTTGGAGGGGAAATGATTTTGGGTACAGGATTGGCCGAGTTGGGGGGGGGGGGGGGCTCCCCCCCCAACCAGGGTTGGCAAGGCTTTGGTTTTTTGGTTTTTGGTTTTTTTGGTTTTTTAAAAAAACCAAAAAATTGGAAAATCTCTGGTTTTTTGGTTTTTTTGGTTTTTTGCAAAATCATTGGGAAACTTTTTTTTCACATTGGTCGATCTTCTAGGCATGTATTGGTGTCTATCTAAATCAACAAAACAATTAAATTAGTTGAATTAACTTCACTACAAAGTAGAAAAAAGTCGTATTTTTATGATACATTTCGTACTCAAAAGATGTAATATAAATCAATCGATATCCTTTGTATCCATCTTGCAAGCACACATTTAGTACATGAGTCAACTTTGCTATAATTTGCTCACAAAAAAGTAGATGCTAAATCTTTCGTGAGGTGTAATTCGACCATACAGGGTGACATCTCTTGATCCATATCATCATCAAAATGTTATAAAATATGATTGAGTTTAATATCCTGAATTTATTGTAACGGTAAGCTTTTCAATTTTCTTGGCTCGAAATTTCAAAATATAAATGAGACAACAATAAAATTTTATACAGATCAGTTAAGCACAGGGTTGGCAAAAACCCAGTTTTTGAAATCTTCATTTTTGGGTTTTTGGGTTTTTTGGTGGGTTTTTCTAGGTTTTTCTGGGTTTTTGGTGGGTTTTTCTGGGTTTTTGGTGGGTTTTTCTAGGGTTTTTGTTCCAGTTTTGTACTAATGAATGATCATTTTACTTAAAATATATATGAGAATGTTATTTTTAACGTATAAAGTGTATTAAATTGCTGAACAGTGTTCAAGACTGACTATACATTTGATTGTAACATATTTACACGAGTCACGCGACTGCACATTGCACAACGATTTTATCGATTTGGCTCATTAAAACGATTGGCTGTTTATTGAATTTTTTATTGCATGATCTAAACACTAAAAATTGAAATGTCACTTTAAAAAATTGAAAATTACGGAAATCAAATTTTACGCTTCGGCTTCGCTCACTTCATCAGATTCACAGTCACGGGAACTTTCTAGCAGCCTAAAGTTTGTCTTTACGAATACCAGTTTGCGCACTGTTTCCGTCGACAATTGATTTCGCAGCTTGGAATGTATGAAGCCATAGCCAAAGGTAGAGAAGTTTCTTTCCGAAGATGCGGTAGAGACAACGAGCGAAAAAACCTCAATTAATTTTTTATACATGTAATACATTGAAACAAATAACATGTTATCTATGTACCTTCAGAGCGATTCGTTGCACCAGCGGGTAGTCAACTCCATCTGTGAGCCAATACTCAAGGACAGACTTTTTCTTTTTGACGAGCATCTGGTTTGGTAGCGAAATGAGTTATTTTGTTTTTGTAATTTTGCCTCAATCATGTATTGCGTCAATTCTTGATACACAGCACTTTTTTGGTCAGCTAGTTCTGGATTTGCCACAGGGAAATTAACGATGAAATCCTCAATCTCGTTCTGGATTTGCCACAGGGAAATTAATGATGAAATCCTCATTTTAAAAGAATTAAGAAAAACCCAAAAACCCAAATTTTGTCAAAAAAATGCACCCAGAAAAACCCAAAAACCCAGGTCTTGCCAACCCTGGTTAAGCATACTGTAGGTTGACAAAGAGAACAGCTTTTGAGTGGCTCATTTTCATGTGACTTGACGTCGCTACTAAGTAGAAAAAATCGTACAAAAATATGTCATGCAAGCGAGAATAGTATATATAATAAGACCCATTTGCTGTAGTTATAGCTCGCAGACAGGTTTGAAAAGCAAAAATTTGGAAACATCTGAAATGTCTATGTGTGACCTTCAACTGCAGTTTGTAATATTAATAACATATGTAATAATCAGAGCACCCCATGGGGGGGGGGTATTACCCCCGTCTTAGATTTGGAAATTCATTTACTACCCCCATAAAAACAGCTCACTATAGCAAAAAATTTTGGTAGACTTCATCCTCTCCCCAGTAGGTTATACTAATTCGAGGAAAATTGCAGAATGTGTGATTCTGAGGAATTACTCACTGCTGTTTTTGACACATTTACTGATCAAATGATAATGGGAAAGTATGCAACTTCTGTGCCATATAGCGATTTTTAGGAAAGGATATCAGCACATTAATATATACTACTTGTAGGAAATCATTATAAATATAATTGGGAGATGAAATAATGACTTATGTGTATGTGATTAATCAAAAAATCGCCCCTTGGGAAGAAAAACATTATGTTCTTAAAATTCTGCCTCTTCTGCGTTCGGTCTTCTGTGTGCATATGGTTACCCAAGCTGTGGCATACTTTGCTGCTATGAGTTGAGACATGTGAGGTCTGTTGACGTGGATCAGGAGTGGTACTTGGTTTCAAACTCGTAGTTCATAGTCTAATGGGAGTAACAATATTAAAGCCACATTCAGCATCAGGACTTTCAATTGGAAGCACTGTTACAAGCCTAACCAGTGATGGGATAAGCCCATACTGCTGAAGATGCTGGTTGAAAAACGTATGTTGTGCCCGATTCTTGAAATGTACAGGAATCAGTTGGCACAACAGTCTTCAAAGTGTGGCTATTCTGTACGTACTGTAATTAGTGCATTAAAGTTGCATGATACATGCTTTTTGACAGTAAAAACCATAAAGTAGGGGCATTAATCATTTTTGTAAGTTCGAGAAAGTACAACTCCCCCCTCCTTAGTTAAAAGTCGAGAGCAAAAAAAAAAAAAGGTCACGGCATATTTCAAGTACTACCCTTAAAATTTACGATTTTACCCCTACCTAAATTTTCGACCTTGGGGACCTCTGGTAATAATCTATCAATTTAAAACCCTCTTATCGAAAAGGGTATTGTGTCATTTCAACTTTTCTGTGCATATGTATATATATGATGCATTGATACAATTCTGTAGTTGATTTCTTTTGAGTTTTGATTACTTGCATTGTGTATTGTATATTTCTCTTTATTTGTAATTTTTCTTCTTTTCCTTGAATTTGCCCCTTACATATCACATGCTATGCTCTGTTCTTTTTCTTATGTTCTTCACTCATGGCTCCTTTCTTATGTGCCCACTATTACTGTATTTCTATTGCTATAATAGAAATTTCCTATAGCATAAAATAATGACACTTCCGATAAGATTAATACTTCTAGCTGCCATTTTAAGGCTCCCTAACTAGTCTTAGATGATACAGGGAGCTTCCAGTAGTTTTTTACATAGTTATTTTGATATGCCAAACATTCTAAAGAATTAAACCAGAAAAAACCACTAAAAAACCATAGAAAAACCAAAAAAACCATTAAAAAACCACCAAAAAACCAAAAAGTCGAAATTTCAAAAGTTTGGTTTTTGCCAACCCTGCCCCCAACCCGCCCCCCAAGTACAGGTATGAATAGGAAATATTATGTTCATCGACTCGGCGCGAAGCGCCGAAAATTTTTTGTATTTTCAGCCTCTAAAACGTCTAAAAATCAAGGAAATTTAATGTTCGACCAGCCAAAAATTTTGTGCCAATTGGCACAAACGCTCAAAATTTTTTGTGCCATTCCAATTTTTTTGTGCCAAAAACCATGTTTTGGCACAAAAAAAAACACTGGTCCATGTAGCTATTTTGTGTATTTTTGACTCAATGGACTCGAGTCCATCTAGCCATTCTGTGGGTCTTGACTAGATGCACTCGAGTCCATTTAGTCATTTTGTGGGTTGGGTTTTGGCTAGATGGACTCGAGTCTATTTAGCCATTTTGTGGGTTTTGGCTAGATGAACTACTCGAGTCCATTTGGCCACTGCCGTTGAAAGCCGCTTGCCTAGTTTTTGGATTTCAGTTTGTCCCACTGAAAATTCATTAAATTCACCGAGAAATCAAACCTTCTGTCTGGGAAATAAAAGGTGGAAAGATTCATTTTTTAGCGTTCCAGAATATTGAAATCCCCTCAAATGTGGTCTTTTGAGGAAAAAAATTTCGAAATGAGGAAAAAAATTTTGGGTATGGTTCTCGTTGTGGAAAAAATTTTAGGGAACTTTAAACCGAAAAGATGCGTTTTGGTGGACTTTAAAAGGTCGAAATCTCAAAATTTTCCGGCGCTTCGCGCCGGTCATGGGTATAATAATAACTATATTCTATCAGGCGCGGCCGTTAGCATATCTACTTCGACTTACTAATTAATGCTCAACAGTTTCTATCAATCAAGCTAGCTCGTTCCATTTTCTAATCGTTTACAGTCAATTATGTCGCCGAAAAGAGAGATTTTTCATCAATTCTCTCAATTTTTATCTCGATGATTGAAATTTTTTTAATGTTTGCAATCTGAACTTTTGCGTTTATTGAAAGTGGAAATTGAAGACATCATTTTAGACTGCGATTTTAAAACTTTTGTTAACGAATTATCTGTTGGAGAGATTTATTTTCCAGCGTTTTAGAAAGTGAAAATCCAAAAAAATTTTTCCGGCGCTCATCCGCGCCGGACCAAGAACTAAATGAAATTAAATGATTCTAATCGGAATCACAGTTATGTTTATAGCGGATAAATTCATGACAACTCTATCGTTAACTTGCTTTATCCGCTCCTATAGAACACCAATTTATTCTTCATGCTTTTTGACTAACATAACCTTTGCAGGTTTCTGACTACAAATACAACAAAATGCTTGCGTATGCTCCTAAAATGCATAAAAAGGCATCCGTAGCCACATTATAAACGTTTTTGAAAATGAGGAAAAAAATTTTAGGTCCGGTTCTCACGTGGAAAAAGTCTTTGAGGAAAAAAACGGTGCTAATTACTCTAGTCTATTCATATTAACTTTTTCATTTGGTCTCCAAAACTCAAAAAATTGGGTTTTAAATGCCTAAAACCGACGCGGATCGAATGAAATGTCAAGAAATCAGTTTGCAATGGTTTTTCCTATAAATTTAAGCAAATTTATCGACTTTAAAGTGAGCAACTAAAAATTTATCCGTGCAACCAAAATTTTTCCCCAAGTTGCACATTGCAACCTGGCCTGTGCAAAAAAACCCTGCTGCACAGCCCGAAATTAGGGTGCAAAAAAAACCCTGAATGCACATCTGTGGTCTCTCGATGACCGAATTTCTCCTAAACATATGAAGAAACATGCTCAATTCTTCACAAATTTCAAATTTCTGTTCCACAACTGCAACTGTGAAAAGAAACAGCAATGATCGTTTTCCTTTAAGATCAGAAAAAAACGAAGAAAAATATGATTTCCGAATTCATGTCCGATGGCGGCGCTAGAAGGTTAGTTTTGGCGCTAAAAATATCCAAACTGTAAATATGCCATATTCCTGAGGACCCAATTGTTAACATGCTCCACCCGCTCCTGTAGAACATCAATATATTCTTCCTCAGCTCATTTTGACTAACATAGCCAGAATTTTCTCAATTCTTTTCCTCATTTTTGTAGGTTTTTGATTCCAAATACAACAAAATGCTTGAGTATGCTCCTAAAATGCATAAAAAAGCATCCGTAGCCAGATTATAAACGTTTTTAGAAATGAGGAAAATTTTTGGAAAATGAGGAAAAAAATTTTGGGGCCGCTTCTCATGTGGAAAAAATCTTCGAGGAAAACAACTAGGCAAGCGACTAAGACTTTGGATCTTTCAATCGGTAAAAATTTCTACACTCAAAATGTTTTGATCACATGAAGATGAAAGTCAAAATTTTTATGAAGATCGCAAAAAATTTTTGGGAAAATGACCGAGAAAAATGTTAGTTTTGATCAAATCTGTCAACTAACAATACAGGATCAAACATTTATCCGTAATATGATAATAAAAACCTATAGGCACTAACTAGAATGACCTTTTCTACATACCTGTAAGAGGTCCGACCAGTTGGGGGGGGGGGGGTCGAAGAAAGTCGAAATTTTTCGCAAAAAAGGCCTAAAACATACACTTTTTGCCAATTTTTTCTAAACTGGAGGGGAGTTTGGGTATATAGTTGGCCAGGTTGGGGGGTCCCCCCAACCCTCCAATTACAGGTATGCCCTTCCCCCTCTAAGTACGGGCCTGGTGGAGTTTCAAAACCGAAATTTATAATCTTGGTGTCTGATTCGAACAGAAAAATTGACATTGTTGCAGGGCTCTTTGCATCGGCCAGAATGCAATGTGCAACTTGTGGGAAAATTTTGGTTGCACAGATAAATTAAGATGATGAAAACTATTAAAGATTGAATGATAAGTGAAGGTAGACATGCTAGAAGCTGCACCTGAGCTAGGAAATAAAAAATGCTTATTAAAGCTATAACCGGCGCGAAGCGCCCGAAAATTTTGAGATTATGGCCTTCTAAAATGCACCAAAATGCATCTTTTCTGCATCCGATGTGATCAAACACACGACTCCAAAAATTGTGCACCAGCGCGGAAATCACTAAAAAAAAATTCTGCACGAAGCCTAAAAAGTCTGCACTGTGCAAAAAAACAGTGGGGGTGAGTAAATGCTTATATTGTCTTTAAAATATTCCTTAGGATGAGGGCGCAGCGTGGAGCAGTTAGGCAGGCGCGAAGCGTCTGTCCTGTTGAGGCTCTTCGAAATGAATTTGTTAGTTGAGATCAGTGTTTTTTTTTTGTACGGGACAAAGATTTTTGGTCTCATACAAAGTTTTTTTGACGGTCTTTGTACAACGTACAAAGATTTTTTCAAGATTTTTTTTACCGATGATAAGGTAAAAATATTGTTTTACTGGAATAAATTTTATACCTCGTCTTCATTTTTGCTTCTAAGTTCCAATTTCTAGCTGTATTTTGCTTCCTATATCTATTCAAAAATCATATGTATTCGTTGTATGATTGATTACAAATTCATAACACTGCTCGTTTGAGATAATCTTCTCCATTTTAGATTATGTCTCAAAAAAATCTATTACAATTTTTCAAACGACCGAAAGAAAATTCAAATTCATTGCCATCAAACGAACCGGTTAATGAAGATTTTGACGACTCAAATTCTTTGATAATTTTCGTGTAAATTTTTAAGCTCTTTATGCATGCTGCTATTATTACACTGTAAAACAAAAAATCTTGTGTACAAAATTTTTTTTCGATCTTTGTACACGTACAAAGAGGCTCTTACAAACAAAGAGGCTCTTACAAAACACTGGTTGAGATACCAGCAAGGGTCTTAATAGTGGATAGTATTGATAGTTCGTGTAGTACTTGTGCACTGGTTCATACATTAGGTACTCGGACTGATGGTCAAGGTTCGACTCCTGAATAGGGTGCCCAGATACCTTTGGTCCAAAATCAGGACGTTAAAAAAAAGTGACACTTTCTAAAATAACGTTTAATACTGCAATAAAACATCAAATTCACACATATTTATTGTTGGACGATATCAAAATTCACACATATTTATTGTTGGACGATGTTGGTACATTCGTTACTTCGGAATGAAAGCGAATGAACGGCCGTGTGGTAGGATAAAACTGCATCTGCAGCTGACATTTTCTTAGACACCGGCGTATTTTTAGTAATGAAAAACTGTCCTATTTCAGCTGTCGACTTCTTGGATTTCGAATTTTCTTCGTGAAGCTTAGTACTACAATGTCTAGAAATCGCTGGGGCGCCCTCATACAAATGTAGATAATATTAAAAGATCTAGGTACTTGTTAAAAATGAAGCAATTAATGTAATGAATAATAATAAATGGTCGAAAAATAAACTACAGTAACATGAGTACAACAGTCACACTTTGTACAACTTTTAGCCTGATTATCTTAAAATTTCAAAAAGTCAGGACAAATCAGGACATAAATCCCAATTTCAGGACAAAATCAGGACATTTTTAGAATCAGGACTAGCTGTCAAAAATCAGGATAATCCTGATAAAATCAGGACATCTGGGCACCCTACTCCTGAAGAATGTAGGGTTTTCAGTAGTCACAAAGGATGTATTACATGTGAATAGATTTTATGCAAATGAGTCTCTGGATGCATCGGGCGGATGGAATTTCGAACTGATCTCAATAGCTGGCATCATAAGTTGTCTGAAAATGTCAGTTTGAACCATCATCTGCATGGGAACAGAATTATATATAAGTTCCCTTTTTAGTTAGACGCCGTATACTTGCGTAATTAATTACTAATAACTACAGACTTACATAACAATGATGACGGAACTTGAATCGCTTAATTTTTCCGCCAACGAATTTATGATTAACCCGAAAGAACAATCGCGGGTCAGTGTTTTGTCGCCCGTTGTGCATTTCCAACCCAAAATTTTTTGTTTTTCTCGTTACCTTTTTACTTGTTTGCTAGTTTTTTACTTTTCTGCTTTTTTTGTTAATTTTTTACATTTCTGTCAATGAAGTTTTTTGCCACTTTTTCACATTTTTCTTTCTTTACTGCTTTACTTTTTTGTTACATTTTTCTTACTCTTTTAGATTTTGTTGCATACTTTTTCACTCGTTTATTATTTTTTTCACTGTTTTAGTTTGTTTGTAACTATTTTGCTTTTTGTTATTTTTTGCGTTACTTTTACTTATTTACTTTAATCCTTTTTTTACTTTTATAAATCTTTTTACTTTATTACTTTTCTACTTTTTAATTTTTCATCACCGTTTTACTTTTTCACTACTCTACTGTGTTACTACTTTTCTAGTCTTTTTTTATTCTGTATCTGATACTGTTTTTCATTCTTTAATTTTTTGATTTTTTTTGCTTTTTAGTCTTTTGTTACCTGTTACTTTTTCGTTTGTTTTTACATCTTTACTTTTCTGTTGCTCTGTTACTTTTTTTACTTCTCAAGTTTTTTCTCGAATATTTTTATTAATTAACTTATTCAGTTCGCTACTGTTTTGTTATTTCCTTTCTTTTTTGTTAGCTCTTATCTTTTTATTTTTTACTGTTTTGTCAGTTTTTCCGCCCTCTAGGTTTCTCGTTTAGTTTACTCTGATAGTCCATTTTTTCTTATATTTTCACTCATTTTACTCTCTTTTGTTTTTCGCTATTTTGTTGTTACTCTTCTAACTTTTCAGTTTTTATTTTTTTATCGTTTTTTCTAATTTTTCATATTTTCTTACTTTAATTTTTAGCTACTTTGTTAATTTTCTCTTCTTTGTGATGTTTTTCTACTCTTGTTTCTTTTTCACGCTTGTTATTTTTCACTTTTTTGTTACATTTTTGCTTATTATCAGCCCTTTAATGTTTTACTGTTTTACTTTTTCTTTCTTTAACGTTTTTACTTCTTTTATTCACTTACAGCTTAATTTTTCTAAATTCTACATCACTTGACTTATTTTTTACCCATTCACTATTTTCACATTTTTATTTTTTCTTACTTTTTTGCTTTTTTAGTCTTCGCTGGTTTTTTACTTTGTTGTTACTTTTTAAATTCTGTATCTACTATATACCATGATTTACTTTTTTGTCTTCTGTTTTACTATTTTTTCTTTTTTTTGTTAGTTTTTCACTGTTAATTTTTTGTTTTTTTTCTTTACTTTTTGGTTTCCTATTTACTTTTTAATCAATTTTCTAGTGTTTTTGTCAATGTTTTCACGCTCAATCTTCAAATTTTTCAACTTTTTTCAGGTTCTATCATTTTTCGAACAACTAAAAAGCTCTCCAACCGGATGGCAAAAGTGTATCGAAGTTATTTCTTTGAATTCGGTGTAAGTTTTAACATATATTTTTAGAATTCTCGATTTTCTATTCTTAATCGATTTATCTTTTATTATAGTGACGATCAATTGAAATTTTTCGCTTTACAAGTTATCGAAAATTATTTAAAAACCCAGTAAGTTAAAAATATATAAAAAATTTTTTTGCGAAGATTTTCGCTTTTAGATACCCCGCATTGAGCGTCGAGCATTCCGAACGTTTGATCGTTCGAGGTTTCGTTCATCATTGGTTACATCAAATCGACGGCAAAACTAAAATATCCACGTCCTATTTCCTCAAGAATAAAATCGCTCAATTATTTTGTCTTATATTTTTAGCGGATTTTCCATTCAAGTGAGTTAATATGTATGGATTGAAAAACAAAAATCTAGAAAAAATACAAAAATCTAGAAAAATAATAATGTTGAAAGAAAAAAGTTCAAAAATGATAAATATACAAGGAAAAGCGTGAAAAAACGAATTATAGAAGGAGAAAACACGAGAAAAAATACAGAAAAAATCGAAAAATATTGAAAGAAAGAAATAATGTAACAAAAAGTAACAAGAAATATAAAATTAGCAGAGAAAAGTAAAAAAAATAAAAAAGTGAAAAAATAGCAGAAAGGTAACACAAATTAGGAAGCAGGAGAAGAAAGTAACAAAACAGTCGGAAAGTAGTAAAAAAATACAAAAGTAACTGAAAATTAAAAAAAACCGAAATGAAAAGAAAAACAAATTACAAAAAATGAATAAATAGAAGAGTGAAAGCATTAGACGGTTAACAAAATAGTAGAACGTAAGAAAGATTAATGATAAAAAAGTAGAAAAATACAAAAGTAGGAAAATACAAAAGAGTGAAAAATGAAAAAAGTAACCAAGTGGCAAAGAAGTAAAGTAAAAGATGTAAAAAATTGAAAACAGTATGAAGTAAAAGGAAAACGTAAGGAAAATAGAAAGTTAAACAGAGTTAAAAAATTTTAGTGACAAAACAGCAAAAGAGAAACAAAAAGTAAAAAAAGAAAAGAGCAAAAAGTGATATGAAAAATAAAAATGATGAAAGGAATGTAAAACAGTAGAGTAACAGGAATTTAAAATAAACATAAAAAAGCATAATGAAACATAATGAAGAAATGAAAAAACCGTAGCAGAAGTATAAGTTGAGGGAGTAACAAGAAAAATAAAATGACGAAAGAAAAGTAAACCATTAATAAAAAAAGTGAAGAGTAACGGTAAAGTAAAAAGTAAAAAATAATTGGAAAAGCAAGAATATAATCAAAAAATGAAGAAAAAACAGTAACAGAAGGAAGTTGGAGGAATAACAAAAAAGTAAAAAGTAAAATAAAAGGAAAACAGTAACAAAAAAGGAAAAAATAGAGAGTAACAAAACAGTGTAGTTAAATGTAACGGATGTGTAAAAAGTGAAAAGACATAACAAATACATAATAAAAAAGTGATAAATAAGAAAAGTAAAAAAATAAAAATATTACAACAAAGCAAACCAGTAACAAACGAAGCAACAAACACTAGGACAGAAAAATTACAGTTAAGAAAAAACAGAAAAACACTAAATAAAACTGGAAAAAGTCGAAAAAATGCAAAGGAAGACCCGTTAGAAATTACAAAAAGAGGAAAAATATGAAACGAATTTTATTGAAAAATTTTTTTCCCGGAAAACACTGAACAAAAAATGGAGTAAATATATATAAATGAGAAACAGATTTCAATTATAAACTGCAAAGAAAAAAGAGAAAAAAAAGAACAGAGAAGAACATTATAAAGACAGCAAAACAATCTTCGATGAAAAAACTGCATGAAAAAGGGAAGAACATATAAATGAGAGCAAAAAAAATTGGATTGAGAAACTGCGTAAAAAAGAAAACATTATTTTAATGAGAAAAAATAAGTTTACCTAAAAATCTGCACAAGAGATGAAAAAACGTTTCAATGGCAAAAATAAACAATTTTCAATGAAAAAATTACAAGAAAAATGTAACAGTAGAAAACGAAACAAAATTTTGAATGAAGGATTGTACTTGACGATTTTTTGTAGGTGGCCTAATTTTATGCAAGATACATTTTTAACCAGTTTAAATTACGACGATCCTTCGGCCGTCGAATTTTACCTCTTGGTCATTTTACAAATTGACGCCGAAATTTCTGATCGCGAAATACCAAAGACCAAGGAGGTTATATATTGTATTTTTGATTATCATTTTTTTTGATTTTACATATTATTTTTTCCAAATTTTTAAATTTTAAATTTGACTTTTTCAAGAATATAATTTTTTTTTCAGATTTCTGAAAGAAATACGATTATCCGCGATAATATGCGGGTTTTATGCGTAACTGATATGGTCGAATCGTGGTATCAATTATTGGTGAGGCGGCTGCTCAAAATGCGATTTTTATTTTTTCGATTTTTCCACATTTTGAGGGCACAAAAAGTAAAATTACAAAAATTGCGAAGAATAACAACTAAAAAGTTAAAAAAATGGAAACTTAAGTACATAAAATGGAAACAATATTAAAAAAAGTAAACTGTAAAATAAGCAGAGGGATTACTTATAAAAAGTACAAAAAACGAAACATATGCTTTTAAAAATCTAATGAACAAAAAATATAATAGCAGGGAAATTACAAATAAAAAGTTTAAAAAAAGAAAATTCCAAACAGGAAGTAGAAAAAGTAAATATATGAAATAAAATCAAAACATACAAAAATTGCACGAAAGCTCCAGTTAAAAAATACAAAACAAAGAAATTTTCGGAAAAAGCTACAAATAAAAAGTAAAAAGAAAGCATTAACATCTTAAAAAACGAAAAAATACAGAAATTGCAGCGAAATTACAAATAAAATGGTCAAAAACGGATGAAACACAGGTAAATTGGAAAACAAGAAATATTAAAAACCGAAAGTGCAAAAAATCGAAAAACCTGCATTAAAACCTGAATGAAACAAAAATATCAGGAAAATCACAAGTGAAAAGTTCGAAACAGGACAGCAACGTAGAAAATACAAGAAAGAAACAATAAAGCGGAAGCATACAAAAAATAGTAAAATCACAAATAGAATGGAAGCATCTACCACTTTCAAGGACGAATACAAAAATAGCAGGCAAAATAAAAAACACAAAACAGAAAAATTAAAAATTAAGTCTGCAAAAAATTAAACATTTACATTGAAACAAAAGTAGAACGAAAAATACAAACAAACCAGGAAAATAACAAGAAATATAACAAAAGAAAAAACCGAAAACACAATAAAAAAGAAGTATACAAGAAACTCATGGAACAACATTCCAAGATTTAAGAAACAACGAAAAAAGGGAAAAGAAACACAAAATGAGTGGAAACTAAAAAAAGAAGTGAAAAATTTGATGACTGTAAAAAAAAGAAAAAATGCAAGTAATTAGAAAAGGAAAATACTTACACTAAAAAGGCGTAGATGAAAAATAAAAGTCTAAAGGAGAAAAACGAAAAATTACACAAAAATTGGGAGATTTGGAATAGGAAAACTTTTCAATAATATATATTTTTTTGCTCATAGTTCTGAATTCAGAAATTTAGAGTGCAAATTTCAAAGTTAAAATTTGCTTCAGTCATTTTCATGTTTCATTTGAACTATAAATGTAGTTGAAATTCCCTTGAATTCGGATTTTAATACTGTGAATTTTGGGGCAAAAATTTCAATCTGCCGTTTTCATGTTTCATTCGAACTATAAATGATGTAGGATATTTAAAATTAAATTTTAGGTTTAGATTTTTGAATTATTATTTTGAATGTGTAAATTTCGGGGACAAAATTTGCGCCTGTCATTTTCATGGTTAACAATGACTTGTAAGTCAAGATGAAAAACTTGAATGGAAACAGAAAAGAAAAAAAGGAGCTATATTGGACATATGAGAATCGAAAATGTTTTGTATATAATTTTATAATCGGAGATTTTTTTAAACAAAATTCAATTTTTTTTTGTGTGGAAATATTGCCATCAAAATTAATTTTTTAATTTCAAAGGGAAAAATTTGCACCAGTCGTTATCATGCTTCATCCTAACTATATATGAAGTTGCTTTTTTCGACGATAATTTTTAAACTCGAATTTTGGTTGCCAATTTTGAATTTGAATTTTTGGAAAAATTTGAAAAAACTGAAAATTTTAATTTTTTTCTCTATTTACAGTCGCGCTATTCATTCAACAATATAAAATTGTGCAGTTTGACGTTGCACAATATTTCGGGCTTTATAGCCTGGATCGATATTAATTGTATAGCCAACGAACGTTTTATGCCGTTGATCGTACGGAATTTATTACGTTCAAAATTCAATACGATGAATAAAAATACGATAATAGACGATTTAGAAAATGAAAACGACGCCGAACAAGTAGAAATGGCCGCATCGGAATGCATTTGCTCCATTTTGAATAAAGGTATGGACGCCGGGCTGAAATTACAACTTTTACGAGCCGTCGACAAAATTTTGTACGAATGCGACGTTTATAATGTTAAAGATACGGTAAGATTTTGGGCGGTTTTTGAATTAAAAATTTTTTTTTCAAAATTTTGTTTCGAAATCGTTGACTGAAAAATTTTAATGTAAAAAATACAGTTTTTTTCGTGATTTTTTGGTGAAAAATGGTCAAATTTTTGCGAATTTGGTACAAGATTCTTTTACATGTATATGTATCGTCCTGAAAAAAATTGTTTTTTGGAAATTTTTGTGGGAAAAATGCTCCAATTTTTAACAATTTTTGTATGGAAAAAAATTTTTTTTCTCAATTCTTTATGAAAACCCTTTTAAAACATCCTGTAAAAAATACAGTTTTTTGGGAAGTTTTTGCCAATTTTCAACAATTTTTGTATGGAAAAACTGTTTTTTTTCGCCAATCCTTCATGAAAACCTTTTCAAAACCTTGTGTTAAAAGTTTCACGGTTAAAAATACACTTTTTGGATGATTTTTGAGTAAAAAATAGCCCATTCTCTGCAAATTTGCTATAAAATTTTTGTACATGTATATATTTTCCCGTAAAAAAGAGTTTTTAGAAATTTTTCTGGGAAAAATGCTCCAATTTTCTTCAATTTTCGTATGGAAAAACTGTTATTTCGTCAATTCTTTATAAAAACCTTTTCAAAACCTCAAGTTAAAAATTTCGGGGTTAAAAATTTACTTTTTTTGGATGATTGTCGCGTAAAAATGGCTCATTTCCTGTGAAATTAGTATACAATTGTTATACACGTAACTTCCTGTAAAAAAATGCTTTCGAAATTTTTTGGGAAAAATGCTCCAATTTTTAACAGTTATTGAATGGAGAAACCGTTTTTTCCAACAATTTGTTGTAAAATTCTTTTTAAGAACCTTGAGTAATAAATTTAACAGTAAAAATACAGTTTTTTCGATGATTTTTGGATAAACTATAGGCGACGTTTTGCAAAATTAGTATAAAATTTTTGTATATGCCGTAGAAAATACTATTTTCGGAAATTTTTGTTTGAAAAATGATTTTTCGATAATTGTCACAAAAAAAAATTTTTCCACATAATTTAGTGAAAAATACAGTTTTTAACAATTTTTGTAAAAAAATGCTCAAATTTTCCATTTTTTCCATGAGTTTTTTCCTCCTAAAAATACCGTATTTCTTGCGGACTTTTTTTATTGTAAGAATGCTCAATTTTAATAGTTTTTGTATAAAATCTTTCTACATAAATTTTCTTGTGAACAATGCACTTTTTTGAGAATTTCTATGTGAATAAACTCGAATTTTTGACTACATTTGCATGAAGGAATTTGGCCTGAATTTTCCTTTTTTTTGGCAAGATTTGTTCTAAAAATATACCCGAATTTTCCCTAATTTTTTGTATGCAAACTTTTTGTAATATTCTCCTGTAGAAAATAAAATTTTTTGGCGACGTCTTGTAAAAAAAATTTTTATACTTTTTCCAAATTTTTTGTGTAAAAATATTCGATGTAAAAAAGATTTTAAGTGAAAAATCCGAATTTTTGAGAATTTTTGTATAAAATTATTCAATTTCTGTGTAGAAAATGCTTGACTTTTAACGCTAGGAAAAATTTTTATTGAATTTTTCACTTATTTCCTTAAAAATGTAGTTTTTTTGGCAATTTTTGTTTGTGAAATATGCTCAACTTTTCCTCAATTTAAAAGAAAACATATTTTTTACACATTTACCTGTAAGAATTTCCTTAACGAGTTGAAAAACAAATATTTCTTTTTGCAAAACTGAAGATTTAAAAATTTTACATCTTCTATAGTTACAATAATAACAACTTTTCACATTTAGGAAATTGAAACATTGTCGCGTATATCAGAAATAATAACGTGCACGGGATCAATTTTGATAGAATCGTACAACAAGTTAGTTAATTGATTAATTAAAATCGAAATTTGATGGATTTTTAAGTTAAAAAAGTGATTTTTATAGAGCATTAAAATCATCCGAACTAATTACTCAAGCGTCCGATATTTTGTCCGAATTAGAATCGAAATTAGATTTGGCCTTGATTGGTCTATCGTGCCCGGATGTGGCGATTTCTTCCATGTGCGGCGAATTGTGCCATCAGTACCTCGTTTTTTTGAAACAATTCTCGCCGTTAAATTTTTCACAAAGAAATTTTTTAGAAGTAAGCGAAACGTATGCAAAATAGAGTTTACATTACTGTCATTTTCGCTTAAATTTTACTGTTAATCTGTTTTATTTTGTCTATTTTTTTATTTTTCTGGTTTATTCTACTTTTTTGTTATGCTCTGTACTTTTTGCCTTCTTTTTTACTTTTAATTTTTTAATTTTTTATTGTACTTTCTTTTCGCTTCCTACTTTTTACTTTCCTTTTTTGTACTTCCTATGCTTTACCTTCCTCTTTTACTTTTTATTATAACCTTTAATTTGTCCTTTTTCAGTTGTTATTTTTGATTTTTAATTTTTGATCTTCACGTTATAATTTTCTACTTTCTCGTTTGCTCACTACTTTTTCTTTTCCCTCTATTTTGTTTTGTTTTTACTTTTCTTCTACTTTTTTTACTCATTTGTTTTACTTTCTAGCCTGCAGTTTCTTCCTTTTACCTTTATGTCATTCCTTTATAGCTTTTATTTTTGCCTTTTATTTGAAAATTAGATTCAAATTTTTTTTGTTTTTTTTTCATTCTGCCGCTTTCAATTTCTATCTTCTGTTTTTTCTACTTCCACTTTCTTCCTCTCCTCTTTTTCTTTTTCCTTTATTTTCAGCTTTTCACAAATTTCAATTTTTTTCATTTTTCGTCTTCCTTTTTTTCTTTTTCTTTTTCTTCTGATTTTATTTTATCTTTATTTTATTTCTATTCTCATTTTATTTATTTTTTCTTTCCCTCCTGATTTTCATTTTTTCTTTTGTTTCCGTTTTATTATGTATACTTTTTTCTGTATTTTGTGTTTTTTCCTTTTCGTTTACCTTTTACATCTTTAGTACTTTTTCTCGTTTTTAAGCGATTGATTCCCGTCTTATTCGATCGTTATCGATTTCCGGGCGATTACGATCACGATAGAGAAGTAAGTCTTATTTTTAGAAGTTTTTTATTATAGTACACGTTAAAAGATACAATTTTGTGGCTTATTTAAGGGCGAAAATGAAATAGAATTTTTGGACTATAGGAAAGAATTGAAAACAATTTTCGTCAATTTGGCAATTTTGGTGAGTTTTTTCGAGAAAAAAAATTTTTCCATTAGTTTTGTTTTTTGAAGGATTAATTTTTTCTCTCGTAGGATCTTACTTTAGCCGTGAACTCGAGCGAAAAATTCGTTCTAGCGACGTTTAGTTCGGCGGCGAGAGTACATTTTACGGAAGCCGAATTAGCCTTAAATTTACTTTTTACGCTCGGAGAAGTTTTGCAGGTTAAAAATAGAAAATGTCCGAAGGGTAAAAAATGCATAAAATTTATGGAAAAATTTAAGAACAGTGAAGCCAAAAAAATAGATTAAGTCATCAAAAAGTCCAGAAATAACGAAGTAGAATTGCAATATAGAAAAACTATGTATCCGAAAAAGTAGAGAAAGCGTAGTGGAAAATATAAATATAAATAGGAAAACAGTGAAACAAATTTTCGGAAATTGCAGGGAAAAAACAAATTAAAGCGAGAGAAAAGAAAAAATGTTATCGATAA
The DNA here is from genome assembly GCA_963922205.1 of Romanomermis culicivorax. Lineage (NCBI taxonomy): Eukaryota > Metazoa > Nematoda > Enoplea > Mermithida > Mermithidae > Romanomermis > Romanomermis culicivorax. Next base: position 38,541 of record CAWUHX010000339.1, read on the forward strand.
ATCAACGGAAAACAAAGCTAAAACCGAAAAAATGAGAAAAATAGAAAAACGATGTATAGAATTCTACAAAAAAAAACAGAGCGAAATGAAAAATGCGACAATTCATGGATGAGGAAAAATTTAAAAAATCAAAAGCCAGAAAACGCAAGGAGAGGCGTGAAATAATACACAAAAGAGAGCGAAACAAAGTTAAAAATATTAAAATGAGAAATCGAAAAAAAGAGAAAATTTTGAACATTGAAAAAAGAAAATGTACGGAAAAATTTGTTGTAAACTTTCCTTTCTGTGTAAACTAACGAATTTTGCGAAAAGTTTGTAAACTTTCCAGTCTAGTCAAGGCAACAACGTTTCGTCGGACGAAAATGGTTTAAAATTGAAAAATATGGTGCACGCTGTAAGTTTTTTAGATTTTTTGTTAAATTTAAACGTTGGAAATGATGTTTCAATTTCCTATTTTAGATGATAACGAGTGGAATTAGCCAATTGAAACATCCTTGCGTTTGTCTACAATATTTCGAAACTGTATGTCGTTACGATAAGACTATAGCAGCCGAACCGTCGCTGATCAGCGATACTATTGTATGCAAATTATTTTATAATTTTTTTTAAAATTTTTCTTTTTCATTTTGGAGAATTTTTTGAATATTGTTTCTTTTTGATTTTTGATTTTTTATTTTATTTTTTATTCTTTGAATATTTTCGAGATTTTTTAAAATTTGTCTGAACTTCTTTTGATTTTTTTCAAGTTTTTTGTATTTTTATTATTTTAGTTTTCTTTCTGAACTTCTCTGGAGATTTTTTCTTTGAAAATTTATTTTTTGTTTTCTTGAATTTTCTCTCTAGTTTCTTATTTTTCAGTTTTTCTTTTGAATATTTTCCCGTTTTTTCGATTTTCAAGGATTTTTTAAATGAGTTTTTTAAATTTTCTAGTCTTTTCTTCTCGAATCTTTTTTTTCTGTATTCTTTTATTTTTTCAATAGTTTTTTCTTTAATTTCTATCTTCGTCTGTCTATCCATGTTGATTGTTTAATTTTTTTCCAAGTTCCCTTTTTTGATTAATTCTTTTTTTTTGTTTTTGTTCCGGAATATTTTCTTTTTTCTCACATTTTTTGATCTTTTTCCAATTTTTATTTGTTTGGTTTTTTTTCGTTTGATTTTACAAATATTTTTTTAATTCGGTTTGTATTTTTTGAATTTATTTCTCGTATATTTTGAAATGACATTTTTTATTTTTTGTCATATCTTTGGTTAATTTTTTCCAGCATCTGTTTTTTATTGATTTTTACATTTTTTCAATTTTGTTTTCATATTATTTTTTATTATTTCTTTCTGCAATTATTGTCGAACCTTCATTTATCTTTTTTTGTAATGTTTTTGCATCTTTTTCTCGATTTCAGACTTATTGTATAGATTAATTTTACAAAATTTAAGGCTTCATTTTTGGACGATAGGGGTTTACATCATTCGTCAGCAAAAGTTCGAAGTCGATCGGCTTATCTTTTTTCGAAATTTATAAGATCTCAAAAGTGAGTTCTTGATTTTTCTTTTTTTAACTCTGTTTTCTTTATTATTTATTATTCCTGTTTTATTTTGCTTCCTTTTTTTCATTTTTTCTATATTTTTCTACGTTTTTGTTTTTTCTTTGTTTTATTTCTCTTGTTTCTTTTTTCAAACTTTTTCTTCCTTTTTTCTAATCCTCTCCGTTTATTTTCTCTTTCCCTTTATATTTTTCTTTTTTTAGATTATCCGTTCAAGATCACGTTGCCCAGATTCTTGTCCATTTACAAGATTTATTGCAATTGACGCCGACGTCAACTTTTCGTTTGTTGACTAGCGAAGATCAACTCTTTTTATTCGAAACTGTCGGAATTTTGATCGTCTCAGGCAGTCATAGCAATGAAGTATGTAAATTTTTATTTTCTTAATAGAAAATCCTCGCATTATCTACAGTAAACAACGCACTATGACGAAAAATTTAAGCGCCGTATACGTACCTTTCGGTCCAAAGTTGATAGATTGACACGCTATGATTAAAAAATCGCATTTACTGTAGGATAAACGAAACTATATGCGACAATTATTGGCGAATTTGGTCGATCAATTCCAAAAAGCCTTGATTGTCACGGATAAAACGATAAACGAGGAGGAGAAACGAATTTTGATCGATTATATCAATTATTTGATGGCTTACGCCAGGTTACTTTAATGTATTTCTTCCTTTTTCCATGGTTTTCCCCTGTTTTTGTTCATTTTTTTCATTCCTTTATCCCATTTTGTCAATGTTGTTTTCTTTTTCTCCTATTGTCAATATTTTAGTTCTTCTATTTTTTATTTTTCATATTTTCTCTTTTCTCTTCAATTAATATTCATCGGTTTTCAAATTTTTTTCTCTCAATTTTTACCTTTCACGTATTTTTTCGTTGTTTCTCTATGCTTTTTTTCATAATTCTGTCTTTCAATCTCTTCTCTTTTGTTATTCTTTCTATTTTCCTCATTTTGTCCTTTTTCTTCTGTTTTATTTATTTGTTATTTTTCCTATCTCGAATTTTTGTTGTTTTTTTCATTTAGTTCCCTTTATTTTATTTATTTTTACCCCCTCTCTCATTTTATTGTTATCCATGTTTTTTCTGTATTCATAATTTCGTTTTCTCAGTTTTATTTCATTATATTCTTGTTTTATTCCCTTCGTTTCAAATTCGTTTCTGTTTTTTTCCTTTTCTTTTCTTTGATTTTTTAAATTTAATTTTTACTCTCTTATGTTATTCTTTTTTCTTTTATTTTTCTATTTTCTTCCACTTTTCTATTTTTTAGCCGGACTAGTAAAGCTTTTTCGCTTCAAACGACGATGCAATCTTGTCAATGCGAAGATATTTTTCTGGAATTGATGAAGGTAAGATATTTTAGATATAAAAAGAAAAACAGGAGAAAATTGAGCAAAAATTAAGAAATAATAACAAAAAATGAACAGAAAATGAAAAATGTTGAGGAATAAAAAGAGAAAAAGAAAATAAGCGATACAAAAGACCACAAGAGGATAATTTGTAGCACATAAATTTGTAACAAAGTAAAATTAGAGAAGCATAGAAGAAAGAGAAAATAATGCAAAAAATAAAAAATGAAACAAATATGCAAAAAACTCAAACGAAATAGAGAAAATTGAGTGAAAACTAAAAGTAAAATATAAACATAGATAAATTGTCGACAAAAAACAATAAACTCTAGAGGAAATTTGACCAGAGACGATATCAGTATTCAGTATAGTATAACTTGAATCGAAATTGAAAATGATCAAGATAATAAAAAGAAAAAAGCAAAGTAAACAACAACGAGTTGAATAAAAGTGAAAAAATATACAAAACAGATTATAAAAAAGATTGTTGATAGAAACTAAAATTTAGTCAAACATATAAAACGAAAATTGAAAAAAATACGAAACGAAAAGACAGGAGAGAAGTATAAGTAGAAATAACAGAAAAACAACTAAAAAGATGATGCAAAAATCAGAAATGATCAGTTGGATGATCTTCATATTTTTAGTAAATCTAAGGAAAAATCAGAAATAAACAAACATTCGGATGTGAAGTTACATTTGGATTAGTTTTTTGTTTTTTCCAAAAAAGAGTGACACATTGAGAAAAAGTAGTGAAAAATAGAAAAAATGGAGCGAAAAAATACATATTTTTATCCTCAGTGCCAAAATTTGCTTTTTTGAGTTTATTCGAGGTAAACGAAAAGTACAAAAAAACATTAACCCATGAAATCATTGTTTTTTGTTTTTTTTTAAAAAGAAAAAGTGAAAAAATACAATGAAAAGAAGTAGAAAACTGCATTTTGGGCGTGTTTTCAATTTACACCTTTTCTCTGATTATTTTGGAAAAAAGTTGAAAAATGTTACTAAGACAAAGATAAAACAGGGAAACGAAGAAATGATAAAAATTCTAAAAATAGTGTCTTAAATGTCAATTTAAGAAAAAGGAACAGCAGAAAGAGAAAAAGTAGAAAAATTTGAAGAAAAAAGAAAAATTAAAAATTGAACTAAAAAGAAGAAAGAAGAAAATAATAAAATAACTGAGTGTCGCTATTTGCATATTTTTAATGTCATTTGAGAAAAAGGAGAGTATGCAGAAAATAGCAAAAAATAGAATCAAAATGAAGAAAGAAAAAGGAACGGGAAAAAAGCAAAAATTTTGAAAATATATTTCGAGTGTTAATTTGTATTTTTTCGTGCAATCATCTCTCTACCAGGTTTTCTTGGACGCTGTTCAACCGCAGCGAACGTTCAACGCCGCTTTATTGAACGGTTTACGTCAATATTTGCATAGGATGGTCATAAGTTTGTCCGATCAAAATATTTTACCTTATTTTCCTGTAATTATTCGAAAATTTGTCGAATCGATGAACGAATCGCGCTATTTACAAGATTTTCTCACTCTTATACAACAAGCCGTTGTAAAGTATAAAGTAAGTTTTGTATCTACATAAAGATGAGTGAATTTTATCTATACAATAAAACACAAATTATCTGTCTTTTTTGTTTTTTGATTTTACGTTTTATTTTTTCCAAATCTTGTTTCTTTATTTCATTGTTTTTCACTTGTAGTTTTTTGAATTCTAGACTTATATTGTACTTACTCGTATTCTTACTCTGTCTTTTTCTATTTTTTATTCTTTATTACCTTTCTACATTCTGATATTTTATTTTTTCAAGGATTCAAAGATTTGTCTTTTTTCCCTTTCTTTTCTTACTTTCTTTTTGTTTCCCTTTCTTTTCTGTTTTTAATTTTGTTCGTTTGTATTTTCTTTTTCCTTTACTTCTTTTTTCTTTTGTTTTTTTCTCCTCCTTCATTTCTTCTCCCTTTTTCTTCCTCGTCTGTATCTCGGTTTTTTTCTCTCTCTCCTCGTGTATTTTCATTTCTTATTTCTTTTTGAATTTTATCTTTATCTTGATGTTTTTCTCTTTCTTGCTTTTTTCGTTTCCTTTTTCTTCTTTCTTTCTATTTTCAATTGTTCTTTCTTCCCTTCTTTCTTTTTTCCTTGTTTCTCTCTTTCCTTTTTTCTTTTTTTTTGTGTTTCATTTATTCATTTGTTACTTCTTCTTTATGCTTCCTTTCTTCTTCCATTTTTCTCTTTCTGTTCGTTCCGCCTTCTTCCTTTTTTCTTTTTTTCACTTGTGTTTTTTCTCCTTCATTTCTTATTCTTTTTTCCTCGTTTAAATCGTCTTTTGTCTCTCTCTTTGTTTATTTTTATTTCTTATTTCTTTTTCAATTTTATCTTTTCTCTCGAGGTTTTTCTTCTTTTTTGTCCTGCTTCTCTATTTTCTCCTTTTTTCTCTTTGTTGTTTTTTTGTTCGTTTCTTTTCTCTTCCTTCTTTCTATTTTCCATTGTTCGATCTTCCCTTCATTCTTTTTTCTTGTCTCTTTCTTTCCTTTCTTCTTTTTCTTTGTGTTTCGCATATTCGTTGTTACTTTTTTCTTTATATTTTATTTCTTCTTTCATTTTTCTCATTCTATTTGTTTCGCCTTCTTCCTTTTTTCTTTTTTCCCTTGTGGCTTTCTTGCTTGTATCTTTTTTAAAATTTTTGTAATCTTTCATTTTTTCCTTTCCTTTCTTCTTTGAATTTTATGTGTTTTTCCTCTTCTTTTTGCCTTCCTTTCTTTTGCGTTCTTCTTTGTTTTTTAAATTTCTTTTTATAATCTTTCATATTTTCCTTTCCTTTCTCCTTTTTTCATTTTTTATTTTTTTCCTTTCCATGTTCTTACTTGTTTCTTTTCGTTCGTTTATTTTTTTGGCTTTCCGGGATTCCGCATCTATTTTTATTTCTATTTACCTCCATTTTTTTGTTTGCTTTATTTTCTTGAAATTGTACGCTTCAGTTTTTTCTCCATTTTTGAAATCCTTGTTCTTATATTTTTCTGCCCTCATTTTTCGTTTTTACTTCCAATCTTAAAGATGTAAGATTTGTTATTTTATTCTTTTTCTAATTTTTTGACTGTTTTATTTCTTCAATTTTTTAGGGTTTTTACGTTGTTTCTACATTTTTCATTTTTTCTGCTTTTATTTTCCAAATTTTTAAATTTTGAATATTCCAATGCTATTCGTAGAGAAAAATTGTCTATTCAGGGGAATTTGCTCAACTATTGTAAGCAAGAATTGAGCCTACTTTACACTCTAATATGGAAAGTTTTGGAAACGCCTTACGATCTAAACGACGAAATAGCGTCCCGAGATGCCGTCTATCTTAAGCGAGCCTATTACCAGCTTTTAGCTTGTCAAGCGAAAAATGAACAATTAGAAGCCTGGTTGAGTTTGGAGGCAGAAAAGTTTCAATTTTTGCTCCAAACATTAGTAGACGGTTGCCTTATGATCAAAGAGCCGACGGTAATTTATTTTTTTGTTTTTTTTTATGTTTTTGTTTTTTTGTTTTTTATTTTTTCTTTCGCTTTTCTTTCTTCTATTTTTTTCGTGGTCCTTTCTTTTCATATTTTCTCTGTGTTCTATTGTTCAATTTTTTCTAGCTTTTCTTTTTCTTCCGTCTGGCTTTTTTCAAATTTTTTTCATGTATTTCTTTTTATTTATGTATTTTTCCTTTTTTCTCTGATTTTTTCCATTTTTTAAAATTTTCTCCTTGTTTTCTTTTTTCTTGCCTTTTCTTTCAATATTTGTTTATTTTCTCTATGCATTTTTTTATTTTATTCTCTTCTGTTTTTTTCTTTTTCTTATAGTTTTATTTTTCTACATCTTTTCCTTTTCTATATATTTGTGATTTTTTACGTATTTTTTCATGTTGGTTTTCATTTTTTTGTTCTTCGTCTTTTATTCTTGTTTTCTTTTTTGTCCTCTGTTTTTTTGTACATCATTCTTTTCTATGTTTTTATTATTCATTTTTTGTTTTTTCCGTATTTCGCTTTAGATATCTATTTTTCTTATTATTATATTTCTTTTGTTTTTTCTTACTTTATATATTTGTCGTGTCCTTTTTGTTTAATTTTGTTTAATTTTTAATTTTACCAATTCTTCTTTTGACTTTTTAATGCGTTCAAAACATTTATTTTGCTTTTCTCTTTTTTCCTTTGCCCTTCTCATTATTCTTTGTAACTGTTTTCCATCCTATTTTTCTCTTCGTTTCTGTCGTTTTCGTCACCAATTGGCTGTTTTTACTTTTTGTTTCTCCTTTTTTTGTTTCTTCTATTTTGTCGTCTTTCTTTCCGTTGTTCTTCCCCTTTTTTGTTTCATGTCTAAACGTTTTGTTGCTCGTTGTTTCTTAATCGTCGATTTCCTCTTTTTCTTTTTTTCCTTCCATTCTGCTCTTTATTTTTTTGTAAGTTAATTCATCTTTGTCAGATTTTTTTCCCTGTTGCATCTACCGCTTTTAGTTTTGGATTTTTTTCTTGTCGTTTTCTTCAACACTGTTTGTCTTGTTCTCGTTATTTCTTTTGTTTTTATTTTCTCTCTATTTTTTATGATCCTTTGTTTTTTATTACTTGTTTTCCCTTTTATTTCTTTTTTTACCCGATTATGCCTTTGTGATATTTTCATCAATATGTTGCACAATTTTTCTTTTTCACTGTTTTTCACTTTCGTCCATTGCTTTTTATTCTATTCTAGTGACCTTCGTTCTTGGTTTTTGTTTTCCATGGAATCGTTCTTCTTTACTGCTACTCTTTTTCCATCTCCATTCCACTTTTTTATGGTGTTTTTTACTTTTTCTTTTTTAATTCGTTTTCGCAAACTTTTCTCTTTATAGGTACAAAAGTTATCGTTCAATACTGTCGTCAAATGTTTGGAAACTTTCAACAAAAACGACCAATCGTCGAACGTCTCGATCCCCGATTGGTTTTCGTCGTTTATTTACGGTCAAATTTTGCCCGCCTGTTTCGTGGCGCCGCTTAAAGTTGGTTTCGACTTAACGGACGCCCAATCGGTCATGGTAGGAATGTTGAAATTTTTTTACATTATTTAGTTTTCGTTTCCTTTATGTGCTTGTTTTTTATTGTTTCTTTTTTATTTTTGTTATTCATCTTTCTTGTATTTGTTATTTTTGTTTCACTTGTTTCATGTTTTTACCTTTTTAGTTTGTTATTTTCTTTCTTTTTTCTTTTTCGTTTTTGTTCTTTTTTGTATCTGCTCTTTTTTGTTTCGTATCTTGCTGTTTCTTCGTTCCCTGTTGGTTTCTTTATCGTGTTTGCTTTTTCGTCTTCTTTGTATGGATTTTTTTGTTTCTTATGTTTTTTTGTTTTTCTATCTTTTACTTTTTGCTTTGTTCTTTTTTTGTTTCTGTTTCTCTCTGTTATTGTTTTTAAATTCCTTGTTTTGGGTTTTTTCTTTGTTTCGCATTTTTGATTTGTATCTTTCTTTTGCTTTGTTTGTTTTGTTTTCTATTTTTTTCCTTATTTTTCTGTTCTTGCGTCTTATCTTTATTGCTTGATTTTCCCTTTTAGTTTCTTTTTTTGTTTTTTATTTATAATTTTCACTTTTCTATTTTTATTCTTCTTCGTTTTTGTTCTCCTTTTTTCTGTTTCTCTCTTTGTTGTCATTTCTTATCTTTTTTTGTTTTTACCATCGTTTGGTTTTTTGTCTTCCTTCTTTTTGTGTCATTTCTCCTTTGTTTTGTTTTCGTCTTTTTCGTTTTTGTTTCTTATCTTTTTTGCTTTGTTTCTGTGCCTTTGAATGTTTTTGTTTCCAACTTTTTTGTTTTTTTGTAATCTTCTTTGTTTTTGTTTTTTGTAGTCTTTTTTGTTTTTTGGTTTTTTTGTTTTTCGTATTTTTGTCGTTTCCCGTTTTTGATTTTTTATCTTTTGTTTTCTGCTTTGTTCACCCTCTTGTTTTCTTTCTTTTTTTGTTATGCTTGTTTTTTTGTCCTATTTTTGTTTTGCGTTCTATTTTTGTTTTGCGTTCTTTGTTTCTTTGAATTTTATGTTTCGCTTTGTTTTGTGCTTTCTTACTTAGCATTTTTATTTATTTGTATCTGTTCTTTTCTGCTTTATTTTTTGTTTTTCTTCTTGTTTTCTGTTTCTCTGTTTTTTTTCACCCTTCTTGTTTTCGTTTTTTATCTTCTTGTTTCTATGTTTTTTAGTATTTTTCTTTGTTTCTTCACATTTTTTGTTTTCTCTGTATTTTTGCAATTTGTTTTTGTATTTTTTATTTTTTGCCGCGCTTCGTTTTATGCTTCGTTTTTTACCGTTTTTGTTCTTTCTTTCTTGCTTTGTTCTTATTTCTGGTTTTTCTGTTTTTCGTTCATGTTCCTTTATTTCTTACATTTTTCATTTATTTTTCAGGTTCTTAGTGAAATCGGATGTTTGGTCAAGATTTTATATCAATACACAGTGAGTTTTTTCTCCAGAAATACTTCTATATCATCTTATCATCTTTTTTCTACAGGGGCAACAACTGATCGATTTTTTAATGGGAAAGCTTTGGCCTCAAGCTGGTCTACCCGCACAATATGCACAAGAATTTTGTTTCAATTTGAAATCTAGTTCGGAAACTAAACATTTCCAAAAATATTTGAAAAGCTTTTTCGAGAATTTGTCCAAGTTGGTCAAATTTGATTGATTTTTTTGTTGTAATTTGTACTATTATTGTTATGGTTCAAAATTTTATATAAAATCGTTTTTTTTATTGAACGTCATGAAAGTTCGGTGGTGGCGAATTTAAACCTTATACCGGGGGGGGGGGGGCTATTCGGGTGCTTTCTTTATACAGGCAAGCGTCGCAGCGTAAAGCCACCAACACAGTAACTTCAATTTTCTAGATTGAATCTCAACTGAAACATTGAGACTGTCTGAAGTATTGATTCCCACAAAATTGCGATAGCACTGCTATGCAAAACTCCTTTTTGTAACAGGTTTAGCATCGTATTAAAAAATTCATCCTTCACTGTAGCGATGAGTTGTAAAATACGTTCATCGGAAGATCGAGATCTGAAAAATTTCAGACATTTCGGGCCCACCGTTTTTTTCCTCGAAGATTTTTTCCACATGAGAACCGGACCCAAAATTTTTTTCCTCATTTTCCAAAAATTTTCCACATTTTCAAAAACGTTTATAATGTGCCTACAGGCATTTTAGGAACATACCTAAACATTTTGATGCTTTTGGATACAGAAACCTCCAAAAATTATGAAAAAAATGAGAAAGTTCTGGTTATGTTAGTCGAAATGAGCTGTGATGTTCTACAACAGCAAAGAATGTTAACGAAAGAGTTGTCATGAGTTTATCTTTTATTAATATTTCTGTGGTTCCAATTGATTATCCAATTTTATTTAATTTTTGACCGGGCGCGGAGCACCGGAAAAATTGGTGGATTTTTACTTTTTAAAACACTGGAAATTGAACCTTCACAACGTTGAGATATAAATTAAAATCCAACTGATGGAGTATAATTTGTTCCCTATTGTAAAAATTTTTCAGTTTTTATATTCTAAAACGCTCAGAAATCTCTCCAATGGATATTCGTGAATTCGTGATTGGAAGTTCTAAAATCACAGTACAGAATGAAGTCTTCAATTTCCATTTTCAATAAACCCAAAAGTTCATGTTAAAAATGTTGGAGAAACAGAGCATTTGAGAGAATTGATGAAAAATTGTTTTTCTCTGCGAAAATGACTGTTAACGATTATGAAATGAGATGAGCTAATTTGATTGATGGAAACTGTTGATATTTAATTAGTAAGTGGAAGTAGATATGCTAAGGGCTGGGGTCAACCGAAATAGCCTACTACAGCATGCGCCACGGCTAAAGACGATCGTTTAATGATTCAGTTATTTACTCGGCTAATGGGCTAACAGGCTTATGAACAAAATATGCATTTTAAATGTCAATCATGCATATATGTACATATGGAACAACTTCATGTATTATTTTTGTCATGTTTGTATATTTTTAATCATGCTAATGAAACACATTGACCATTTTGCACAAGGCCAAAGGAAAAGCAACATAGGATTTTTATTTGCAAGAGTTCGCAGGACAACTTGTTTCTTCCTCTTCATGATATTTCAAAAGCCAAGTTGTGGGGATGACACACACCAGTAAGTTTGCCATACATTTGACATTATTTTGACGTGTTACACAAGTAACCCATGAAGTGTGAGCAATCGAGGTCGATGACACGGATGTTGAAATTTCTCAGTTATTAGTAGGCTTTTTTCCCTTTGTACATGCCAAATGAAACAACTGCTAAGCTGGTGTCCATTAAAATACATAATGGAACACAAATAATTGGCATATTGTATGTTGCCTATGAAAATCTCTAAAGACCATGGACAGGATGAAATTTGAGATATGCAAATGCAACTCTTCGGGTCAACATTAATATTAAGCTTAGAAACCCCAAGCTCTCTTTGGTGACACTTTGTAACAAATGACCCTCCATCCAGCAAAAAAGCCAAGTTAGAATTTTGTTTCTTCCAGAGCTCAGCTAGGATTTCTTGTGGTCTCTCTCATTTAGAAATCTGTGCATTTTCTAGCTTTCTGTTTGTGTTCTTAATTTTAACCTAATGGCCTCAAAGTCAAAACTTACGGATCGGCTTTGCAATATTGTTTATGTTCGGGCATACAAAGAAAACATCGACTTTAACCATATATTTGATGCACCAGAGGTAAATTTTCTAGAAACAACAGGGCGCCTTTGTTTTTTTTTTAACTTTTTAGATCAAAAAGCTCTTCCTTCACGAGTCACTTTCAAAAAATACCAAACCGGAATTTATTTTTGGAACTCTTCTCCTGGCAGCTTCCATTTTGATGGCTCCTGCTACAAGATTAAAAATAACAGTAATTATGCATAGTCATGGCCACACATGTGCATGCAGGTACTCTGTTGGTTCTCTGGGGGACCATACATCGGCATCAGAATGTTTGGTGGGTCTGGACCCTTTCAGCAGTCAGAGTCAAAAATTTTTTGAGCCGTTTTATAGAAAGAAGTAACTAAAAATGCTGAAAAATAAAACTCATTTTTGAGTGAGGTATTCGAAAAAAATAGTTGCACAGCACCAAACTGATTTTTGAGTGAGGTATTTGAAAAAAATAGTTTCAGAGCACCAAACTGATTTTCGAGTGAGGTATTCGAATAAAATAGTTTCAGAGCATCAAACTGATTTTTGAGTGAGGTACTCGAAAAAAATGTTTCAGAGCATCAAATTGATTTTTGAGTGGGGTATTAAAAAAATGATACAGCACCAAACTGATTTTTGAGTGAGGTATTCGAAAAAAATAGTTTCAGAGCATCAAATTGATTTTTCAGTGAGGTATTCGAAAAAAATAGTTACAGCACCAAACTGATTTTTCAGTGAGGTATTCGAAAAAAATAGTTCCAGAGCACCGAAGTGATTTTTGAGTGAGATAGTTTCAGAGCACAAAACTGATTTTTGAGTGAGGTATTCGAAAAAAATAGTTTCAAAGCACCAAACTGGTTTTTGAGTGAGGTAGTTTCAGAGCACAAAACTGATTTTTGAGTGAGGTATTCGAAAAAAATAGTTTCAGAGCACCGAAGTGGTTTTTGAGTGAGATAGTTTCAGAGCACAAAACTGATTTTTGAGTGAGGTATTCGAAAAAAAATAGTTTCAAAGCACCAAACTGGTTTTTGAGTGAGGTAGTTTCAGAGCACAAAACTGATTTTTGAGTGAGGTATTCGAAAAAAATAGTTTCAGAGCACCGAAGTGATTTTTGAGTGAGATAGTTTCAGAGCACAAAACTGATTTTTGAGTGAGGTATTCGAAAAAAATACTTTTTCAGAGCACCAAACGCCAGACCCATTATTTATAACACACTGCATTAGCCACACTAGCCCATTGGCCACATTAGCCCATTGGCCACATAAGCCTATTAGCCACATTAGCCCATTGGCCACATTAGCCCATTGACCACATTAACCCATTGGCCACATAAGCCCATTAGCCCATTGGCCACATAAGCCCATTAGCCACATTAGCCCATTAGCCACATTAGCCCATTGGCCACATTAGCCCATTGGCCACATTGGCCACATTAGCCCATTGGCCACATTAGCCCATTGGCCAAATTGGCCACATTAGCCCATTGGCCACATTAGTCCATTGGCCACATTGGCCCATTGGCCACATTGGCCCATTGGCCACATTAGCCCATTGGCCACATTAGCCCATTGGCCACATTAGCCCACTCGGCCACATTGGCCTAATTCATAAGCACATTTAGCCTAATAGCCCAGCAGTAGGCTATTCAGGTTGGGCCAAGGGCTGCACCTGATAGAAAATAATGATTATTATACCCGTGACTAGTGCGGAGGGCCGGAAAATTTTGAGATTTTAACCTTTTAAAGTCCACCAAAAACGCATCTTCTCGATTTGGAATTCCCCAAATTTTTTTCCACAATGAGAACCATACCCAAAATTTTTTTCCTCATCTCAAAATTTTTTTCCTCAAACAACCCCATTTGAGAAAAAAACGGTGTTTCAGGCCACTATTTTTTTCCTTTTCCTCTAATGAGAAAAGGGTCAAAATTTTATCCCCAAGTCGTTTTTTCCGCTTGAAAATGCTCTCAATGAGCTATAATTATCTGTTGCAATCATTCTGACATTTTTAGAGCCATCAATTCATTAAAAGTGAATAAAAATTGAAATTTTCGAGTTTGAAGTTTAATTTATGAGCATTGTGAAAAAATTTTCCAGCAAACAATCGAAGGGCATAATGATGACTTTGAATCTGTGAAATCGACTGTTAAGCCTTTATGATAAAAAGTGGGGGCCCAAAAACCTGTTTCTGCAACGCTGGAAAATCAACTATTCAAATATTTATTTCAAAAACCAGATTCAAATTTTCTGTTCAAAAATCAAAAGTTCTATGAATTTATCATTTAAAAAATTTTAAAACTTGTATTCATTCGTTAAATTCAAAAATCTGGCCACAAAGCTATGAATAAGAAGAGACCGAAAACTATTTCCATGAAGCTTTTTAATTTAACTTATGTAATGATTTACGAAAGGAGCAATCGTTTCGAGAAGTTGACTCGTTTATATTTCTCAAAAAATGTGTTAATGAAAAAATGCGGACCTTCATGAAGTATCAAGATAAAATATTGAAGATTACCAATTGAAAACCTAACATGAGATAATAGGTTCAAGATGATGAAAGCTATTAAATACTAAATGATAAGTGAAGGACTAAACTGATTGATAAGTTCTTGTTCTGTGTTTTATTTCTTACTGAAATCGTCATCTATATCTTGATCACAAAAGTGAGTTACTGTCCTAACACATGTACATTTTTTATGACAGTAACTGATCCGAAGTATTTTTTTGGCACCAGTCTAGTTTCTTCGAATTTTGACTGTCACAGTTTCACTTAGTAGCAAATAAAAGATTAAGCAAAAAATTGAATTACAAATACAACCATGGCATTTATTCCAAAATGAATAGCAGATTAAACATTTCAAAGATTTAGAAACTTTGGATTCTGGAATCCAATTTTATAGCTTGGAGAAAAATTATAACCTCACGGCACTGTTCAAAATTCCACATTATTTAAGATCTACTAACTTCGAATTTACCACCTTGCTTAAACTTCAAATTTAACCACTGCCTGAAAATTCTAACCATTGTCTGAACTTTAACCTCAACACTGGGATGTATGTAAGGTGAAATTTTCCTCTATTTTTTAATAGCTGCTTGACTGTATTGGCTGGTGCTAATGTTTTTTTCTAACACTCATTAATTTTTATTTATAGAGCTATCCTTTGGCTTTGTTCTTACCAGCATGGCTGATGATCAGAATATTTCATGCAAAAGATGTGAAGGCATTTTTTTAAGTGTCAAAAGCCTCAAACTGCATATTTCAGACGTTCATAAATTGAAGCATTTTTGTATGTTTTGCCAAGAAGTATTCTTAAATGGGATTGCATTATATCGTCATAAATTCAAAGTCCATGGGAATAGTGGCTGTGACAACGCTTCAAAACGAATTCAATTGGAAAATGCAAAGAGAAATTCAGCAAATTGATTCATTCATGCAAACATCTGCAAAATCTGCATCATATTGATATTAAAATCGAAAATTTTATGTTTCACTCCAGAGAGACTTTCAATAAATGGAAGCTAGATGTTGAAAAAAATGGAAATTTTGCCTTTGCCAAGAATGGCATTCGTAAATCCATCAAATTTATATCATATACTTTACTTTGCCATCGTTCTGGTTATTTTGTATCCAATGCAAAGACCAAAAAAGCTCTGAAGGCACTTTTTACAAATGAGTTAAATTTCTATGGTTGGGCCTTTGCAACAATTAGAGAATCATTAGAAAATGGCAAAATTAAAGTGGAATGTTGTTTAAATCATTATGGCCACAATCAGCTTTTATGTAGAACAAAAATTCAGGTGGCAACACGTCATGTGATAGCTGAATATTTACAAGATCAAACATCAATTAAATGCATTCTTGACACATTACGATGTAAGTAGAATGCATAATGACATTTGGCATGTGAGAACAATGTCTTCAAGTTTTAATTTATAATATTTATCTAAAGTCCAATTTTTTGATTACATTTTGATTACAGAACTAACTCACATTATTTTGGAGTTCACAATATGTTCTTTACCATGTTATTTGCTTTTGATCACTGCAAGCAGGCCCGTACCCAAGCATTTTTTCAGTGGGCAAATTCCAACATTTTTTAAAACAGATGAAACTCGACCTAAAGAGGTTGCATAGCTCCTCAATGTCATGCTGAGGGGTTCAGAATGGAGTGCCTAAAATCCTCATGGTTGGGTTTAGATCAAAGCTCTAGAATAAATCAATTTTAGCTACTTTCAGTTTGAAAAATCTCCGAAAATAGATAGTTAAAACAGATAATTTAGACTACTCATGATCATAATTTATTTTTTAATTGGTACTAAACTATGAATGAAATCATCTATTCAAATTACATACATCTGTCACCTATCACTAGATTCTGATAATCAAGCTGCACACCATCTTTCCTCAAAGATTCTTTCAACATGAGAACCACATCCTTCTTATATTCATTATTCAAATTTTCTGGTTTTTTTATTCTACACTACCAGGCGAAACTAACCCTCAAAAATTCGCATCTGGGATGCATCCTGGACGTGTCCCTGTCACATTAGGAATGCGTCTTTTACAACAGCACAAAGAAAACTTTCATCTTTCTTAATAATTGACATTCATGCAATAACTGTCAATCATGGTTTTTTAATAATGTGTAGTGAATATGCACTTTGTTTTTACCCACAGTATGACATCAGTTGACCTTTGGTTTATATCTGGTAAATAATGTGTGCATTCTATAGGGAGGTAAGAAGGAAGCATCAGCAAAATTCTTTGGCTCTGTGTGACACAAGCACATGACCTGTTAATTTTATTGTTGGCATAATGTGCTTTTCGCATCTGGGTGCATTTGGGATGCATCCTGAACACAACTGGCATAGATGGTTAGTTTCGCCTGGTAGTGTATAATGCTGGAGAATGACATTTCACTATATTGAAATGTAAATTAAAATCATACTAATAGATAATAATTATTATTTAGAATATAAAAATTTTCAAATTTTTATATTCTAAAATGCTGGGAAATGAATCTTTGCAATAGACATTATCTGTAATTGGGGGAAGGGATTGGGTGGGGGGGGGGGGACCTACCCAACCTGGTTAACTCTATACCCAAAACCCTCCAAACTCAGAAAATTGGGGAAAGTACCTTTTTGGCTGTTTGCAAGTGTAAATTTAGTGTGATTTTTCAGCTGATATGGACAATAATTGTGATGACAAAATTTCCAAACGTGAGCATTTGATAACCAGCTCAGATATTCATCAAATCAAGTGAGATTTCGGCCTACAGCCTGGTCGACTTTGTGAAGATGAAATGGAAAGTCTAGAGCAGAATGTCAGGAAGAACGCTGAAGCTGTGCTTTGTTATCATTCTGATGAGAAATATTTTTTCTCAGGTAAGTATAATGAAATTAGCTATTTACTCATCTCAATTTATCATTATGTCATAATCAGGGCTGTGCACAGGATTTTTTCATGGGAGGGGCAGACTAGATTTTTTCACTGAATAGCCCCAAAAAATGCTGATCTTATGTGGATATACTGTGTGCATACTGCCTCAATGGGGGGGGGGGGGGCGCCCCCCGCCCTGCCTTGTGCATGATCCTGGTCATAATCCATTGGTACAAATTGATTAAATATATTTTTTCAATTGCCCAGAGGTGCCTGTTTCAAAAATTTCCATGAAACATTGTGTGTATGGATGCCACTCATGGCACAAATCGAAAGAAATTGTTACTCATCACAGTTTTGGTATTGGATGATACTCAGTAAGGGTTGCCTGTAGCTTGGTTC
The DNA here is from genome assembly GCA_963922205.1 of Romanomermis culicivorax. Lineage (NCBI taxonomy): Eukaryota > Metazoa > Nematoda > Enoplea > Mermithida > Mermithidae > Romanomermis > Romanomermis culicivorax. The sequence goes on from CAWUHX010000339.1 coordinate 55,875, forward strand.
TTGTGCAACCCAGAAAATAAAGAAAGCTTAATGATATTTTTGAAGGCCCTTAAGAAAGAGTGTATTTTCATATAATATTGAGTTTCTCTTGCTCAAATACTGAAAACTCTCTTTTTGATTATTTCATTGAAGTTCATATAACCTAGATAGTGTAGTACCAGTTACGTCAAGTGTTCATATCTTATAGAATTTGTTCCTTTAGAAGTGGGTCCATTGTAGCCAAAGTATTTATGAGCGATGATGCCAATCAGTATTTCAATGCCTGGTCCAAAATATTTCCAAGTGCACAAACCAAAAAGCTCCTATGTACATGGCATGTTCTGTGAAACTGGTAATGAAATTTAGAAACAAAATTCAAAACAATTGGTGCCAGAAAGTTAGTTTGGGATATATTGAAAGGAATGCTGAGAATTCCAGATGCTGAACGATTTGATTGGGCTGAATGCATATTTCTGGAAGTCTTAACAAAATTTTCTCCTGAATTCGAGACATATTTTGAAGATAATTATTGCACAGAAAAATGACTGCCACAATGGACTGCATATTCTGGACAAAATATATGCATCAATACAAACATGCATATCGAACGTTTCCATTGTACTTTGAAATATAACTTTTTGAACAAGCATGAAAATTATTGTTTGGATTTTTTATTTTACACTCTTTTGGAAGTTGCTAAGTTTTACACTGAAAATTATTGTGTCCATCGTAATTTAATCGGTGCTACAGGCAACATTTCAGAAATTCAAGGTCACCATAAGCGTTCTGAAGAAATTGATCCCCTTGGAGTGCAAATTTTTGATGACTCCTGGAAAGTTAAATCAGCAAAAGTGAAAAATGATTCAGACATTTTCTACGTTATCAAGTGAGAAACATTATTTTAATACAGCTTATATAAAAATTGCACCATTATTGTTCTGAAAAAGTAATCTACAGAATTTTTAGGATTTGGATTTCTCAATGACCAAATATGCTTTTCTCATAACGCCAAGAATTTCTTTCTGAAGATATATTTTCCCCATGTTTAGTGTACATATTTTATTTTTAGAAAAATCAGTGATCATTGTGCCTGTCAATTTAAACATAGATTTTGTAGAGTTTGCATTGACATGTACTCATGTACATGTTACGATGTTTTGGTAGCTCGATATGCATGCGAACATATTCACTGCATCCATCCTTTGCAATCAAACCAAGAAAACCCACGTTTTCCACAATTTGAATTGTGGGAAGAAAGATTGACAAATGGAAGTGTCATTATTTCGTCCACAGAAACAACAGACGAAATTGTCAACGTTGTGGAAAAATTGACGAAAATTTTAACGAAGGAACATGTCCGTGAAAGTTTATCAATTGAACCGAGAGCTGCAGAAGTTGCATTAAGCAAATTGAATAAAGTTTATACAATAATAGCATCTTCCCATCATGAAAGTCCAACATCTCAGCCTCGTTATGCTACTACTCAATTCAGTTACTTAATTTTACTAAATTCATTTCCTATTTCATTTTGTACCTGTGCAGAACTGTAGAGGGCTGTGAAAGGACTTTCTCAGAACTCAGACAAAAAATGGAGAAAAAAACAAAACTGTTATGCCAAGTTTGGCCTACTTCACTAAACATATTTTGTTTGGCAGTTTTTAGGAGCACAATTTTGCAAACATTAAGAGAAAAAGCTTGACATGTTGCTTAATCCTACACTTTTTCAGAATTTGAAGCCCCAAAAGAGATTTGGCCATAAATCAAAGTGATATTCTTGTTGAAAAATTAAAATATTTCATCTTTGTTCTCCCTAATGTGATTGTTCTTGTGCAGTATAGAAGTTGTATTTTCCTTGAAAATGCGCATTTTATTTCATAATTTGGTTATGATTCTATGGAATTCATAAAGATTGTAAATAGAAGCCTTATTTATACATTAGTTAGCCTTGTTGTCGATTTGTGACATTGTCATGATTTTGAAAGTAAGTTAGACATTTTGCGCTTGAGAAACAACAGTTTACTGTGTTGATGGCTTTACGCTGTGACGCTTGTCTTTATACAGGCTAACCTATAACTTACAAAGCAGAATCTGTTTTGGCGCCTACCCACAAATGGAATAGGCCCAGTAACAAAATCGTTTAAATCCAGAATCACTAGATAGCTGCATAATTGAGGATTATGCCCGAAAAATAGCACAACCTTATGTTTATGGTAGCTAAAAGTGACTTTATAGACTCAATTTAGGAAAAGTCTACATGCTCTTAATTTTCCTGTTTCATGCTGTAATGCTATTTTTCCACTCCAGTTATTATTCACGTTGCAAATTCGGAATTTTTACCCTTTTTTTCTAAGCTTTAATTCAACAACATGCGATTTTGATGAATTTTTGACCATTTTGCTATAAAAACAACAACAGCTTGTAAGAAACTATTTTGGATGCTGCAAAGTGAGGTATTTGCCTATAAAAAAACATTCAATAAAAGTATTGAATGAATTTTCTCCAAAAAATGTAGATTTGATTGAAGAACTAAAACATGCTGTGTGAAATTCAGTGATTTCCTTATCTAAAGAAAACATCTTATAACTTGCACCAAATTAAAGTGATTTAAAAGTAGGAAAATTCACCAGGTCCGGAAAAAATTAATCAGATTTCAACATTACATGTAGGGAATTTTGTTGTGCTGCATTTTTGAACGTTTATTTTGAATTATTATTAATCAGAGGAAGGAAAATTTCAACGCGTTCTAGGAATCTGAAGCTATAACAAAAACTCCATAAAGAATGAAAATTTTCACTCTTTCCATTAACGACAAAAAATATGAAAAGACTGAAAATTTTCACTCTTTCTATGAACCTGAAGCAATGACAACCAATGGGAAGAATGAAAATTCGCACACTTTTCATAGACAAAAAGATGATGAAAATGATGAAAATTTTCATACTTTGACCTTAATGAGTCTGATGGGGAAAATGAAAAATATGAGCAGAATGAAAGTTTCAATCCTCCACAGATCTAGTGCTGCGGTATATATTGCTATACTTAAACTCAATTCCCAGTTTAACTCGAGCGTTGAACGTGAGGTTCAGCAGTTGCATTATATGGATCACTTCTAGTTGCAATAAAAAATGGTCATTTTTGAATATCCGAGCTATGCATATGCTTTTTATACATGTCTGCAAAAGATTTCTTCATTGTTTCTTTGTGAAAAGGTTGTTATTGTTGAACTTCTATTACAAAATAGGAATGAGTACTATTTTAGATTTCTACAGTTTTCTGTTAAGCCATTCCTCAAGTTGTGAGCTTATTCAATCAATTTTTTTTGTTGTGAGCTTATTCAATCAATTTTTTGAATGAAAAGTGTTACTTTAGAAACTTTGTGCACACAATTTTTAGCACATAGATCATTTTTCTCCTTTCACAATTAAGAAGTACTTTATAAAAAACCAAACTGTAGTATGGAAGAGGGAGACCAAAACTGCTGATCAAATTTCTCTCCCGCATGACAAAAAAATGAATACATTCACTCTGCTTTTTCTTAGTTTTGTTTTTTCTCATTGCTCGAATCAAATTTTCTCATTGCTGAAATCGAAGAGGAACAGCTTAGCATAGAAAAAAAGGCTGTCTTTGATAAAGAAGACATTAGCCTTGAAAAGTTTGCTAAAAAGGCCGCAAAAATTGATTGGGAGATTTACATTCTGAAATTGAAAGCTGAAAAGTGAAAGCAAAGTCAAAATTAATGTATTTATTGTAGTCATATACATTGGCTACGATCATGAAAAATATAAGTTGACAATATGTCGTTCTAAAATTTCTTCCATTTTCAGGGCCCAAGCCCACATCATAATCAGTCACTTCGATGCCTTTCATTTCTTCTCCATCAGTAGTGTCTAATGGGGGATGATCACTCCCAATGGCCACATTATGTAAAATAGTTGTGGCCACCACCAATTTGCATACACTGGACAGCTTGACTCACACTTCTCCATGCATGGGATAGAAATGGCGTTTCCACATTCCGAAACTTTTTTCAATTTTTACATGGGTGCAGCTGAGGAATTACACAACATTCACACATAATGCATATGCAATAGATGCTGAGGTCGAGTCTTTTAATCAAAAAGGGTTCAAGTAAAAGAGGGCACTCAAAAGGAATGGGACTATTGTGTAAAAGTTACCTATGTGCTTTATTATTTCATCTTTCCAGCTCAGGATGTGGGTCACGAAAAGGTGTCAAAAGCCAGGGTTCACAAGGATAACCGCTTCTATCCAATAAATAACCATCATTCCTTCCAGCAGAAAATTGAGCATTAATCACACAAGTTGACCAAATAAAGGCATCATGCATGTGCTTCAAATTGCTGGATAACAAATTTGTCAAATATATGATCGATTCTTGATCAAATCTATATCTGGCATAAAGGTCAGTGCAAAATCCAAGGGATTCAGATGGTAAAAGAAAGTATGATTTTTTCGAATTCTATCTTGACGTTCTTCTTCATCAAGCAATGAAACTAAACTGCCAGCCATTATCATATAACAACATAAAATAAGAACCCACAGTCTAAACTTTTTCATATCAGGTTGCAGCTTAAGCTCGAGCTCAACCATTGTTATACTGGTCCAACCTAAGCTCCAGCTTCACGGTCGGATGGACTTAAGTCTGAGACAGGGAGAAGCTAGAAAATCTTTTAGTTTAACCGGCTGAGCTGGACCTGAACTTTTTTCATATATTATAATGTTGTTGAGACTTGAGTTGCATCTTAAGCTTCAGGTCAAGTTGCAATACTAATACCAGCCCCTGATGCATAGAAGTATCAAATTATTTTGGAATAACATTGGCTTACTGTAAAATTTGTAGTAAGACATTATACAGTCACATTGTTTCCAAACCATGGGATTGAGCTTTTTACTCACAATTTGCCTTGAAATGAGAGTTGCTTATCTGTTGACTATTGCACAGTAATAAACATAATTTATTAATCTCTATATTGCTCATTAAACAAATACCATCAAACAAATACCCAAGTCATGTGATTTTGATCTCTACCAACAATCTGCAGTTAAAAAGACAGTTGCTCGCTGCACATCAGTATACAGTGTTTAATTCAAAATTATAATCAAGATATTGCTGATTCTACTGGGAGGAGAAGTATAAAAAAATGTTGGTACATTGTTCCAAAACTAGAAGATTAAGATTTTTGCCCACAGTCTGCCATGGAAATGAGGATTGCTTTCGATATCTTTCATTTTTACCATTTTCTGGATAATATAGTGTTTCATGTTTAACAGCTTCTGATATTTGATTCACATATAGAATTCAAAACTTAAGGAATCACATGGCTCATCATTGTCTTTTTCCCCTTCCTTTTCTCATATCACGGGCTCTTTGTTTAGATCATGTTGCTGTTGCATTTCAGGACCAATATGTCACAGTGAAGTTTGTTGTTGACTGCTAACAGAAACTTGGTTCTACCCAGAAAACTTATACTGTCACATTTACCTGCAAAATTAGGAAGTCAGGCCAGACACTGTAATGAAAATTTTTTTGGCAATAAGCCTATATTCGTCCTCCAGAGAGGTGTTCCTTTTGAAATAATGATACAGAATAGGATTTCAGAAACACAGGCTTTTTGATCACTCAGTTTTCTTGTTTCTTCTTCAAAGTTTCAAAAAAATTGATGACAGGTGATCCTGACATCCATTGGACATCTGGTTAAATGAACCATAATTCAACTGAGCAATAAAATGTCAGCAATATAAATAATTCTAGATTTAATCTGCTTGACCTAAGGTCAGCAGACACGATTTTCAAGTTTTTTTTTCACAGCATGGAGCTCACCTATACCCATCAAGGAATTGTAAATTGGCATTCCATGCACCAGTAGATGCTCCAACATATAATATTCCAATTGTTTCTTCCTGGATCAACTTATTTTCTGGAAAATTCAGCAATTTTTGGATGTGATCAAACATTTGTGTGCACATAATTTTGGAAATAGTCAAATAGTTTTTCCTACTGCTGGTATCTAAATAACTATAACAATATCTTCTCCCTTCGAGATATGATCATTGACTTCAGTTTGAAAAACATGAGCCAGCCAGAAAAAACCAGGAATGTCAAATTTACACAAAGGAACAATGACATTCCTGCCACTATCACACAAGATCAGGTGACTTCAATGTTTGGCGCCACCTTTGTAAAATACTTTCAACCTTTTCTGTAACTTTTGAAGTAGTATGCTCGTCCAAAAAACATTTAGCAGCAGAAAAAAACCATTTTCTCACCTAATTTCATACAAAATGTGATAAGTGAGGCTAATAACTCTGAATGGCTGTTAAACATTATGTATTACAAGTACCAGATCTCCTTCATTGATTCAATTTCTATTTTTGAAATTACAGAATTCTATATGGGATGCTAAAATTTATCAGAATACTGTCAACCAGGAAACTTGAATTTTGGCTCAAACTTTTCCAACTTTTGAAAAAATAACAATATTCCTTCATGATCAAAAACATTGATGGCCTATTGATCAATGCAAATAAATTCAACACTAGCTTTATTTTTTTTGCGCTCAAGTATCATTATTGTTCCAAATTCTGACTGAAAAATTTCCTAAAGTTTTTAGACATTGAGCATAAATGCCATTCTTCTGTTCTAAATTTTCCTCTGCAAACTGACTGCAATTATTGGAACTTTATTTGTTGCAATATATCATTGGCCAAGTGATGCTGCATGTCTTTGTGCCCCCAAACATGAGAAAATTTTATTCCTCTAGTGCAAAGTTTCTGACACTTGTCACAATGAAACTTTAATTCATCATGTCAACTGATCATAAAATTATCCTATATGTATATAACCAGAATTTATAATTTTGTGTACTTTTGTGAAATTTCTGAACACACACTAAATTTTAGTGATTTAGTATGTATATTCTTTGATCATTACATCAGGAGCAGTTCTATTTTGAGAAAATATGTGGAACTAAAATGGTTAAAAACTGTTTAGGGCTTTCGATGCCTGGCCCAAAATGTGCATGAGTTTCCATTATTCTTAGGTGTGGCTGATTAAGTTACACATAGCACAATGTGCATCCAGCATTTCCAGTGCAAAAGCTTAGGGCGAACAGCAATAATGCACATTTTGTCTAGACTGAGAAAATTATAGAATAATGAACAATTTCATATATAATACTTTTTGCTTTCTTTCTTTTACTAATGTGATCTGAGTGTAAATATGGTAGCTTAAAAAAGCATGCTTCAGTTCCATTGAAAAAAATTTAATTTTAAATACTATCAAAACACATTCTATTTTGGCCCCCAGCCTTGTCAACAGAGCAGCAGACATGGTTCTGGCTACAATACCTGCCTCAGAACAACCCAACATACAGTTATATTCATAGTTTAGCTCAGTTGCTATTTCAAAGGAAAATTTATATCACTTACAGTGATTCTTATTCAATTGAAAAAGTGTATTTTACATGACAATGCCCATGATTCTACTATATAGTATCTATTACTATAGTGCCAGGCAATTTCACAATTTTATCTAGTTATGGTAGAGAATCGAATTCAGTGTAGCCTAATGCCTTCTAGGAGGGCTCTATGCAACCAAGTGGTACAGATTTGTTCCCTCTTGGATCAGTTTGTATTATCTGTTCTAGCATTAAAAAAAAAGAATTTTTCAGGGGTCAAAAATTTTTGACCCAACATCATGACCTGTCAGTGCCAATGCCCAAATCATGAAGCACCTGTAATGTAAGTTCCCAAGTATTAATATTTGCCAAAAATCAATTGATATAGATAAGAGGATATAGTACTTGATTCTCTAAGAATCTCACAATATCACACAGTCTGAAGTTTTTTGACTTGGAGGGATTCTGTGATCTTTAGCTGCTGATGCCACAACAAGACCAACAACTACAGCCGGTTCAGCTGAACATAGATAGCTAAAAAGTGCTGCTTGCTGTCATTACTAAATTGATATTGATTAATGAAGAGCAGATGAAATTAATACATTCATGAGTTACATCGCTAAAAACTTCATGATAAATCTCAACTATTTCATGTTAAAAAAATTTCCCATAGCAGTTGGAGGAAGAATTTTGTAAACCTCAGTGCCGCATGGACCAGAATTGGGTATGTAATTCAATTTTGTCGCAACCTAAATTGGTGGAACTCCATAATACTGAAAGGAGAATTCAGGTACAGCCATTGCCAGATAAGAACAAAGGAACACTCACAATCTATTTTCTTCTTGCACTGATTGTCCTTTATTCATTGGGCTGTTTTGTTGTTCAAAGTTCTCACTACTGTAAACAGCCCCTTTTTACCTCCCTGCCCCTTTCTCAATAAAAGTAATTTTTATGGGGAAAAAATGCTGTTGCCTTTGCATGCATCTATATACCATGTAAACATACAAGAAGGGACTCATCAGACCACCTTACCAGAAGGATATTGTTAAGAAATGTTTTCACTCTGGGAAAATCATTATGGCATAAAACTTTACATAATCTATTAGTTGTTGTGATGTCTCTTTGGAAATTACCTTTTCCTTGAAATTGCATAGGACTCTTGAAATTGCATAGGACTCCGGTGGGTTGTGCTATGTCTGCTGCATAATCCTCATAATCATTCAACATTATACAGGCAAAACACAGTCCTGGCAATTTTTACTTCCTCATATTATTGCATGTCTAGCAGGGTGTCAAGAAGACATGTGATCATGTAGTGCATCATGAACCATCTTTTTACAAATTTCAGTCTGAACAAATGCTTTTTAATTGAGGCACTTCCTGCTGATTTAGCAACTGCATCTTTTCTGCCACAGAATTGATTCAGCCAATTTTTTCCATAATACAGATTTAGCATGCACATTGTAATTCAAAAGAAAATAATATTTTTCTTTGGGGAACTGATTACAAAAATAGAGTATATACATAATCACAGATATTTAATTCATCTTGGAAGTTAGTCAATTCTTTCCTACATCATAAAAATTTTTTGTTGGGTTTTTAGTCTATGCACTTCCACTGATTATGTTAAAAGGGTATTCATGTGGAGTGCTTATACAGCTACTAGCATGATTAAGTCACAGCCTTGATTAAGTCGATGTTCTCTGTAGTATGATTGTTTTTCCATCTCTATTTGATAACCCAATAGACAACAAATTTGTCCTAGTCAAATTTTGTCTGTGGTTCTTTATAATTTTCTAGCAGGCATCATATTTTTTGATGTCTGAATGCCATAGAGTTTGGATAACTCTTAATCAGAAAAGATTTTTCAAAGTGATTCGACTCATTGGTTGTTGCATTTCAGGCTTATTTGAAATTTTTTTGCATGGTTTTTTGCGGATGACATCAAGTATAAAGTATTGTTTTCAAATTGAGTTGGTGGCATGCTTTGAAAACTTGAATGTAGTCATTGCTATAGACATATCAGTCAATGCTGGCTGTGCTAAGCAATGAAAAAATTGCTCATGTTGATTTCTCATTGAACTTCACAACAAAAACACTAGCATTTCATTGAAGAAACATCTAAACTAAATTGTACAGTCATCTTACAAAAGGACTCTTTCAACCTACTCTATAAGTTAATGCATGTTTTGTTATGTTCCACCTCAGTCAAATCAATAACCTATGTAAAGTATAAGTAATCATTGCATACATAGATGCAATTACAAACACTCTAATGGAGAAATATGTGACAGTTCACTCCCCCATAAGTCACAGCTGTGTACATCAGATCTTCTTACAGCACCTTGAGTCATTCAAAATTGATTTCTCTACATGATAAGTTGTTCCTTTAGTTAGTTAAAAGTTTTCTCTAAAATATGTTTGTTGATCAGCATGACTACCTCTTTCATAGGCATATGGCTGGAAAAATGCAAAAAGAGTGATTCAAATAGATAAAGTTTACATAAAATGTCTATTCTATCAGTATTAAAGCATAACTTGGAATCTAAAGTGGCTGATAATGCTCAATATCCATCACCACAAATTCAGAATAGAATAATTATGTTGCTGAATGATATTTCAGATATACTTTCTCTGCCTTATGAGCAAACATGAAGATTTCATAACTTAATTTAGGAATCAATTGTTGAAAACTTAAATTTACCTTATGCGTCACAATCATAGCTAGTGCTTCACATACCCCAGTCAGTTTAAAAATTAAACATGAGTTCTACTGGGGTACTGGGGTCTAGACAAGACATTTTATAAACAAAACATATATATACTACTAACTTGTATTTAATGTTTACTCACAGTGAATGAACATATTTTCCCCCATTAAGTCAGTGCATGAATCTATTCAACATTTAGAATGGCTGCTTATGTGGCTCACAAAATGTAAGGCATTCTGTTGCTGGCAAAGCCAGGATTGGGAAGTGGACATGCAAATTGCCCAGGCCCAGACAATTTGCATAGCAACTGAGAAAAAAAGAAAAATGTTGATGAAATCATTCTTGTTTTTTTATTATATTTTCTTGGTATTTCATGCCAGCATCCACAATAAACCTTTACCCAGCATACATCTTAAATTTACATATTTCTATAGTGGTTTGTCTGCATTCGTTAATATATATTGTTTATTTATCTAGTATTTTATATTGGTTTCGGTTATGGTAAGTAGCAAAGGGCTTTAAGCTTGCAGATGTCAAGCTGAAGGAAGACCTATCCAAGGATCCTTCAAGTATCTTTCCTTCCTGAGGATCTAGATTTTCCTCTGGGAGTCTTCAAGGAGTCATTGTGATGCCTTTTGAAAGAAGTAATTGAAGATTATTGTTGCCATGTTTGGGGAGGGGGAACTGTTGCACCATCTCTGAGGCTTAGCAAAAAGATAATTCTAACCAGCTCAACCAAATCAAACCTATCTTTCTTTAGATCCTAAAGAAAGACCCGCACAACAAAAAAGTCATTGTCCTGTATTTTTAGCAAAACAAGCTATGAATTTTAATAGTGCAGCACAATATTGGTGCTGGATACCATTCAAGAATATAATAAAAGTTGAGGAGGTGCATTGTGTATAGGACCGAAGGGGTATGAATAATCAAGGAGAAAAACACATTATTCAAATTTTCTATTCATGATTGTTTGTCTTTTCAGGCTTATTCCTATGTCTTCAAAATAAAGTTTTGTCTATAATTATCTTGAAGATGATCTGGGGTAGGATGACATGTCGATTTACAATATATCCATAAAATGATGTGGTGGAACATCATCATTTGCATATTAAAAAAACATATTAAAAATTGTCATAGCTTAACAGCTACAAATTGGAAGCTTTGGGAATCTCCGTAGAAGGCAGTGGATGTAACGTGCAACAAACTAAGCTTCCTGGTGAGTTTATTATTAATTTGCCTAAATATACTGAGTACATCATTTTTATTACCTGGTTTTAAAGAAAAAGTTAAATTTATAGTGATAACATTTTGAGGAGAGAATGATTTCTCATGTATTTTTGTCTCAAAAATGAGGGAAGGCTGGACACCCTGTACATTCGAATGTTATGTTGTGCAAATATTACCATTGTGCCTCCAGTTTTGGTTATAATCAGCCTAATACAACTGCAAGGGCCAAAGGCCTTGATGAAAATATGACAGACATTTGGATTTATGCCCTCTAAATTTTTCTAAAGGCTTTGCCTTCAGAAAGCTTATGTCATAAGTAAAATCAAATTATCAGATCCATCAAGAATAAAAATGACTCATTTTTATAGCAAAAAATTTTCCATTTATATGGATTCAGCTGGCATAATTAAAAAAAAATTTTACTGGCAGTTGAACCACAGATTTGTGGACATCCAGCTCCTCTGACACTACATGAGAGTCACTTATCATACAATTGATGAAGAATAGGAGCTCATTTCTAAAGTATTAGCTGTTCATCCTTTCCCTGTGGAGCATCACAGCTAAAAATATTCACAGTGGATTAAAAGAAGTAATTGATGAATAGGGCATCAAACTTATTGATGTGGTTCAGGATAATGCCTCAAACATGCAAAATGCCACTACACTTCTTCAGGATGGAATTGAGTCTACTTTTGGCAATCACAGTATGTGTTTTGCTCATTGATTGCAGTTATGTGTTAAACCTGCAATGAGCAAACAGTCGATTTCGAATTTGATTACTTGTTAATGAAATATTTTGAAAACATTAAAAAATTCTAGTCCTGTTTGGAATGCTCTACGAGAAGAAATAATAAAAGTAGATGAGATAGTGCTGCACCCTATTATTGATATGGAAGTCCATTGGGGTTCAACCTTAAGTATTCTCCAATATAATATTATCCTGGAAAAATTTACTCCATAGTATTATTTGATGAAGGCCTTGGAAAAATTGTTAAAAATGGGTTCCAAAAGTCCCCCTTCATAACTGATCAAGACCGGCCATCAGTTAAATGTGTTGTGGATGCTCTGAGGCCAATTTATGCTGCAACAGAATTACTGGGTGATCAAGAATATTATAGCACGTCTATTGCTTACCCCCTTTTAATCTGACTTCTTAAAGCTGCAGGGCCTAGTGAATCTGATTATCCTGAAATTTTCAACTTCAAGCATCATTTTGCTTTGCAGCTCGAAAAACAGTTCAAGCTCAATTCACATGAAGTTTCGATCAATCGAAACATAATATTAGCTACAATTTTAGATGAACATTTTAAGGATATTCCAATCTCGAGTGGGAAACCCAATCTTTATTCTAGTTTAGAAATGATAGCCTGGGCAGAAGATTTTCCCTCTACTTCACAATAAAAATCTACAGAATTGGGGACAGCTCCTCCTTCGAAAAAGGAGAAAAAATTACTGTTTTGGACTCTTTCATGTATTATCAAGTTCATATGTGAGTTTCCACAAGCATGAACAATAATTTTTCATTCATGGACAAAAAATTTAATGCCACTTGCAATGATTTGTTGATAGCTAACATTCTAACATTAGCAACAAAATTATTCAGAATTCATGTCATCACTAGATTCGTCCCATTTAACTTGTCTGGCTGAGACTCATCCATTGTAGTGCAGAAAGAGAATTCAATTGCATGTTTTGAGGATAATTGGGAATGATGCTTTTCAGCCTAGTAGCCAGCTCCTTAGAATGACAGTTTGCTCCAAACTGAAGAAGCTGGAATTTCCAAGTAAACTTTGGCTAGAAGACTGATTCTGGGAAACTAATCTATGTGTTGCATTCACCACTTGAGGGGGTGTCTCCACTAGTAATTTGCAAAACACTTTTGCAACTTTGAAGCTCCTCTCTTGATGATTGTTTCTATGAGAGCAACTGTTGTTTTACATCTCATGTACAGTCCCCTCCCCACCCACATTTACTGTCACAAATTTAAAATTGTTTACCTGTGGATCTCCAGCTTTTGGTTGATAAAATGTGCCAAGTAGGCTGAGAGACCTTTTTCTTCTTCATGCAGGGTTCCTTATTGGAATCAGTCACTGGTTCATTCTAGATCTTCATTAGCTCCAACTTTTTGCAGGCAGAAATATTTATTTGAAAGAGAATCAAAACTATGCAACATCAACCCAGACATTTCCCTGAGGAACCAGGATCTTTTGAAGTGTATTTTTCGAATTTGTTTTAATCAAACTGAAGCGGGTCACAGGGGTACACATACATGAAATGAAGCCCGGAGGTTGGGGAGGGGGGGTTGAGCGACTTTTTTGGGGCCAGGGGTCAGTAATTCCCAAAATTTTGGGGGGAGGGGTCTCAAGAAAAAAATTTGATTTTTTTTATGAAAAAAGCCAGATAAATAGTTCAAAAATAGTGATTTTTCCCTAAAAAGATGGAAGAAATGTATCCATGGTGCAGAGGGCCAAGAAAATGCACATTTTTTACAGTTTTTTGTTCAAAAATTGACATTTTCAATCAAAAAATGGACATTTTTCAGTATTTTTCAGAGGGGCGGTCACCCAATGGCTAGCCATATAGTGGATGATTTCTGGGGGGAGGGTTCCCATAGCACTTTCCCCCTTACATGTAATGGCATAGATTTATTCCTAAGGAAAATTGAAATATAAGCTAGTTTTTGACAGAGAAATAGAAGAAATAGATTGATTGCCATTTCCACTGCTTAGTGTTTTGTATATTAAAAATAAAAGTTGAAATAACATTTTAAAACACTATTGAACCATTGAAAATGCAGCATTTCAATGCACTGCCACATCCATAATGGGTTGCAGTGGTTCATTGGTGGCATTGGCATTGTTTGATTGCTTTTCAGCATGTCCTAACCAATGCCTGATTTCTGAAAGATTCGAATGTTTGCTCAAACTGCTGCCAACATGTGCTCAAATAGTGCATTTTTTCGATAGAATTCATTATCCCAAGTTGAAGCCTATGAGCAAAGCAGCCAAGATCATGTTTGATGATGTTGGCGTTGTTAGAGACTTGCATGGCTAGCTTTATGTTTGATGCATTATCATGCAGTGCACACATGAATTTCAGGATCTAAAAATTAGTTCTTATCTGGAATGGTAGTAGACAACTAGAAGATATTTGTTAGTAAAATTTAAAAAATAGATAACTTGAAATTTACTACATTTATAACATTCTTTATGTTTTCTCCTGTATGTAGATCATCAAATGCATAGGTTCAAGTCGACCAGAATCCATTTTTTGTATATGAAATGTGCTGTTATGATTACATAGCTTTCATTAGATGAAGATACCCATATGTCTACAGTGATGCTCACAGAGCAAGTATCAGACGACAATTTCAAGCTTTCTTTGACCTCCTCAACCTTAAAAATGTGTAAACGTATCTTCTGTTTGAAAGTTTTGAAAAATCAAAAACACAAATTGATAAAGAATATACTTTCTCTTCATATTGAGCTTTGATCAAATTAGAAATGGCTTTTCATCCAGAACTTTTCAGATTTGGTTCTACTTCTTCCATCAGATCTTCGAAAGCTACTCCATCGAAAGCCTATAGTGGTCTAGATTTACAACTATCTCTCATTAATTTGAATGAATGAAAAATAATTAAAATTATAACGGTTACATGGAGTCCTGAATAACCAAATCTTCAATCATTTTTTTAAATTTTGCACTGTATTTTGATTATCAAAGTTCGAATGTGTGGCATCAATTGTATTTGCACCACAGGATTCTGCTTTGTCAGATGATCATGTTGATTATTTGAGTTTAATACCAAACTGGATGTTCAGCCACCAAGTGTGTAAGATCTTCTGCAATGGTTACACTGTCCTCTATCCTTATCAACTTTTTCAGCATGTTGCTAAGGACATTTTATTGAAATAAGAGTAAAATATAATTTATAGACTAAAAACAAAAATGCTTTACCTGTGCTTAAAGATGGACAGTTTTACCCTAAAGGAATGAAAAACTGCTAGCACAAAGGAGAAAGACTAAACCTGATGAGACAAAAATTTGTTCCTCCAATTTCAATGGAGGCTGTTCTACAGTGTTTTGGACTGCAGTAAAAAAAGCACAATTTTTTACTTATTATGTGACTTCCTTTTATCTTTTTTCAAAAATATTGAGAATATGGTATTTATTCAAATAAAAGGCACCCTCAAAGAAATGACGCCCTCTAATAAATGGTGCACTTTTGACCATATAAAAAATAATAAATGGCGCCCCCTAATAAATGGCACACTGTTTATTAAAATCATAAGTATCATTAATGTAGACTTGATATGGGCTGTTTATCATAGGAATAAAGCCCAATACATAAATGCAGTTGCTGAATGTCGGTGACAAAAATCCCTAGAACTTTTTTCGCTTATGAATTGAACTTTCTGAAAATTTCTTTTTCATTCTATTCATTCTTTAAGCTCAATTCATAAGTACAGTCACTGACAAAAATTCCAGGATGTTTCTCTTCTGGATAAGTTTTGGAATCGCCAATTGTCGGCCAGAAAAATGCTAGGATTTTTCACTTCGGAATAGGGCTTGACATGCATATTTTAAAGTCCATTTTGACTCCAGTGGTTTGCAGTGTTTTCTATGAAATTTTGCAGAGTTTATGTGAAATGCAGTGTTTAGATGAATCCATTACAATTCATTAAAATAGAAAGAAGTATGGTTTATATTTTGAGGTAGAAACTATTGCAGCAGCAAAAAAAGGAAACTGTCCAGTTGCTAGCCACCTCAAAATAAGTAAATCCAGAGTGTTATTTTTCATTCTTTTTCTTTTGATTTCACTCCCTTTGTTTTTCTTTGATTACTTTTGTTTTCTCTTCTTTTTTTGTTTGCTTTCTTTTTCTTTCATTGGTAAAGAGAGGTATGGTGCTGGTTTGATGATGAAACATTATTGTTGAGATTCCATGAAAGAATATGGAATCGGATTAAAATGTGGCTTGATGAAACCTCAAATTTAAATAAATGGCCCCATCAAATAACTGGCGCACTCTAATAAATGGCACAGTAAATTGAGCCAAAAAATAAAAATGGCATGCTGTTTTTTGGAATAATTATTGCATCCAGATATAGCCAACTATCTAAAGGTTCAAACATACAGATATCCAGATATGAAAATTTCTCTGGGGCAGATCACTAGTGAATGTTGAATCTGGTGATATATAACTCACATGCTGAGCATACCAAACTTCACTTTTGCTACTTCAAAGTTGCATTTCAATACATTGCTTATTCATTCATGAACAAACTTCATGCGACTGGCTCATGATTCCACTTTGAAAGAGCAGCTGCTGCACCATCTGGATTGCATTCATAACAGAAAGATTTTTTTATTTGATTTTCAAACCAACCTGCTCACAAAATATTGGTCCATAAATTTGATCAGTATATAGTCAATTAACCAACTCTCACACTTAATTAATGAAAAATCAGTTTTTTAAGTTGTACACTAACAAAAAAATTTCAATTCAGAATTTGTATGCTAAAATTAAAATCTTTTTTTTCTTCTGAATTACAGTATATTCACTTTCAGCCTGAAAAGGATGCATGATGATCCTGAGAAATGTTCACATTCCACTCTGTATCACAATAAAATGGCTAGTGCTTGTCATATTCATGACCCACCAGAAATTCACAAACATATAATGGAAACTTGAGCAGGAACCATTCTTTTTTAGCATTTACAATTTTTTTTGGACAGTACTTGGAACAGCAATAATATATTTTGGACTGATATTGAGAAATCTTTTAACTTAAACAGTCGCCCATGATCAGAATTCTGAATGAGCTGTAACTTGACATAGTGAAGATATAAAATCATAATAAAGATACTACTATATGCATTCTGATTATGAATAGTGAACATGTAAAAAACCATGCAGGAAATTTCTGATTTTGGCATAACTACCGTTAAACTGAAATGTAGTACTTCTCCTTGAACATTTAGTTCTTGGGTGGTAAAGACACAAAAACAATTTTTTTTCTGAAAGTGATTATCCGTCTATGTTTAATTACAGGAGGCAATAATGGTCTATTTATGATCACATAACATCATGCAGTTTTTTTTATAAATTCTCATGAATTTTTAGCATAAAATTCAAAGCATGATTTATAAATGGCTGCAGGGCTCTTTTGATGCTTGAAATTCAAAACCTATGTTGTGCAATGAAGGTGTAAGCTACACTTTACTGCCAGTAACAAGATTCTTGCAATTGCAGAGTGGTTTCAATATTTCCATCATACTGTAACCCAGCATCTTTTGAAATACCTACTGTTGGTCAGACTTGTGTGGAACTAAATGTCCACAGCTGTGGGATTAATTTGTATGTCATATAATAGCTTAACTTTGGTGCACAAACTGGTTTTTTGCTAAAGCAGTATCACCAACTGTGTGCACCCTGATTATTCAGGGGCAGGAAATTCATCACCCTGAATATTCAAAGCATGTGTTCTTTTGCCTAATAAAATGAGTGAGCACACAAAAAATAAAAAACTGGTTTCAGCAATTGCTGTGTTTCATTATTTGGATATAACTTTCCTAGTGTTGCATTGTAGGGAAATAGTACCTCTGGCCCCTTCAGGGCACAACCCACGCATTTTCAAAAAACTGGATGTTTACTTTTCAGCTTGCATGCCTTGTTTCTTAGTGCATATCAAACTGGTTCTTGTATAAAAAACTCACATAGACAAACTGATAAAGTACAGCTTCTACCTCTTGCCTGTTCTAAAAATAGATTTCTGGGAGAACTTGATATTTACCTTTCAGCTGACCTGCATAGCTTGTTTTTTCTTAATGCACTGTAAACTAGTTGTCATATATAAATCTCACATAGGCAATTGATGAAAAATAGTCAACTCACTTCTTCCCTTTTCAAACTCCCTTAATATGCAACTGGTTATTTGAAGTAAAGTAATGATGCAGCTTTTGCCATCGTACTGAAAAACTGGTTCATATTTTCAAACTTGATGCATTTTGGAAGGGAATGGTAGACAAATAACAATTTTACTTGGATCAGAAACTTACAGTAACTTACATTTTTCATGACAAAATATCAACATACTGACTACTTTAGGGTGTGCAACTCTTGTCAACAAAGACTTTTTCATTTATGCTCCTTTTTCAAAATGCAGTTGTGTCTCGGCTCTGATATTTATTTGCTGATATCGGCTCACAAAAACTGTCAACTTTGGCTTTAGGAGATGCTTTATCGAGGACAATCAAGTCATACCCACAAAAAATGGTATGAATTTGATCAACCTGCAATATAAAAAGCTTGTGCAAGTCTCAGAGGATTTACTTTCTAGAGCCAAAAGTGGAAGGCAGACCAAGTATGATTTGGGTTATAATTTGACTGTGCAAATGAAACAAAACGCCAATACAGCGCCGCCTCATAATATTTTAGTTTTCGACAATGAATATACTAAAAAGTCATTTACGATTGCTTTTGAGCAATTTGAGGCTTGGACTTCAGTTGCAAAACAAATTGGTTACGTCATGGATGCCATTTGGAAAGTGTACGGAATTGGAAATCAAAGCCGAGGCAATGAAACTATGGAAGCAAAGACACACTTGAAGAAATTGATCAAAATTCAGCAGCTATTTCTGACCTGTTCAGCACTAGTTGCCAGAACAAGAGTCAGCGATATCTATCCATGCTTTGACTGCTTTTATAACCATGGATTTGTGCAGCCATATCATACATGTTTCAATGTTTTTGAGGAGCACAATTTACTAGACAAACTGAGTGATGTCTTCTCTTCATTGAGCAAAGATTCTCTAGAAGTGAAAAAAGTTTTCAAGAAAATGTGTACAAAGAAGTATGTAGGTTGTGAAGATTACAGCAACAACTTTGCCAAGGTTTTGGATGAAATTTTCCTCCATACAAGTATCAGCCAAAAATGCGTGAGTGACATTGTTTTTCAATGTATCAAAGAACCAGAATGTGAAACAGCAAAGATGAAGGATGATATTGTTTCTAATATTGTATGTGTTGATATTGTCTAAATATCCTAATAAAAGATGAGAATGAAACAACATTGATTTTATTTATTAATCAAAACCACATACAAATGACAGTTATCAAACTGTGTAATCCATATGAGCTTGACAAGTATGATCAATCATCAATAGAGAATCAAACTCTACATATATAATACATATAATTCCACCAGGGGGTAAATTTCTACCATATTTCTAGAGTTGTTGTTCTTTCATGCACCAAGTTTCATGTGGATGATTCTGAACCATGACTTCCTAGCTCAAAAACAAAGAAGCTGGACCCATTTCTGAAGCGATTCATACTAATCATGTTTCCTTTGTCATCTCCAGCAATGCTCAGGCCTTCAAACATCTGTGTGAAAGCTTTCACGAAGCTATATTGTTCAAAATCCAATTTGTATGGAACAGATAGAACTACTGTAGTACGACAAGTAATTTTGATTTCTGATAAACCAAAATCTTGAAAACTGAATGGATTAGTTTTGTAAGTACCCCTTACAGCTTCAGCCAAAACTAGGCCGATAACTAATCCTCTGGGTAAAATACCATTAAATAGGGAGTTTAGAGGCGTTGAGCATCTATTCACTGTAATTAACAAGCTTGTTATTCAGGTCCTTCTAATGGCATACTTAACACTTGTTTTTTAAAGCATTGATTCAATTGCCATGATGATGCTTTCAGATACTTCTACTTTATGCACAAAAAGAGACATCTGCTTAACTTGTATTTGATATTTAGGAGTGGTAATTTCATTTCCATTGTCGATAATGCAAAATGTATCACTGTTGCGGTGAAGCTCAACATGCAATTCACATTGATTAATTAAAAACTGATCTTGCATAAACAAGTAAAAATAGAGTAACTTCAACTTATGCATTTTTTTTAACTTCAACTTATGCATTTTAACTTCATAACTTCAACCCATGCATTTTTTTGAAGATGTGCATTTGTGTTGCCATACCATCCAGGTTGTTTTCAGGATCCTTATCTGCATAGTACATGCCGGCTTGCAGCCTGCTTCTCTGCTGACTTTAGTAAGGGCATAGCCATTCTGAACAGACTTTTGAAGAAACTAACTAATCCCGTACATCTGTGATAGGCGGCATAAGCTCAGAAAGCAGGTAATTCACCTCCTAGCTGATACTATTGCTGACTTCCCTAGGAAATTTCATAAAATGACAGCCAGTATACAGTACTTTCTGGTAGATATACTGAATGCATTCTAATCAAATATGTAAGAGCTTTTCCGAAAGTGCAGCTTCACAACAACTTTACGAAATTCAAATAATAAGAATTCTTCTGTATCTGTCCTTATATTGATTTGAATATGACCAACATCTTTGAGGAGTACAGGTATGTAATGAGGATTGTCATATGTTCTATTTATAACACTGCCATGCTTTCCATGCACATCTATGATGCGTAATAATGGAGCCATTGTGTTTCCAACAATTTGGTTTTCAACAATGTTACAGTAAACTTAAAGGTTTCAAAATCAGCAGATAGGTCTGGCTTGAATCTGCCAAGTTGGGAAGCTCTACGATCATCTATTGTTGTATATTCCTCTCCTCCAACCAGATATTTGTTAAAAATTATTCTATCATCAAAACCTAATAGATCCATCAGTCTTCTAGATAGAGTAATAACAGATTCATTCCAGTAATCTGAAGTTACTTTGATTCCTCTCTGTTTGTCATCATATTCAAACAAACAATACAAATCTCTATATTCAGGTCGTTTTTTTCTAAAACTTAGACGATAGATTGTTTCATAGTTTCCTGGTGGAATAGTCACACGGATTTCAGTATTCTGCAACTCTATACTGACCACATTTGCATCATTTGCACTGCCAAGAATATACCAACTTACAGGATAGATAATTTCTGCTAAGCCAACTTCCCAATCACCTGACAATTTCAGCCGCTGTGGTAAAGTAACCCTGAAATTGGATGCTGAATCACCCCCCCTCAGTATTGCTTGGTAGAGTAACATAAAATTGTGTTATCTTCTGATCTAGACTGCAAACTTATTAATGAGTCAAGTGAAGAATGAAAGCATTTATATACCATTTTTATTTTTGAAGTAATGCAAAGATGTACAACTCTGATGGTTTTTACAACATATACGATGATGAAACTTAAAGTATTTGTACAAAAAACTGCAAACTAGTTCATCATTAAAAGTTGATTCTTCAGTACGAAAGTGTTTCAATATAAACGGAAGTTTCATTCTACGAACCCGGTGATATAAAAAGTACAAGCAATAAACACCACAAACTGAACTATCCCAGCCCTGCAAGCGCACAGAGTTATAATTTTGCACTTTACTATTTCGATTCATGAAATCAATATATTCTTGTATATATGGGCACATAGCATAAGAGTCAAAATAATCAATGTGTCCATTTTGATCAAAGTACATTGTGATCCAATGCTGCCCTGGTTCATTTGATGTATCTGTATTTGCGATAACAGTTGTTGGATATCTGGTTATCATCCAATTTAGCTGATCTGTAGCAAATACACCATGGAAAACCTTCTTCACAGATGCATCGCTCTTAATTAGTTGAATAATCTCATACGAGTTCATTGCAAGTGGTTTTCATTAATCCATTCATTGAACTTATCAGGGTAACCACTCAATTTGACAAAAAGCTTCACAGATCCATCAATGAGCCTTTTTCATTTTAAAACTTTTTCAACTTTGAAGGTTTTTGTGTTATCAAAGACAACTCTTTGCAATTCTTTTGCATAAAATGTACCCTGTATGTCTTCTCCTTGTAGATCTTTGATTTTATATAATGGCTCAGTAGTACAATTCAATACTTTACAGAAAATTTCTTCTGTCCACTGTGGTAGACAAAGTGCTGACAAAATTAAGAAATTCGTACATAGTCATTTATTTCTAGAGTTGGATGTTGTGAGCTCTTTCTTGGGTACAGGCGATTTATAATTTCTGATTCATTTTCATAAGTGACATTCACAGGCTTTTCACCAATTGAATGATGAGTAGAATTGTTGTATGCTCCAATCAGTTGTTGAAGTATATCTATCCATTTGAATGTCTTTCTGTCAGTGAAGTATCTCTACATTTTTGATTTTAAGGTAGGATAGAACTGTTCCACTATTGAACATTTCACATCCTCATTTTAAGAGGTGAAAAACTGTTTCCCCTCCGACTTTAGAAGCTTTTGAAATTCGTAATTGACAAACTCTTTACCTTTATCTGTGTGAATACACCCACGCTTCCTTCTGCTTGATATAATGTCTTTAAAAGCTGCACATACAGATAAGGCACCTTTATTTTTTTAGTGGTCTTACCCATGCAAATTTGCTAAAAACATCAATACAGCATAATATCATATACTTTTGTCCCTTGTTGTACTCCCTATATGCTTACATATCAACCAAGTCAGCCTCTTATTGAGCATCAATGCCACTGACGTAAATTCTATTATGTTTAAACTTTTTATAGGCCTGCTTATGTAATGTGTAAGGATCCTGTTTTTCTAGCCAATTCTTCACATCATTTAGACTTATACTTCTGTCATACTGCTTTGCCTGCTTGTACAGCTTGTGAACACCACGGTAAGATCCAGAAGCATCTATATCTGTATACAATGTTTTCAGGACTGCTTCTTTAGAAGTCTTCATACTTCAACTTTTTCTTTTTCCCAGACTTTTTATCATTGGAAAAACTTAATTGCTTTTTAACGTCAACATTATGAAATGGAGAATTGTTGATTGTACGTCAGTTTTATAGTGATTAATGAGCCTTAAGCAATTTGGATTTCCAAAATAGGCTTTGGGTACATTAAGCTTCACCAAATGTTGCACAAATTGTTGATAACCTTCTGGAGGTGGAGCTGTAGGTCTGTCTCTTATAAAATCATGTAATAAATCTATGATATTGCTGTTGGGTACTCTAACACCATTTAAAATAACTTCACTTTGCTTCTTTACGTCAAAATCAATTTTATTGAGCACTTCTAGAAGAATTTCAGCTTGCTTGACTTCAGCTCTAGGTAAGCCTCTCAACCAATCTCTACCATCATCCGAAGATTGTTGTTCATTTTTTAGCTGTCTCTGATTAGGTGTAGATGATTGTTCTTCTTCTTTCATTTGTTCCTGATATAGGTTATCAATATCTACCAATTGTTGATATGTATCATTCAGCTTACCATCTTTTAATTTAATCACAATTGGCTTTTTACTCTCTTCATCGAGCTTCAAGTATCTGTGGAGAAGTTGTCCATATAGCTTGTATTGAAGTTCTGCAGACATATCATTATTCTTCAATATGCTTTCAAGCTCCATTTTGAAATCAGACATTTGCTTTCTCAAACCCTTATTAGAATTTTGGTCACTTTTCTTGTCAAACATGTCTTGCGGAACAAGAACCATTTTACTAGTGTATTTCATGTTTTGATAACTTTGGGTAAAATTTCAGTAGCTAGTGCTAGCAGAAAGGGTAGAAGTATAAGTAAAAATCCACCACTTTGTATAATTTGCTGTTTTTTGCTCTCAAGTTGATCTTTTGCTTTGATGCTAAATGTCTTATAATCTTGGTATATTTAGCAAGCTTTTTCTTCTTTGGGGTACTTATAGGAATATTTCCTTTCAGCAGGTCATGACAAATTTCACATAAAGAATGCAAAAATTCATCCGCCAAAGTTTTTAATAGTGCACTTCTTTGTTTCATATGATTACTGCAGCAATTTAAGACATGTAGATGGCGAATATACTTTTGCAGCAACTTTGACATGACATTCTATTAGAATTTCAAAATGAATAATGAGGCATTTCAGATAGCAACAGGTATAAATACATTTCGAGCTGGGGGTCATCTATGGTAGAGTGCATCCATCAGAACTGATATTTCATTGTAATCATACAGATTCAAACCATTTAACATTACACTCTGACATGTTTCCCACCTACAGCAGGCATGTGTTTGATGATCTCCAATCAAAGTTGGACAATATTGCATATTTGTAAATTGTCCTTGTCCGGACCTACACCATATGGCATTTCTAAGAAAGTTTCTTAAATGCACCACTTCATGTTTGTTTTATGAAGTAATAAAACCAGCTTATGTGAAACTTTTGTAATTTATGATTACAAGTTGATGATTCTTTATATTCTTGTCATACTCGAGATCAATACTCTCAATTTTTGTATTGAGTACATTGAGTAACGAGGGTACCATATGCTTGCTAATGTTGAATGTAGGTGCTCTAATACTATCAAAATTATTGCTCATGTCACAGCAGGCATAGAGATTGCCATTGTGGGCTATTTTTGTTGAACATCTTTCAGAATCAGGATCAAATAAACTTCCCCTTTTGTTGCAAGCCAATGCTCTCAATAGGAAATTTCGGAAAGATACTTGTGCAGCAAGGGTTATGTTGTAAAAATCTACTCCAGGAGCTGATCCATAGGACCTCATCAAAATGAGATGACTGTGAGAACAATCATCTGCACTTTTGAGGCTGGAGCTGACAGCTAATATGGAAGCTGCAAGAGAAGTAAAACACATCACCTGAGAAACAACCATTCACAGCCAGAATATAAACAGAAAACTGAATATTATAACACACACCTTGCTTATATGCAATAAATGGTTCACCAAAAACTGGAAATTTCATTTTGCAGTATCGATGAATAGAAAACGTTTCTATCATATACACTGCTTTGATTGATCAACATGAAGTAGAACTTGTCTTCTTGGTTCGACCTGGCAAACTGGTCATCAATATACTGCGCATCTATGCATCTTTTTCTTAGTTCTCCAAAGAGCTCCAAGGTGAAGAACCAAAATCCAGTAATTTTATTTTTCCTTCATTTAATTTGATGAAATCGATTATATTGTACAGCCTTTAACTTGTAATCTTCTTTCCAATTTTGACTGAATCTTAACCATAAAACATCAGCATATTGAGCTTGCATGCACTTAATGATGGGTACTCCTCAAAATTACATATACAGCATATTTAATTATAAATAGGTGCACATTATATTACCTCTAATTTTTGCCATAAGTCCTATTAAAAATAATTCAAATGATGCCACAGACATTGGAAATACGACTGTTTGTTTACAAGTACTGATGAGTGAAAAAGAGCTCGCAGATTATTCTTTCAAGAGTTTGAGAAAGGAATTTACAGTTTGTTTATTCAGCTCAATTGTTGCTAAATTTAGACTCTTGAATTGACAATCTTCATCGCAGCATGCACGTATGTCAGCATTTAATGATACTGATTTCTGACATAGGGGCCAATTCATGCATTTCATGTAGAGGGCATAATAAGTATTTTTCGATAAAGTGTGCAACGTTCTGTCTACTGCTGGCATTGACTGAATACACTGCAATTTCATCATTCTTTATTTGCATCAAAATGAATGATTTTTCCTTCTCAATAGAGAAATTGCTTGTTAAAGCGAGTGCCCTGGTGTCATGTAGAATTGACCAAAAGAATCCTCCAAGGAACAGCATAAAACATATACTGGATGCTATTTTTCCATACATCTTGTTGTCAATCATCCAGATTAAAAGGCATTGTGGAGGCAGATGTGGGGGCATACCATTTCATGTGTTATATACCCTTCCGGTTGTTGTATCAAACTCTATTTCCTCAATAGTGCGTGAGTTATCCATAATAGAAGCAACTTATCACTAGATGCTTATAAAGGAAAATGATCAAGCTGACAAGTTGATAATCAATAATCAAATAGCCATAAGATGACCCAGTTGCATCTTATAAAGCTTCTATAAAGTGTTTAGAACCTGGAAAAATTTGCCTCCCCAATGTCTGTATCTGTAGTCTATCTGCTGGATTTTTCATTAGCACCAAATATTGAGCATTTATTCTGCTTGCCTCATTCCTTCAAAAAAAGCATTTTGCGCAATGTGTATAACTGATAAATTCCAGTGGTGAGAGCCTCTTGTAAACAACTCATTGAGCCTCTTGTCAGTTTTCATCTCCTGCATCATGTCATCTAGAACTAATAATTGAGGCTGTTGTTTGAAGCTTTTCAGGACCTCGACATATGGTAATTCTTCGAGGAAAGAAACATTGCTACATCTGTTTTGCAAATCAGTGTAAGTATTCTGCCATTCAGTATAACACCATATGATTCTCATTGGTACTGGTTCAATCATTTGTTTGGCGAACAAGATTATTTTTTTTCGCAAACTCAGTTTTTCCTGATTTGGTAGGAGCTGAGACAATACAATTGATGAAAAGGTGCTTCCAAGCAAAGTTGAAAGTAGCCATTTTATTAAGCATATAGAACAAATGAATAAGCAAATTACCACATCAATATTTATAATTTCCATCCATAATGTACAGTTGTAAAATCTTTTACAACACGCTTATCTTATACAACTCTAAATTTTTTTGTACAGGTCTAGTTACAACAGTGTGGTCCCATTTTCTATCAATTCTTTCAGTTACAACATTAATTTCTTCTGTATTATTAGATATAATGAATGATTTTACCATTTGTTCTAAACTTTTAAAGTTTACTTTTTTTGCTAATTTGTGGTTTAATGTAATACTACGAACTTTCGTTATGTAATGCAGTTTCTCCTCTTTTGTACTATATACACAGTAGGAGTACTTCTTTGGACCACCGCTGATAAATTCTGTAATGTAAGATCCGTGACCGTAATCCTTTAACTCATCCATCATTTCGCCCAAAGACCATCTAATTGGTACTTTATATTCATTGGTATCACTAATGTTTGATAAATAAATGACACTTTCTGTGTCAAAACATAAAACAAGTTGCTCCAACTTTTCGATATAAGAGTAAAGCATTAGCCGAGCTTGAGTCATATAAGCTGCTATCACAGGGTTGAAGTACAGCAATGTTAAGACAAATTCTTCTTTCTCTGTGTAGCTGACAGCAATGAGAGTTTCACTAATGATTGTTACACTCTGAATAATTGCTGATTGATCAAATATAAGGTCAAAATAATGTTGCAGATTCATAAAATAAACTGTCATTGTCAAATTGTTTCATTGACCAAACTGAAAATGAGATGAAACATTATAAGAACTATTCTTACAGTTTTAAATATTCTTACTTTAACCCAAAACAAATTTAGCATCAGCTTTGCCAAAGCCTGTTTGCCTGGATTTTTTTCAATTTCTGTTCAGTCCAGCATTATTCCTTCATGCTCCTCTATATTGCTCAAGTGTGCCTGCCTAGAGGCATCATTGATGCAATGCCCTGACCAGCCTTCCGCTTCCTACAAATCACAATAATATATATATAATATGACTTAATGTTTGTTTTATTATCTTCATTTTCATAAAAGTGTTCACATAGCTGGTGAATAAACCGCCCCCCAGATTGGAAATTTGATTGTTTCTATTCACAGCTTCATAATGCCAAACTTCAAAGACTTTCACAACCTGAAATTGGTTCTTAGTTAAACAGAGCTCACATCAGCTTATTAATATTTCCTTGTAGCCTTTATCTACAGCTTTGTAAAGTTCCATTGTTACCCACATTCCCAACAAGGCTCAATCCTCTTCTTTCGAATGTGTACACTTGGACAGCTGCAAGTCGGTGCATTGTCCACATTATGGAAATGTTAATTTTCCATTTGAACAATAGGGTAAAACAGGGTGACAGAGATCTTGTGGTGGTAAAACAAGGCACTTGATCAAGCCTTCGTACAGTTCCTCATTTATATCTTTTAAGTTTTCAGTAATTAGCAATGGATGTCCAATTGGATATACACCATACTTGTTCGTGTATGGGTACAAACTACACACATCCACGTAATTTATCCTTTCTGTTTCCTCAATCTTGTGGTACAGCTTTATGGCATTTGTTCCACCACTGTAGAAAGCTACAAGAGCGAAACTCAAAAAAGAAACATGACACACAAAAAGATCTTACCATCTCTCGGATTCAAGGGTTCTACTGGTGCTGATTTCTTGAAAAATCCAGCCATCTCAAGATTGTTTGCAAACAGGACGTCAAACTCACATTCCCAAAGCTCAATGGGCTGATATCCTAGTTGTTTTAGATGTTGTCGATGTGTAGGCATCACGGGCAGTAGAAACTTGATCAGCTGGGAGATGGTTCCTCTGCTTCATGCATTCAGGACTGCCGTGCCAGTAGTATCCATAAAATTTATAAATTGTATCTCCATCAATTCCATCTACTTTGTAAGAACTGACCCAAACTTCCTTTACATTCAAAGCATACTAGATACGCAGGTTGTTTTTCACATTCAAGCACTGAAGCCATGTAATGGCCTTTACAGATTGTTTGTCTTTGCTGGGGTATCCATTATGTGGTACTAAACCCATCGTATCTTTCTTTAAAAATAGCTTATGATACACTCTATTGCATGCTCCAGCAATGGTGAGGGATTTTTCGAATAGATCCACAGTTGTTTCACGCATAAACATGTTTTGAAACTTGATGCAGGCTTTGACGAGTACATCTACATCATTTTCCCAATATTTGATAAGCTCTTCTTGGAAATTGAACACCTGAAGATAGAGATAATGTCAAATTATTGCACAATTATAATTTTATATCAACTAACATTTTCTGTTTCTGGTAATACCAATGCATATATTTGTCATGGCTTTCCCCCTTCATCATGTCTGGTGAATAAAAATGTACATCTGGCCATTTTCCAACTAAATTCCAATTCCAATTCCAGTTGAACAAGTGTAGAAAGTAACCTTTACAGAGCTCTTCAATTCCAAATACTCTTGGTAAAGCGCTGAGTGGCATATGCAGAAAATTGAAGGAATCAATAACTTTGATGACCCTTAGGGAAATAATATTCAGCCCTGAAAAGGCAATGTATTTAGTCATTTATACAATCAATATCTGATGTCACCCTTTTGTGATAACTTTGAGGGCAATGCCTTCTTTATACAAATACCCTAAAAGGAATTGAGAATCAAAGCCCTTGGCACTATGAGCTATTGCGGTTGTATATTTCATAGATGAGTTGAACAGAAATTTACAAAATTTGTCCAAGCAATCTTCTCCTACAAATATTTGTTTTCTCGGTCCACAGCAGTGGCACATAGTATGAGAATCCTGATTTTGACAACATGTGCTATACATAAATTGGGCACATGCTCCAGCTCTTCACCAAGCTAAGTCATCCTCAATACATGCTCTTGAGTGGTCTCAAAATCAAAGAAAACAAAACATGGTATGATTTCGAGCTTTTCCCTTTTTAACTCTGATTCAGCACATGAAGACTGATTATCTAACAGACTGTCTCCATTGCAGGAATCTAAGATTACGGACTGCTTGTCCTCTTCAGTGTCGGAAGCCTCTTCCACATCTATCCTTTGCATGTAGCATTGGTAACCTATAAGCAAGAGTTTAATGAAAAGCTTATCCAATAGTAAATTGACAATTCTTACCTTTTATCAAGACTTCTTGCTTACAAATTTGGCATTTGGTGTAACCACACCTGTGTTTTGATAAACTACTTTTATGCACGTGTCTTTTGCATCTTCGAAAGTTATTTGCTGATTTGACTGGATGAGGCACTCCGATGAATCCATCATGATGCTTCCTTTAAAGTTGATACGAGGTCGAAAATGTACGAGAATAGGATTGTCGAGGTTAGGGTGGTAAAAAGCTGCTCCGACCAAATCGTCCTCATGTATATCAGTCGTCATTTGATCAATCGCATGATCAAATATTATAGGTAGCTGTTGGTATGAATTGTTGCATTGTTCAAGGTTCCTCAAGAAGAACTGTCACATCTGCCCACTCATTCAGAATAACTGTACTCTTTGTTCTGCACTTTCCCCAAGGTAGTAGAAGTGTTCAGGTGGAAATTCAACATTACCATCCTGCTGATTCAATTCATCTTCATCAGATGCAATATATTCATACACAGTTGTAATTTCCCAGTCTGACGAGTGGTTACTATTGTCAAGTGATGCTGATGAACCTTCATCAGCACTGGGTAGAGTCAGTTGTGGATCTTCATTTTCTGCATCTTCTAATGGTCCTCACGTATTGTCAGCTGGATCGAGAATCCAATCCAAAAACGAATCATCTACATTAAAATGGAACATGTAGGAATCACTGATATTCGAATCATTAGAGTCACTCATTCTCAATAAGGGACACACAGAGAAAAATGATTCTCCACCAATATTTGAGAGCTTTTATAGTCCTTTTTGTCTATGCGTTAGCTGTCTGCTTGAGCAAATTTACTTAAAGGAGTTTCTTTTTTATCATTCTATTTATACACTGTCTGGCCAATCTACATGTAGAAAATTTTAGATTTTGCTGAACTAGTTTCTTCATCTCCTAGAAGAGTCTAAACAACATTTGTTTACTATTTGATTTTATCAGCTTGTCTACATGCATTGATACTACCATTAGCACTGTAACAAGCTAGTTTTCATGCACACTGGGAAGGTTTCAAAGAAAGTACTTTGTCTGTATTTCATCAATTGCCTATGTGAGATTTATATATGATAACTAGTTTACAGTGCATAAAGAAAAAAAAGCTAGGCATGTTAGCTGAGAAGTAAATATCAAGTTCTCCGAGAAATCTATTTTAAGAACAGGTAAGAGGTAGAAGCTATACTTTATCAGTTTGTCTATGTGAGTTTTATATACAAGAACCATTATGCACTAAGAAAAAAGGCATGCAAGCTGAAAAGTAAACATCTAGTTTTTAGAAACTGCGTAGGTGGCACCCTGAAGGACCCCTAGGTACTACTTAGTTGTTTCTATTTCAATGGATATAAATCATCCATTGAAATTGAAATAGTCTCACCACTTGTAATGGGGCTATAGCTGCAACAAGTTGTTGAATATATTTACTATAATGACAGGCAATAAGGCAGAAGCAGCTTTGGGTGAATTTCCAAATTGACTAAAATTGAGAGAAACATGCAGTTTTATATTAGTGGAGAGGGCACCAGAAAATTCCCCTTATGAAAAGATGAAGGGTTGCAGTGAATGATTCATGCATTTTGTCTAGCAGAGTGTTTTTGTGGATAGAGTTTTTTGTGCTGGTTTTTTGTGATTAGGGAAATATGGGCAAATGGTTTTTCCCAGCTTAGCTCAAAAGGTTTCTTCTTTTTAAGATGAGATAAGAGAAGTTGAGAGCAAAATAGTTACAGTTACAGTAGAGTCACAGTACTTTGAGTTGTTACACACACAACAATTCTAACTTATTTTAATGAAAAAATGTATTTCCCATGGAGAATTACAATGCTTATACTAAGTTGTATCTACCAATGGTAGAGAATTGTAGGTCATAGCCTGATGCTTTTTGCAGGAATGCTCTGGTTAAATCACACTGCACAGATGTTTCTCTGCTTTGAACAACTCTCAGTTTGTACCATCTATTCTAGCATTTAAAACAAGAATCATTCAGGGGGCAGAAATTATTGACTCAACATTATGATATACCCCTCTGCTATCAATGCCAAGGCCCTAATCCTCAAACAATGGCTGGTAAGTTCTCAAGTATTTGTTTGCCAAAAATCAGCTTGTGTAGATGTTGATTCCTTGATAATTTCATAATAAGCTGATGCTACAACAGGACCAACAAGTACACCCAGTTGAGCTCACCTCAGATAGCAAAAAAATTATACTTGCTACTATAAGTCACAAGTCTTTCCCATATGAATTGATTCTACCAGAGAAACCCTTCATGGTGAACACAATAAAGTAAGACTCAGGGATGGCCTATTTTCTCCATGTTTTCATTGTCCTTCATTCACTTGGCTGTTTTATTGTTCAAAGTAAATCTCACAAACGTTTTTTACATTCCTGCCCCTCTCTCAATTCATATGGGGAAAAAAATCTCGCCTTTGTCTGCATCTATATACCATGTAAACATGATAGAAATGACTCATCAGACAATCTTATGAGAAGGATGTTGTTTAAAAGGGTTTTTACTGATGGAAATTATTATGGCATAAAACCCTCAATTATCCACTAGTTACTCTAATGTCTCTTTGGAAAGAACGTTTTCTGTTATATTGCATAGGACTCCAGTGGGTTGTGCTACCTTTGCTGCATAATGTTTATAATTATTCAACAAAATACAATGGAAACAAAGACTGGGGAATTTTTGATCCCCTGTATTATTAGATGTCTAGCTGACATTACTCATCCATTTCCTCATTTTCAAATAAGCTGTAGAGCACACAAATATTCTAGCATCACAGAATTCATCCGGCCATTTTTTGGATATTGTGGATCAAACTTGCACATTCTTTGTCATCTACAAGAGAATGATATTTCTCTCTCATTAACTATTTTATCCAGAGTAATGTATAGATGCCATGCGATAGCAAACTATCAATTCATCTTGGCCATTATATCTTTGATTCATCTTGGCCATTATATCTTTGAACATTGAACTGCACTTACTATTTTCAAATCAAGGCAGTGGCATACTTAGAAAACATAAATATACTCTTTACTATAGACATATGGGTCAATAGTGGCTGTGCTGAGCATGCAGAAATTTGCTCATGTGTAAGTCTGATATAAGTTCACAAGGACATTTACCAATTCATTAATGAAACAGCTACAGGAAATTGTACCATCATCTTAAAAAATATACTCATTCAACCTATTCTTTAAGTTAATCCACATTTTCTCAGCTTCCACATTAGTCCAGCCAATATCCTATGTAGTGTAAAACTAACCATCAGATACATAGATGCACTGACAAAAACTTTAAAGAAGAAATATGTGACAGTTCATGCCCCAGTGATGTACATAATATCTTCTTCCAGCACTTTCTGCCATTTGGTATTGTTTTCTCAACATGATAAGTATTTCCTATAGTTAGTTGAAAAGTTTCCCCAAAATTCGATTTTTTGTTCAGAAAAATAAGCTACTTAAGATGTGTATGAGTGGAAAAATTTGGAGAATGATTTGAATGAAGAAAATTCACATGAAATATTTTCACTATTAGTATTGAAGCATCACTTGGAATCTGAAACTGAGAAAGCTCAATATCATCATCACAAACTCCGAATTGGATAATTAAATATTGCTCAAAGATTGTTCATGTATGTTACTTTTTCTGTCTTATAAGCAAATTTGTACATTCCATAATTCAAGTCTAGGGATCAATTGTTGAAAATTTGGATAAGGCTTGATATTTTACAATCATAGAGAAAGCTACTAACATTGCAAATTGAGTAATTTGAAGTTTTTGAGTGATCAGGGCATATTGAATAAGTATTCACTACCAGATAGCTGCTCTGGTGTTGCCTAAAAACTATTTATTTGGCTGACATTGCGAATTGGTCATATGATTTGTGTTACTTTTTGACAACTGTTACTTACTCTTTTTGAGAGCTTCCAACTCCCTGGTGGGCTGGATAATTTATTGAAATGGATCTATTTCTCGATGTTTTGAATGCCCACATAATACCGAATACATGAATCTATAAGCTAAGGGTGATCAAATGCAGCATCAGCTGTCTTTTTCCAGGTTTGTACTTTCTGATTGCTTGTTAGATTCAGCCACGCTGTCATATAGATTACTATTCCAGCATGTTTCATACTTGCATAAGCAGCATACTTTGTCGTGACTTTCAAATTAGCTGCTGGAACTAATTAGTTGCTAACTTCAAACAAAAAATGATCAATGTATGCTGTGTGTTGCACTTAAGATATTGTATTGGAAAATGCCCTGGAACTTATTCTATCTGTCAACTCCAAAACATAAATCTTTATGGATTTATTTCATATCATTCTTCTCTACCTGTTAGTGTTTTATGTTCAAAATTGACCAACTGCTTGGTCATCAACCAAAAAGCTGATACCCAAAAAAAGTTGTTGTTATATTTTTGTCCTGCAATCTGTAGCAGCTAGGCCCCCTATGTTCAAGCTTATCTTTATTCATTTGCCTTCCCACTTGATGGTGGACAGGAGAGTTAAAGCTCATACAGTAAATTACCAAGGTGTCAGAGTACAATATGCAACACAACAGTTTTGAACAGACAATGTTTTGATAAGACACAATATTTGTGGAACCTTTGACAGATTCTAATATTAACTTGGGGTGCTTTTCGATTTTGTTGGAGCTATCCAACTCAGCTGACAATGGGAATATTCTATGATATTCCCACAACCTAAAAATTATTAACAGTCAATGATAGATATAGTTTAGTCCAACTGCAGAAGCCATACATGAGCATGAAACTCACATTTTACTATTCTGAGTCCACTTCATTTTGGATTCTGAGGGACTGATAATTTCATTTGTGGTGCAGCTGACAAGAAGGCCATATAATTGAACACAATTATTTGTAGCTATTTGGGTAACATCGTAGGCTTGTCTGAAAAGTCAAATGAAATAACATTGAGAGGCAATAGGTACAGCTGCTCTTGACTCCCAAACGGATTTTCAATATTCAAAATTTTTGTGCAGCCAAATAACTAATGAACCATTTCATGAAGCAGTATAGAAGGCATAATCTCTACAAAGGTATTAAGATGCTTGGGCTCATTCTAAGCATATAAACACTGGAAGTTTTCCATGTTTTCTTTAACTTTTTCAATACTAATGCAGATTTGAATGCTGCAAAGATTTTCAGATTTTAGCCATTTTTCATACACCTTAACTTGTAGAAGGAGCATGACATAAAAAAATTGTGAAGGTAAGTTCCATTCAGAGTCCTATAGTTTCACATTCCAATGTACTGTGCAGGGATGAGAGGAATCCCAGATTCTGTCTCTTTTTCTGGATTAAGATTCAACTTGACTGATTTTCCAGATTCAGATTCAGTAGTCTTGACCAAAATTTTAGACCCAGTCCGAGTCTATTCTCACTTTGAGGTACATTGTTAAAAATGGCTTTCGATCTTATGTGTATGGACTATCTAATACAGAAGTATCTTCAAATTTTATTCGACCTGCAAAAATAATCAACTAATATTTGAATTTCATCAATGGCAAATTATATTTCATAAATAGTGAACATTCTGCCATTTTGCCATGCAACTGATTTCTCACCTTCATAAATCTTGCCAGCTGCACTAAAAACTTGTTCCAATAGAATGCTTGCTGCAAGCGCTGACAATGAAAGCCTGGCTACTCAAACCAGATTTTCAAATTACTCCCACCACTTCAATCTGTTTCCATTTCATGTGATACATTTCAGTTCCATGAAGGATCCATTCTCTCAACACAAAAAGCACAATTTAATCATTCAACTCCAAAAGATCCTGGTGTGGTGAAAATATTGGGTTGAGGATCCCAGGAGACAAAACATGAACTTACATGCAGCAAAAACAAGGTCTTCCTTACCTATATGTGAGATGGAACATGCTAGAGGATGGTATTACTACTGTACCATTAGGCATATAATGAATCAGATGAATATGGCATGTGCATGAGGTGCTAGATGCATGGTCAGGAGCTCATAATGGTCTAGTGTCAGGTGAGTATGTGTGATCCAGGGCTCTAGGTGCATGGTGAGGAGTGTTGAAGGCCTGGAGTCAAGGGCAGAGGATTTGCTTTCAGGCATTCTGTGCTAGTACACTATATAGTGGAAGCAATTTCCATTTGAAACTCGATTTGCAAGTAGTGTACTTCTTAATGACGGAGTATAAATATTCTCACATCATGCTGGTCTGTTCATTTCCAACCATATAGCTGGAAAATTATAAACTTATGCCTTCATTTTGCCTGACACTTCCAACTACATATCCTATGGGCATAAATTCTGGTGTGTAAATTCCGATATCAGGAATGCATGTCAAGTGGAATTCATTCCTGTAATGCTGCAGAAAAAAGTTTTTGTCTAGGTCAGCTGCTAGTTTGGGAGCTTGAAAAGGCATGATGTCCTTGCATGATTTAAATTGATCAAAAACTACTGCATCATCTTGTTCAAATGAAAAGAACAATTTCCAAGTAGATAAAATGAGGATTTTAGGGGATGATCCTAACAATAGTCAGGCAGAATTCTTGGGCATTTAGGGCAGCCTAAGGGGGGTCTCCTTATTACTAGTACTATGTGTAATTTCATACAGTTCCCATTGACTGATGATTTTGATTAGTCAGATGACTTTAACATATAAACTTAAAAAATCAGTTGGTTGTAGATGGTAATTTATTAAAATTTGAACATGAAATTGAACCAACAGATTCTTCCATAAGCTATCACAATGTTTCTCATTTTTTAAACATATAGGTGTAATTCCAAAACAATTTATTAAAAGAAGCAACAAAATTCCAAAACAATTGACACAAATTGTTTACTTTACTTCATTGTGAATTCATGGAAATTTTTGAATAATTTTTTATCCTCCACACAAATGTCATTCAGAATTCTTATATTTGTAAATATAACAAATTGTAGTAAGCATTGAAGACGTTGTCCATCTCATCCCTAAACACATTGGTCAATATTCTTAGTTTTTTTGTAGCATACATCAATACAATTATGTTCAGTTTTCAAATATATTTCTTCAAAATCATAATTGACTTTGAACTTTTTTCAAACAACTGTCACAACTTTTATGGAAATGCAAGCTGCAGTTGGTAATGTCTGAAATGAACTGTTGGAAATTAGCAGACCTCAAATCCAGATTGAACTCTCAAAATTATCTATTTTTAAAGGGACAAGAAAGCTTTTCTTGAACGATGAATGAAAAAGACAAACAATTTTTCATCGAGAAAAAAGGTAATTTTTTATTTTCAATTCAATTTTAGGATGGTCTCAGTGTTCATCATGGAATTTGAAGCATAATTGTATGGCCATGATATGAGAAAAAAATTTTTTTGATCCTACAGCAAAGTTTAATGTACCTAAGATGCAGGGTACCCTGAAAGGAGCACAAATTTGAAAAAACATTGAAAAATAGGCAAAGAAGTCCCCCCAAGAATCTCAAAAACTGTTGGGCCAAAAATCTAGATAGTCTGCATGTGTGCCTGGGGCTAAGTTTCATCAGTAAATTCATGAGGAAATTTGAATCTGGTTTGATAGTACCCCAAACTTTGAGTTAAAATTTTCCTCTATACCACATTCATAGTTGGTTTAATTTCAAAATGAAGATAAACAAAATATTGGTTATCATGACAGTGCAGGATCCACCAGCCAGAAGCAAAGAACTCTCAAACAGGTGAAACTTCCTCTTCCAGTCAGGGTTTCTGAATCATATCTCATATGACTGATAACTTGAAGCTTTCAAATTTTTACTGTAACACCAACATTATATTAGTGAAATAGTGTATACTCTCATTTTGATGGAGACCAAGTGGCAACAGCATGATTTTAAAAATCCCAAGGGGCAAAGTTTTGATGCAATGCCCTTTGCAGTGCATTGAGTGGTATCTCATATCTATGAAATTTTACTGGTGCGATTTGGCCCCATGCACACCTACAAAGTATCTAGATTTTGGGTTTAATAGTTTCTAATATTTGGGGGGTGTCATTGCCAATTTTTTGGTTTGTATACCCATATTGCTCATTTAATAGTACCCTATGTCTTTGGTACAGTGCACTTTGTTGTAGGATCTTTCTTAAATGATAGCATTCATCCTACGCATGTAGGATTCAAAACCATTCATCATGAATTATAGATACCGCGAAAAATTTATTGAACATATATTATTTGAACTGTTGAGAACTAGCATGTTATAAACTCAGGGCTTCCATGGACTGGGGAAGAGTTTTTTCATCTGCCTCATTTATATGCTGCCAATTAGTGCTTAAGAATAAAAGGAATGCATTGAAATAAGGAATATGATTAGCTTCCTTTTCTTTACAGTTACAAAAAATATAAGGGTGAAATTCTCAATACATCCAAAGAGAAAATTCATATGTGGCTAAGGGAATATAACGAATATGAACTTGTAAACACCTTTAGGATCTGAATATTCATGTATGAGATAAACAGAACTCTTCCACAAATTACTGATTTCAGAAAGAAGAAATTTTCTAGATGAAAATAATTCACATTTACACTCTGCCAATTTTGTATAGGCGCTGCCTGAAAACCATAAATGAATTTTATGAATCCATTCATTGCACCATGGGGCAAATTCTCAAATTCAATAAAAAATTCAGTGATTTGAAAACACTTACAAAATTGATAAGAGAACTTTTCTTTTCAACATTGATTTCGGTTTTGCAATTGCAAAGAAACTGAGCTCAAATCAGGTGGGAAATCATGCCCTTTGATCTTTGATTGTTGAAAGAACCTTGCTGGGTTTCAAAGAATTGCACCAGGCATAACTTATTGTCCTAGAAAAGTGTGAGCAATATGACGTACAAATCATGTGGACACAATGAAGGTTCAGGAAGTATGTATTTCATCAAATAAAAAAATGAAGAATAATTGTGTATTACAGTAATTGCATATATCTATTGAAATTCCTGATGAAATTGGAGAAGTCTAATAAAGAACATTGCAACCATATTCTAGCACATCCTTTTACATGGGAAACACAGGGAATTCAAAATAGTGCAACTTTTTCTATTATTTTTCTATGAAATGTTTCTATGTATTTTATACCCTACCACTTGTTTTCTGGAAACTGCCTTCTTTGTTATTTTGTGTTACAGGAAAGTATTTCCAAATACTGGTGAACCACTAGTGAATATTCTATCGATATATTCAATGACTATAACATTTTGCCACTCAATAGGCTCCAATTGTAAGAATGGCAAGCTATTGAATATTTCCATGTGTACAGTTACATGCTTCCAAATGAAAAAATAACAGTGTTCTTGTTGAAAAAGGCACTTTACAAGTGTTACTGACAAATTGACTGCATTGGAGCATCTTATCTGAAATTCACTCCCACACATATGGTTTGTCAATTTATTCTAAAATGACAGACTGGGATAATTTCTCAACACAAAGCTTTCAGAACCATATGTAGAATTATAACTCAATCACTTTTAATGTATTAGTGAGCAGATGCATAAAATTAGTTGGGAAGTACAATGGCATAAATGTATGCAAATTGTGAAAAATAGATATAAAGGTGCATGTGAAGATGAACATGCAGAACAATGCTTCACAAATGGCAGTAGTTTATCCAGATGAACACACAGGAGCACTCTAACTTAGAGAAACCCCTTTTATTATCCTGAAAAGTGGAGATCAAAAAATGCACCAGAAACAGGATTACACATAAAAAGATATGAGGAACATTTCATCTACTGTTACGGTGGGGATGGATGAAAAAAGGCAAGAAATTCTATGAACAATGTAATAAAACTATCAAACTGCAATGATATAAATAATTTCCTGATTGATAAGTTGGAAATCTGAATTTTTTAACTTATTCGCTTGTAAATATTAGTAGTAGAAAGCAAGCCCAAAGGGTTTTTCAAGTTTCAAGCTGACTGCTCTTGTTCTGCCATCTATGTATATATCAGCAAGGCTTACTATAGATTTTTTGGTTCATAAGCAAATTTATACAGTACATTTTCAGGTTGAAGGCGCCAGTATGTTTTGCACAGCGTAATTTAGTTTCCTTCAATTTTTTCATAATTTGGACACAGTATACTGTAATGCCAGGAATTTATCATTTGTGTTCTTTGGAATTCTGCTCTTCTTCAAGCTTAATTTTTCTTATTTTCGAGAAAAAATGATTGAGTATAATAGGGTCAAGATCCATATGGATGTTCGAAAGACTTTTCATTAAGTTCCAGAGTTAAATCAGTGACTCTTATTGATTAATCATTAAAGCAATACTCACTGATTCTTAGGATTGCATCATCAATGGTAATTAACTTTGAAGAATCAATCACCAATGAACAATGTTGCTGCTCCCTAGGATTAAAAAGCTGGCATTGAAATTTACAAAGGAATTGATAAAAATGGCAATAGTTGCTGATTTTCAAGCATGATATTTTAGGAACAGATGACAGTCACAGACTTATGGTTGAATGTGGTTTCTATGAGTAGGCTTGTTTTTCAAATTCTTTTTTATGGATTTTGATCACCCAATAGATTCTCTCTCAGTGTCTTTTTATGGAATTGTTTTTGAAAAAAAAATTTGATGTTGTGCCACTGCATATTGATTTTTTATGTGTTGAATTATTTTTGAATATGTTAACTGGGAAAAGTTCTGAATAACCTTTTGAAGATGAAGCAAGGTTTTCTTTTTTGTTCTTAATGTGTAAAAAGTAAGGGGCAGTTTTGAAAAAAGAGCTGATTGTATTTCCCCAATTTAATAGCTGATTTTTAGGTCTTTAATCAGCAACTGTCATCAATGCTATATCGATGTGATGCTGAAAATGAGATGATGATGTTGATGGGATAATGATGAGCTTGCAATGCACATTAGACAACAGAAGTTGCAAGTCTGTATTTACAGTGGATTCTACACAATCAAATGGATTCTATGGTTTCAGCAAAATTCTACACAAATGGAAGGGAGGAGGTACTGCTCAATATGATTGTACTTATTATTTCTTTTTTTCCACCCAAGTGTACTGGTTTAGAGTCTGGGATGGGCTCCCTATGCCTACCAAACTTTTCACTTTGAGCCTTTTTTAAAATTTAAACAGCAAAATGTGACTAACAGGGCCTCATTTTCTATTCTTATTTCTGTCCAACTCAGGGGCTCCCAGTAGCCCATAGGGTGGCTGGCCTTTGGGGTCACCACATAGTGGTGATGAGTCCCAGGGAGTCATTGTGGCCTAAGTAATTAGCAATTCCTTCGAAGTCCTTTTTTCCCAGCCCTTGTAATGCTACCCTCTAATCTGGTCCCAAACCTCCTTCATTTTCCTCCTCCCTATTTTTTCTTTCTGCCTTAGTCCCATTTTGTTTCCCCCAGGGGGAGGGGTGTAGTAAACCACACAATTAAATTGGTATTATTCATCACATCTTAAATTACAGTAAACAAATTATTACTGAAACACTCTCATGATAGAATAAATACTTGTATACGTAATTTCGTTTTGTTGTGCATTATATTTGCATAACTGTTGTTTGTTGATGTTTGGTTATAGAGGCCTGGTTTTTTAGATTTTTATGATTTTTGATTTTTGGTAAGATTTTTGGTAGATAATAAAGAACCTGTATTTATTTTCTGGTCTCCATGACCAGTAGGAGTTTCTTTGATTTTTGATTAGTGTCTCACCTTACCAGCTCCTACCAAAGCACTCTTCCATTGGTCAACTGCCTCTCATCTGGTAATGGTCACCATGCTGGTAATGGTGTGCAACATAAAGATGATGGATTCAATGTATGATTAGTATTCAGGTAACCAATTTTGCTGTCTCAGTTCAGAAAAACTTGGGGATCCTAGTAACTAATGAATCACCTTGTGATATGATTCCAGGTTCTGATTCTCAACAAACTTAGAATTTCTAAAGTGGGCTGATATATCTGCAGTATCTATCTACCATTGCTTACCATATTGAGAATTGATATGGCGGTGACTTTTTTAATGGACACCAGTGGAAAATGAGCATCAATGCCAATCAATTAATCATGCTGATGAAATTCTCATTTTGCCCTACTTACCATTAGAGGTGGCCAAGGTTGCTCCCCATAATTTGATGATGGCACAGAAGTGGACAATAACCTCTGGTGCAGGGGTTTGAACTTTTTTTACCAACACAATTTCACCCTCACATGCTTGTGAGTTGAAAAATGTTTATCTGCAAATGAGAATTCAGAGGCAATGAGGAACAGTCAGTAAATATTTCAACAACTAGCCCAGGATCAAATTATTGTACAGACAGATTTGTCAGTACAGTCACACTAGTGATTGAGAATATAATATTACCCAAGAGGCATGTATATCTAACAGCAAATGCTTTGCTGGTCCCACAACCTCAACTAAGATTGTTGAAGTTGTTATGAATGCCTTTTCAATCTTTGTTGTTGGGATTCATTCCATGCAACAATAGCTCATTCAATTCATCAAAGGCCCTCAATAAGCTTCCTCCTCCACCCTGAAGAATTTCTAGGAAGGCAGATTTCATTAACTTGTGTCAATTTAATTAACAAAGTCCCTTTGATTCTAAAATTTGCTTCTTCCAAAAATTTGATGAAAGTTTCTTCCTTTCAGTAAAGATGTCATGTCACTGTGAGACTATAAAGGAGTCTGCCTGACAAGGTTAATCAAAATCAAGAATAGACAAGTGCAAAGCATCATGCCCTTTCTGATGATTTTGACAATTTTGCAGCATTTCTATCAGATAAAGTTCTATGCTTTCTACAGATGTGTGCAAAATTCAACCTACTTTTTTGTGATCTTCACTGCATGTGATTGAAGAACAAATGTACCATAGGAGGTAATTCCCTTCAGAATGACAAGCATTGACAACAAAACTAGCAATCAAGGCATTGCAGCACTGCATGGGCAAATTGATAAGTAGTATAGAGCTTTCATCAGAGTCCAATGTTAGTTCCAAAACCTGAAGCTTGTTATGAATCAAAATGCTGTAGCCGGTTCTGTTCCCACCAGAACTTTTTCCATTGATGAGGCCTCCAAGAAAGAGAAGTATGGCAAGGTTTCCAGAAATCTTTCATTCAAGTTTCACTATTAATTCACATGTAAATTAGACTGATAAGATTTTTTTGAATGGTATGATACAGCAGAGATTTGTTTGAATGCTTTGACAATGTTTCTTATTTCTGGGAAAGCTTTGTTGGTCACAATTACGTTCTCTATAAAAAAAGTTTCATATTCAGATTCAGGATGTAATGATTCATGGAATTACATTTGCAACAGTCAATCAAGTTTCTACAATTGCTCTTCTTACTTTTTGTGTGTTTATCTAGTACATCCAATTGGTAGGCTCTTGTTTGAGCAGAATTCATTTTGCAAGTCCTAGCGAATTAACAAATCCCATTTCCGATTATATGATTATAATACAATATTTTATAACAGCTAAATTAAATTGATGAATATCTCAAGATTCTCTGATCTTTCCTGAAATAAAACACATTCATCATTGTACTCATTATGTATGATTATGACTAGGATAATTAAATGAACCAGACAGGAGTACCAAGCATTCTGCACGAAACAACATGTGAATGATATTATCTCTAGTCTAAGGTCACTGTTTCCATTCTTACTTTCTTTAAAATTCTTCCTTGAATAAGCATGAAAGCAGTGAAGCACTCTGCTGGACGTGAAGCCCAAGGGCATTGCATCAAAATTTAGGAGGGTACTTTGTTGAGCTTAGTCATTCCCCCAGATATTGAGTCTAAAATGGCGTATGGTCTTGCCTTAACTGTCATCATCTCAATTTTGAAGTTCGGCCTTTAAGCTCACTCAATCCAGTGTCTGATCCAATCAAAATGATGTCTTTTCAAGGCCAGCATGGAATTATTAACTAAAAACACATCACATTGGGTATCAATCATTAGATTTTGTTCAGATCTATTCAAAAATATAATTTCTGATGTCATCTTCAATAATACTATGACTGACTGAAATTTTCCCACCTTCCCTCAGGATTTTCCTTGCTGTCAAAAATTCTATAATAACAAAACTTCCTTCTATGTTCACTTTGAAAAGCATGCTATAGCTTTTCCACAAAAACTTTTAATCAACCAACTTTGCCTAGAAAAAAATACTGATATTGTGACAGACTTCAATTTAAACTGTGGAGAAGTGAACTGCTCTAGTTCAATTATTATCCCACAACAGAAATACCAGGTCAATGCAAGAAGTTCAAACTGGCATAACTCGAAAAATTTTGTTTTTTCTTGTGCAAAATTGTGTTCTTCATTTGGATAAACTATTTTTGAGCCTTACTTTTCAGTTGTTCATCAATGACTAAAAGCATCTAGAATTCTCATTGATTTCACATGTATTATCAGAAAAAACATATTCTGAATTGCATAGTTTTTGACAACTCATCTATTATGGTATGGTATTGTCATCAGTAGAGAATAAATTTAGATCAGATTATAGGTCAAGGCCCTATGCAGGAATATTTTAGTCAAACTCACATTGTCATGTTACATACAGTATACACCATTAGTTCTTCAGTCTGGACTCAATCAAAAAAAATTTGCTGTGGCTCAAAAATTGTTCTCTCAAATTATGTCTCCTCTGTTATCAGTGACAATGCATAAACCCTGCAAAAGTTATCGAGCCTTTATTCTTGCTCAAATTCAGTTAGTAGTGAGCAATAGTGGTCTCACATTTTCAGCTTGGACCTAGGATGGGTCCACGCTGGAACATCTCAAATGGCTGAGGCTGGAAGCAAATCACAAATTTTTTTAAACAAATGTCTGCTGAAGAGAGGATACCAGAATACCAGGTCT
The DNA here is from genome assembly GCA_963922205.1 of Romanomermis culicivorax. Lineage (NCBI taxonomy): Eukaryota > Metazoa > Nematoda > Enoplea > Mermithida > Mermithidae > Romanomermis > Romanomermis culicivorax. The sequence goes on from CAWUHX010000339.1 coordinate 100,494, forward strand.
GTGATGTTATTGTGGCGTAATGCTTCGGGGAGAATATTTTTTGCAGCAGTCTACTCTATAATCCTCTGCATGAAGTTTTCCAAAAAAAATCTAGAGAGTTGATCAAAAAAGAATAACAATATTCTTAAGAGAAAGTTTCTCAAACATTCTGGTTAAATTGATCAGTATAGCCACACGTATGTCATTGTAAAGCACTGCTTGTTAGTTTTGAAAGCCATGATTTTTTACTATATGCTGTTTCTTTCAGGAATCGATGCTACCAGTGAAAAAGGTACATTGATGATCCATCAATCAGATGAAATACACATGTCTTCTGGATGTGTGTTGCAAATAGTTTGATTGGCTAATTTTCCACTTTTTCATTTCTAGGGTGTTTCCTCAGTTTTAGTTTCATGGCCTGTCATCTAAGACTCATTTTCCAACAATAATTACTGAATTACAGCAGTTAGTTTTGACCAAATCTTGGCATTAAAATTTTATCATTCTAGCAAGATTTTTGGTTCAATTGGAAGAAAATATTAAATGCTTTGTTTTCACACCATTTGCAGATTGTATCCTATCTTAATCTGATTTGGTGTGGCAGTTAAAGACAGTACATAACAATATTTTTTTCAATATATTTTTGACTATAATTACTCCACTGATTTGGCCTGGTTCACTGTAAGTTATGCAGACATGAATATTGTCCATATTGTGTCCAATATAGTTTGAATGTTGTTGTCAAAAGTATACAAAACTTTACTGTTCATTTATGTTACTGAGGCATCAGTATCAATTAATGCATGATATTTGCATTAAATTGGTTATACAAATTTTACATTACTATTGCTGTGAGAGTGATATTTTATTTAAAAATGTTACTGAAAATTTAATATTAAGTAAACAGGCAGATGGATAGGACAATTAGTCAGGAAAAGCAATTGAACCACTTATTGACAATGTTATATTTTAAAAACTGATTAATGGTCTTTGGAGCCCAGTTCAATTTGTCCATCCTTAATCCATGAGGTACAAGGAAAAATGTAAAGTCGGTAAGAATTGTTGTGCAGAAGAGATAACCAGGATTTTACCTTAAGGCCAGTGCATCCCTGCACCTGCCTTAAACTTTGAAATGACTCCTCATTCAGGGATGAGAAGCCCAGAGCCAAAACACTGCTTAACCAAGAAAAGTGTGACTAGAACTAGCCAGACAAGGAAACACACTTTGAGATACAAATAGTATAATTTTCTAACTAAATATTTACAAACTTACGTTCTCAAACTGCCCAATCCACAATAAAATTTTTATTGTATAAAATATACAAGATGAATGGTGCGCAGGAAAATATCAATAATAAGACATAAACAAGCACACTAGAGAATAATAAAAATTCACCAAAACCATGTTCTACAGTAGGAACACCCGACATCCAGGTGCAGCCAGGTCAGACATGTTGTCTTGTATTTGTGGGCTACTTTAAGAACTGACACGAATGTGTCAGATTTCATGCTACAACAGTAAGGTGGGATGTGAGATGTAATAGACAGCTAATCCAAACAAACTCAAACACAGGCAAAAAACGTAATCTAACCCAACCTGCTTAGACAGAAAATGTCATCCACAAGTGCTCAAAGCAATTCTCTGGATGGAAAACGTCATCCACAAATGCTCAAAACAAAACTCTGGATTGAAAACTTCATCAAAAAAAAGAAAGTATGGATAGAAAATATTGTCAAAAAGCAAAATACACTGGATACTTCGTCCTTGAGGAAATAAATATAAAAAACAAGATCTGCCAAGAGCACTAAGCAGAGGAATGACTGAAAAGCAATCATCTCGGAAAATTCCCATAAACTAAAGGTCTGACCTACCAATCGTTTCCTCTTTCATGAGGGTCATCAAAAGGTGGTGGGAATAAAGAAAAATGAATTTGATTGAGTAGAATTGTTAATTGGGTGGATTAAAATTGGAAAAAAACTGATTCGTTTTATTTGCTTTCTGGAAGGTTCTTTGCAGCTGTTCACACTGAGGGTTGGATATGGTAAAAACTGAAACTAATAGATATTTTGGCCATATTATCCTACTGTGCCTTGGTAGAAATAAAATATGGAAGACATGGAGGGAGCTAATTATGCACATAATGCAGCCCGCCAATACTTACATAGGAATGTGAATTGTGTGTAGGTGCAAATATGAACAACAGACTGCTTGACCTATTTTTGATAGGACAAAAAAGATGGAAAACAACTGGAGTGGTTGCAGTAAGAAACTAATTATTGACGAGGATATTTTACAAGGCTGAATGCAGAACTAATTTACATTTTCTATGAATTCACTTATCCTGTGACTGGAGGATGACAAATCAGGGATAATTTAAGATTTCAAAAAATGGAAATCATCAATATCTGTTCATTTATTTCAAAGTGTTGACGGTTTCTTTGGCCAGGCTTGGTGACTTCCACTGACCTTTGTGAAAAACCTAAGCTTTTCTCTTGCTTGAAAGTTTTTTTTTCAATTTCTGGATGATTCGTGCTTCTGAGCCAGAAACTTCTTCACATTAAATTTGGAGGGTTTTTATCATCAGCTGAATTATAATCTGAAGAGGAGTGTCTTCATTCAATGCTTGCTGATGGCATCACTCATTGCAGACATTAAAATTGCACCTAACAAATATTTATTATTGATGCCAATGACAATTTCCAACTGTACCTGGCTAAAAATATAATATGGAAGACAAATGGAGCACTAATTATGTACATAATACAGCTCTGATAACACTTACATAATGATGAACATAGGTGCAGATGTGTTCATTATTATGTATTGCAGACTATTTCTAAGTGCAAATATGGACAACACACCACTTGACCTATTTTTTAGGAAGACAAAAAAGATAGAAAACAATCAAAGTGATTTCTGTAAGAAACTAATTATGGACAAAAATATTTTAAAAGTTTTCGATAAGTCGACCTAAGAACTAATTTACATTTTCTACAAATTCACTTATCCCAATACAAAGTTGGCTCCTTGAACATTAAAATGCCATGAATATTAAAAAATATCCAATGTAAAAGCTTTTATAACCTCATTGTAGAGACAGCAGTGCCACCTTATCATCAATGAAGCCAATAAAAAATAAACAGGAGGTAGTCGATGTGTAAAAACGTACATATCGGGATGAAAGAGCACAGCATTTGGATGCACAACTATGACCCTAAGTATTTTTATAGTCAGGTTAATGCATTATTTATCTGATATCAATCCTACAGTAATCATTATTCATACAAAAATTACATGTTGAGATCATAAAAAGCTATTTAGGGTTTTTTCCAATGAAATTTTGCAGGCAGCATAAAAAGTAATGAACTTCATGCATCAAAAACTGTAAGTTGTGTGGCTCTAAAACCATTCACATTGTAATTAAGAACTTGCCGTATATCACCAGTAACCTGAATAAAATTTAAACACACTTTTTGAATTTGATTTTCTGAATCAATTTAAAATTCTTCTCATCACTTGGGGCTGGGATCCCCAAGTCATAACTTCTCACTCAAATTTGATCACTATTGTGCATTGGCTGAAGGAGATGTGAGAAATTTCACCCCTCTGAACGCATATTTTGAAATTCAGAAAGATTGAGCCCATAATGGTAACCTTTGGCATGATTTGTTGTATGGGGACTCAGGCTATCTCAATGGCTCCCCATCGATAATGCAAAATGGCCACCTATCCAGGTTTGATGGATATAATTACAAAAACCTTAAAATTTTTGACATTTAAGTTCATCACCTGTGTCAGGTGGATTGAGTAGAATCACTTCAAAGGATCATGGAATAAGGCAGGAGAATAGAATGACAAGTTTCTTGATGCAGTCAATCCATTTTCCAACTATTTCTTTGTCATTCTAAAAACCAAGTAGCCCCAACTCCTGCAATTTTCAACTCAATGCTTGAAAGAAATGAAAATTGCAGCCTTTTACTATAACTTCTGGAAAAACTTGCCTGGACACATTAGAGGTTATATCTCATATAGCTAAATTGCAGGAGCGCACAAACCCAAAAAAGTTTCAGTTTTAGTAATGAACAACCATTTTCAATATAATTTTCCGCAATTTTGTTTCAAATTTGAATGAACAGATGAATATAGTAATCAGCTGTTTTTGGTGCCTCAAGGCATGGCTGAGTGGCATTGCAATGAATTAAAATGCTCCACTGCATGTACTGTATACAAATGGGCAGGTACACACTTTAACTTTACATTGGGTTACTGTAAACACTAGGTTACTCTACTTATTAATGTTTTCTGCTTCATTCCTGTTTATGTGTTTATGTTTTGGGTGTTGGGGATGAAGAATGATGGCAATGGAAAAGAATGACATCAGCAAGTATCGGAAAACAGAGAAGTCAGTATGTTTCTTAGCTCAAAATGTAAAGTCTCAGGTTGATCTTAAGTCCTAGATGTGTCCAACAGGTGAGTTTATTGTTCATTCTGGTGACTCAAGTAAATGTGGTAACCACTAAAGATACAATAAATCAGTGGGTTTCTATTTGCAGTTGATGAATACAAAGGCGGACAAGAGACACAATCCAAAAACAAAAACCATGAATAATATACACACCAAAAGTAAGTTTTACATGCATTATATATACTAAATTTGTAACATAAAAAAAGTAAATTTGTAATATAGAAACTAAAAATTTGTAATATAAAACTTTGTTTTCTTCTCTTTCTTCATAGGATTCTGATGAATGACCCAAATCAGCATTCCAGCTGACTTTTCGATGAGTTACTATCTTAAATTTTACTCAATTTGAAGTTTATAATGTTTTTTATTCATTTATATGGCATTTCCTTTGAAGAAGCATAGGTGGTGATGGCAAAAGCAAAGAAAATCCAAAGTTGGAGGATGAGGTCAACAGAAAAACAGGTTAGTTACTGTAGCTTTGTTAAAGTACTACCCATGATCAGATGATTAGATTCTAATATAAAGCTGACATCTTGATTGGAGGGAATCATTTCTTTGCCAGTTGAAGCCAACCTTCCTGATGATAAAGAGAATATTCTTCAGCAAAGAGACCACTTTCAGTGACCTAAAAAGTTAGATTATATCAGAAATAGAGCAAGCCTAGATATGAAACCAAAATAGTCAGAAAACCGAGACATATTCTGGTGCTCCCAGAAGGTCTCTCACCTGATATCGCATTAAGTTGAATGCATCTTTGATGAGTATCTGCCTTTTTCTTACCCATTTCATTGATTTATTACCCTGAGAATTTTCTTCAACTCTATCAGCATCATCAGCACTCCTACAGCATTTGGTAACATTGGAATTCATTTTTGTATGTGCTTCAAGTGATTTTATGTGCCAATTTTGCAGTTTTCAAAACCTTTTGAATTGAAATTCTGTGCATTCACCTGGCCAAAAAAATTTCCTGCAATCAGACTATGCAAATATGAAATCATGATTATGTATATAACTAAATTTCATGATTAAAACATACTAATCATTTTTGTCAACTGTTACCTGTGCAGAGTGTATGATGACCAATGTCAGGATCTCTGATGATTCAGTTCTTGAAGAAAATGATCCATCACCTATGCTGATTTTAATTTTTGTTATTGTGTTTCCAAAGTTGCTCACATTGAATACAAATCTGGTATTCATTAATTTCTCTATTCTGATACCTTACCAAAGTTTTCTTCTGGAATTCATATAGTATTCCTTGATTAGCACAGGAAGCATATTGTATCAAGGATTTTTTCAATATGGCACTCAAAACATTATTTGCATCGCCAAAGTACATGATGAATTAATTAAAATTAGGGGCACTTTCCAGTCTGATTTTGTGACTTTGTGATTTCATTATTACAAAGTGAAAATTCATGTGTGGTCATATAGATAAATTTATTGCATTTCATTTTTATTGAGATAGATGCACTTCTACATTATTCATTGTAATCTCATTGTAATTATGAAGGGTGCTTTGAGCAGAGTTTCAGTGTTTATTGCATTACTTTCATAATATAAATCCTTTTGTCTTTTTTAGGATTCATAATTAACAAGTCTTTGTGCGTGGAGTGCCACTGGCATACTATATGGCGTTTGTGCATCACATGGCACTTGAGCACTACCTGGTCCTTATGCAGTACCTGACTCTTGTGCTGTACATGGCACTTGTTAAATAGATCTGGAGTGAAGACATTTTCTATGTTTCTATTCAAAGAGGTAGTGGTCACTAATTTCTAAATTCTTCTACATTTAGAGATAGACTGTCCACTGTATCTGGAAAACCTGGAAAAGTGAGGGAATTTTGGAATGCACCTGGAAAACTTGGAAAAGTCAGGGAATTTCAGAATATTTCAACAGTTTCTGAGCATCTTGAATTACACCGTTTTCGAAGACTTTCCTCAAACTTTAATATATTTTCTGATAATTAATCAAAACATTACTAAATCGAGGCTATAAAAAGTTTCTTCTATGAAAATATTACAAAAAATTCAATGATAAAAATAAAATTAACACACAAACAAAATAATCACCTCGCAGGCAGATATGTTTTTTAAGTAATTCGATGAAGCCTCTCATCAAGCCATTGTCCAAGTACACACATTAACTATGTTTATATTTTATATGTCTACCAAACATATATTAATAGGTTAGGAGTTAGAGGGCCAAAAGCCATCCTTAGGACTCCTCTTTTTTCTTTTTTTTCTTTTCTTTCTTTTATTATTTTCATTTTTGATACTGTAAACTTTTTTATAAAAAATTTTCCATTAAATTTTTTTTATTAAATTGTGTTATTGTTATTTTCACATTATATCTATGCACATTTACATTCTTTCATTTTTCACTATATCTAGATACTTTTGAAATTTTGTTGCAGCATTACGTATTTATATAATATTCATGCCAGCCAAAAAAGCTGCATTTCAATCTAGATTTCATTTTTATTGAAAGCACTCGTGTGTGAAACAAAATCAATAAATACCTGGAAATTGTGAAAAAATTCTGGAAAAAACCTGGAAAAGTCAGGGAATTTCATTATGGAAAAGTGGTGGACACTATGTAGAGATATTGACACCTGATTAGTTAAAGAAAATGTTCAGCTGAAAGTATTATTCCTGAAAGGCCATGGGTATATTTAGCACTTCAGAATGTAATTCTTACTATGGCTATATGGGTCACTGGATATAGAAATTATATTAGCATACACCTTTCAGTCCATTTCCAACAAGGATGCCATCATATTCCCATGAACCAATAAAAAATTGTGTCAGTTGTTGAAAATCCTTTAGCAGTCTTGTATTAACAATCCTTGAATTGATTTCCAGAGGCTAGGTGAATCCAGTCAGTTTCCAACTTTTTGCGATCAATGACTCTGCCTGTAGTTTAGACCCAACTAATGAGAGTATAGATTTGATGATACTGTGAATAATGACATATTCTCAGATCATAGAAGCATGGTTGCAAAAAATAGAAACTGTGTCATGCAAGTGGTTCAAGTGATGTACTTTGACCCAGACAATGATATGCCTCAAATGAAAAATAATAAAGCGAGAAAAAGGAATGCAGATTCTTGTTTTTGGAGAAGCTTAACTTCTGTCTAATGCTATTTAATCATGATTCCACTTGTTAGAGGGATTTTTGAATGGCCAAATCCATTTACACACAGTACTAATATTTGGTGAACATTACCACTATCATCAAGATATTCTCACAACTTCACAGTTTTTCAGTTTGATCATGTATCTGCTACGCTACCTGTCTTATCATCTGGTCGGTCAGTTGTTAAATCATCCACATTTTTGCCCATTAAAATTCAGGTTGCAGCCTTGTAGATCGGTGTATAAAAGAAATAAAAGGCACAACTTATGCTTCACCGTAAAAACTACTCATTTAAAACTAACATGTGACATATATTTCAAATATGCAGATTTCCAACCTTTTACTTGTCTAATGGCTCATTCCTCATTATCATATTTGAACAATTTGTGAAAGTTGATATTCAGACATATCATCCTTTGATGTTTGACACTACAACACTGAAAAATGAAAAAAAGGCATACATGCCGTCCTGTCATGAGGAGTGACCAAATGTAAATTATGCAAATTTATGTGAATTCTCTGTAAATTTCATCCTTGTAATTTCTATAAGATTTATTATTATTCTTATTTTGACCAAAATTACTGTAAAAACCAGTTATTTAACAGTAGACGTTTTCGACATTCTTTGCTAGAAATTATATGCACTGATACTTCATTTTTTTTGTCAGATTAAGCAATGTTTTCTTTCCCTTCGTAATTATGCATACTTCAATGGAAAAGGTGGCCAGACATCACAGAAACACTTATTACGGACGGACAAGCACCCCTGCAGTTTCCATTATGGGTTTTGGCTGATGTGGGAATAACATGAAATTCACGAGTCTACAGTAAGCCAGCTCTGTGGTTCAAGCCAGCCAATGTAGGCATTCCATACATTTACAAAATATGGATCAAGTGGGCCTTGAAAAGTGATGCAAGACCCTGCTTTGGTCAGAGACGTCAGTCTTGGAGTTTTTCTTGTTCCTGAATGTTTTTGTCTTCAACTTTGTCTTCAATAAATTGTTGTCATATTTTTCTTGGTTCAGGTAGTCAGATATGAACCTCTGCTGGGCCCTCGGTGTGCCCAAGACAAATATTTCTTCGCTCTTGTTTTCATGTTTTTCTTGATTCATATAGGTAGATCTAAAGATTTGCTTGGCCCTCTGTGTGCCCAAGACATACATTTCCCCTCTCTTGTGATTTTCCCCGGCATTTGCCTCTTCTATATATCTATGGTAGTGAGCTTTTGCCTTCATTGGATTGTCTGTTTGTTCAACAATGAGTGTTCTGGCTGACTGGATATTGTAGTCTTATTTGATCATTTTGCTGGAGTTTGTGAATGCTCATTTTCATTCGTCTGGCATCAACAAAACTTTTTTATGTGTGTTTGTGTTGTAAATTAGTAAACAGAAAACTCAATTGTCTTCCGACTAAAAATAGCAAATCTTACTGTAATTCAGTCTACATTACACTGTACCCCTGACAGTGCATTAGACAAGCTAATTCACTAATTTGCTGTTATATAATATAGATGAGGATCTTTGGTTGGCATATATTATCACTATCTATCTGAGTTGTTATATGTGGTAAAAAATTTTATGCAATATCATTATGATTAGAATATTAATTTAATTTTCTATGCAATTTTGATTCTGACTGAAGCCTATTTTTGTATGAATCATGGTGTATTCTGATTTCTTCTGACTCCTTAACTCCAGTGAAATCTGGAATAACTGTATATTGCCCTGTTTCCAAATATATTTCAGTAACAAAAGTAGAAGATCTTGAGAAATAGGCTAGAAAAAAATTGCAAACAATAAAGAAGTCAAAGAAAAAGAATAATACTGACAAGATGCAAAGAAAATTTGTCTTGTTACAATTTACTGCCAATTCCCATGTTTTTAGGTATTCACAGGCACATAATGATTATTTCTATGATGGTGAGTACAAACCCAGTGCTTTCTCAAGATGACCAATGAATGAGTGATGAAATTAGAAGTGAGAGAGGTTGAATCCAAGTGTTAACAGATATTTCAACAAATTTTAGCCCTTAACATATCAGCTTAAGGGAAAAAATTCTATAAGTGGCCGATTTGGAAGGATTATGACCATCTGAAATGTCGACTGAAATTAATTATATGCAAAAATGCTTCAAGTGGAATTTCCTCCACCACTAATTAATGGTCCAATGCAAAAGAAGGCTTAATAAGGTTAGAGAGTCTTTGCACCATGAATATTTAATACATGTGTAAAGCTGACTTGCTAAAGTAATATTTTATAGACCTTAGAGCTTGTTCCTTGGCTGAAAACTTGAAAGCTTCTTGTGCTTTATGCCCAGCCAATATCTGAGAAAAAACATATTGATGGCAATCTATGAGAAATAGTTGAATCTATGCTCAAAAATTGGGACATCATATGTCATCATGTTCTTATTGAATTTTTTTATATTCAATTTTCTTAATCATCAATTCAAAATTTTCAGGTGCATTTGTTTGTATGGGACATTGGTGCAATAATTAAAAGGACATTGCAAGATTCTGGCTTGAAATCTGTCAGTTGTGCTGCTTGCAATTTAAATTTGGTCATCACAAATGATAGATAAAGTTTTACTTCTCTGAAAACAATGTCTTTCAGTTTACACTTCTACTTGTAGAGACAAATCAGGCTTTTTTTCCACAGAAGGGATAGCAGCTAAAATTTAGTATACTACACATCTAGCTAAACTGGTACTATCCATTTTTTATTAATTAATTACAGTAAACCCATAAATATAAAATACACATTCACAATAAAATCATTCTTGCACATTACATTTTCGTTCTTTTTTGTTTTCATTATTTTTGCATAACTTTGTGTCTTAGTTGTGGCCCATAAAGGTGAAAGTTTTTTATTGTTGGTTGTTAAATAAAACCAGAATTAATAATAATAATTAATAATGGTTGTTAAATAAAACCAGAATGTTAAATAAAACCACTCACCACATCTCTCCCATGTTAGCCAGCTGTGCTTTCCAGTATTGATTGTGTGGTATCTCACTCGCCCATACCTGAGGCCTTGTCCACCAGAAGTCTGAACTGGTCTACCCCCACCACCCCTTCATCCACCTTCCCTCAATCTTTCAAAAAGAATTAGGAAGGAGTACAACAGTGATTAAATGGAACAAAACCAACTTTGATATTGATTCAAGTAGCTATCTGTGTCGACCCATTCCAAAAGAATTTGTCCTACATTCCTATATATTTCAAGGAAACAAAAACTCATTAGAAATTTACATTTCAAATGACGAAAAAATTGCTAAATCAAAAGAATCCATATTTGACCAAGAATGAGACACAGATCGGTATATGAACTGAAAGCTTATCCCAAAAAATAATTGATGGTCTTAAACCATTTGATGATCTGATCAATGTGGTAAATAATTCAGTTATTGCTTCGTAAAATACTAAGAATGAGTTTGATGATATCTGTAACTTCATAAAATACTAAGAATGAGTTTGATAATATTTTTCACTTTAGTGACATACAGATAACAATTGTGGATGTCATCCCCTGAATAAACTGGCTAGTCAATGGGATAGGAGAGTCTAATGATCAAAGTGGCATAAAAACAATGATTCAATCTTAAAGAGAAAAGTTCTGCAACAATTTTCTAAAATTGAACAAGATAAGTATCACTGTACTAAAAATAGAACAAGCTTGCAATCTAGCTGATGCAAATTATGTTGTTTTATTTTTTAGTGCTTTCTACTTAGCAACAGCCTTGTTTCATGGTTTTGGTCTGCAAAAAAATGATGGCTTCTATGGTTTTGGTTTCAGTTTCTTTTAACCAGAAATTCCCTAATGGTGACTACATACTCTAGTGTTTTGTCTATAGTCAATTCATAAATGCTCATCCCATCAAAATATTAAATTGAAGGCCCAAGTATTAAAATGAATCTTGGCAAATTTAATATATTTCAATTTAATCATTACTGCAGATTAATTGGTTCATAGTGACCATGCTTGGCATTGAAAAATATACTGACATGGATAGTTTATTCCACCCCATCACCAAGACATCATCTTTTCATAAGTAAATTATTGATCAGTTGGGACAACTGGCCAACTCTGTGCAATCATGCAGATACCTAAAATTATCAATGGCCAAATCCAAGATTACATTTGATCAGGTTTACACTATTGTCATCAATAACACAGCACTTTGTAAGGATGTGATCTTTGGGAACACTAATGCCAGGAGAAATTCTACTCTCCTGAAAGCATATATTCTCAAATCACCATTGGTACAGATGTTTGGTTTGGAAAAACTACACTATTGCTGTCTGTGTCAATTTTAACATGTAACTTCTTAACGTTGGGCTTGTGGCCTTGTAGGGGAAGCAATGATGACATTTATATTACTACTCATAGATTGAACAAAGTCATGATTCAATGTTGACAACTGGTGACAGAAATTAATTTTTCATTGCATATGTTGACTGATTTGGTCATATTTACTGAAGCAAACACTAGATTGGAATCATCTTTTGGAGGTATTCTGAAATAACAGTTTTGTCCATGTTGTTGCATTGCCCAAACTAAACAAAAAGATGAATAGGAAAACTGGGCAGAAAGCTGAAAATTTGTTTCTCATGCCTTTCTCCAGAATGAGTTCAATGTTAGGTTGGCTTGTGAAATTTTGCCTGAGTCCTTTTACATCTTTAGGGAATAAAGGTATTTATTCTCTGATTCCTCAAATTTCATGAGTACATGCTTTTTGTCTCCATCAGTTTTCAGCCAGGAGGGGTATCCTTCCACTTCCTGAAGATATTATATATTGTTCACAACCATTTTGTCATTCACTAATTTCATGTTCATAAAAGCAGTGACATATAGATTCAAAAAATCTTCAGCATCTGAGACCTGCAATCTTCAGCATCTGAGACCTGCAACTCAATATTTACCTTATATCGTTTTTAAAATGCTTTCTACAACTCATAACCCACGTTCCTGTAAAAGCAAAATCATTTTCATTATGCTGGCACAGGTCTTTTTGCTTTGCGAGAGTGTAGGATTCACATGAAAAAAGCTATTTTACCTCAAAAGGAATATTGTATTACTCAATAAAGAAATACACCATACATCCAATGGGATATGAGGGTCAGAATTTGTAGAAATTTAATAAATGTTTTTTAAAATATGGCAGGTTATTTATTACTTAAATCATCCAAATCGCCTAAATTTCTAAATCGAATAGAATATTCTTGATCTTCAGTACTAAATTATCTAATTTGAACCATAGCAGCATCATCAAGTTTGTGAAAATAATCAGGTAAGCATTCTTGCTAATCAACTAATCCTTCACCAACTAGCAATGTTGCGGGTCCAAGAATTTCATCTTCAGTCTCTGAAGCATGGTAATCAACTGTTCCAATTTCTTTACCACAGTAATTGTAATCCAAAATAATGTCTTATGTAATAATGTGACAATGTGTTTTTATCTGAACTTATACCCTCAATGACAACATCTTGATTGTCATTAAGTGTCCCCCAAATTTCAATTTATTTTAGATGAAGAGGAAAAGTCACAGCTGTCCCAAAACCATCTGAATAGGTCATAAAAAAAAGTAAAATAATTGAATAAAAGTTCCTCCCTTTACACAAGCTTGGGTTCTCTTGTATTTTTTGTTACTTTCATTTGCATGTTTAGTATGTAAAAAGTTATGTCTCTTGATTGCATCCTCTGTTTCCAAGGAAATTTGTGCTATATGGTGATCTACTGTTCACTAATTTGACCTTGGTATAAATTGATTGAGCATAAAATTTGTGTAGAATGCATCTTGGCCTATTTCATCTGTGATAATTAATTTTCTTTAGCTCCAAATTTACTAGACTCGTTTGCATTTCTTTTTAACTTGAAAGATTCTTACTTTCTCCCTCTGGATTCCATCAGTTCTAGAGCACATCAATAGAGCATGAGTCTAGATTGGAAGAGTCTAGATTGGATTGGATTAGTTATTACTGAAAAATTCATCAATACACATATTTTGGGATCAATCCTGAAATACAGATTCAGCAATGCAAGAAAATAATAATGATTTTGCTATAATTCAAAATGTTGATCCAGAATGCATTATTAGTCCAGATGATGTTCAATGGTGAAAATTGTGACACTAAATTATGTTTTAAAATGGTTGTCCAAGGTGGAGGCTATGCAGCTGAACTGATGAACATCTTCATGGACAAAAATTACAACTAACCATGGGAGTCAGTATTGAAATATACAGAGTGATTGATACTCGATTTTCTACATTATATGTCTCTCTCTTTTCTTTTTTAGAATTTTGCTTTTTTTTTGTTAAAATTATGAACATTGATAGGGCCATCAACTTTGAACATATGCATCCCGATATGGAATGAAAGGCCTCATCTTTACAGCAAAAGGTTCTGGGATTTTCAAAATGATCACATTTTTTTTGGATGATAATGAGTTTTCATTTGTAAAATTTTCAAAAGGAAATATTGGACTATGTTTTACACCTTGTTTCACCGATTTTTGTGTATTGGATACCAAAAAGTGCTCATCTTTGTGATCATCATTGTCAAATTCACATTCTAAGAAGTCTCCAAAAGCAGGGATGTTGGATGCCACTTTGAGACTGGGAATCTAAATCAGAAACATCCCTGCCCTGGTCACCAATTGTTCCATAATGAACTGTCCACTCCCACTGTAAATACTTTCTGCAAACAAAGCAACAATATCAAAACCTGTTTTGACACACTCCTAGAACACAATATGCTTCAAATTTATTTACATGGTTACCCTTTGATTGAAATTTTATGGAGTATATTTTTGAACAGCATTAGTTGTCATGCCATAGGAAATGTTGCACCCTTCATTGGCACCTGACACAAAAGTAAAGCCAAATTCTGGTGCCAGTTTCTAAAAACTTTGTTTCTATCTCAGATTTTTGCAACTCAATTTTTCAATTTTGTATCACTTCCATTGCATTTTCTCATTTGCATTTTTTTGCCTGTAATTTCACATCCATCCAATCATCATGATAAATTTTTTAAATCTGTGCTTCCTATGCTAATTTTTAAATGCATATCTTTGGGTTTTTCTTAATATGATTTCATCATCAAATAGGCGATGTTGTTCATTAGTTGACTGGGCAGAGGAATGTACTGTAGATAAATCATGAAATAACAAAAATCGAACATGTATAAAGAATTAATGACAAAAAGAATGGATAGAAGCACAATGCATGAGAAAAACAACATCCCAAATGAAGTTTTTTTTGTTTCTTGGTATCCTTTAAACCTTTTTTGTTAAAACAGAAGAAAAGCTGAATCAGGAATACAGTTTTTATTTTTTCTCTTGGACAACTAAACACTTACCCAACTCTAAAGAGCTCATGGCAAAAATCATTGATTGACAGTACTCAAAAAACATGTTTTCTTTCTAGCATCCCACTCTTTTCACAACTTTTGACAACTCTATCTAAAAACAATATCATTTTTACATGAAACATTGAATCGTAATTAAACAAGCAACACATTTTTTCTTTTTTCCTTTATATTCTATCAAACTTTTTGCCATGATTCATTTACAAAAGAAAAAGAAATATATGAGAAAAAATAATGGCTAAACAAAAGAAATAATAGAGGAATAAAAGCATATTTAACCTCCCTGGGATCTGGAATACCTGAAAATCAATATACAGCAACCTTGCAAGTACAGTAACTTTGCAACTACAGCATCCTCACGAGTACAGTAGCCTTGCAAGTACAGTACTCTCATTAGCACAGTAAATGCAATGACTTGCAATAATACATTCAATGATTGATACAATAATAGATTACCATGGTACCATTAATGCATCCCATTGGGCCTCACAAGATTAATTCTGCAATCACTTAAGGGTAACCCACAGCACTGTCCATTCATAACTACACAACTTATATGGGTCTTTGTACCCATTAATAGTATATGTTTGATAACAGCTGTTTGGAGTTATGCTGCCATAACTCTGAACTCAAGTATAAGCTTGCTGAAGCATCTGATATCACTCAGAGCTAGTGCACCTCAAAGTGTTTTGTTTTATGTTGAACACTGGCACTGATGCCTACACCTAAAACTAGAATTGCACTATTTTTCAGGTGCAAATAAATGTGCCCAGCAGAAATTCTCCACGTTTTTTTCTTGAAATAGTATCATAATATCTTGCAGATCATTTTGATGGGTCATGTAAACAACAATAAGTGTGTGTAAAATTGACCAATCCAAAAAACTGACTAAATAAATGCAAGCAAATAGTTTTTTTGTGACCAGTCCACCAGTGCTGCTCTATTGTCAAGAGCACATGCAAGTGCTGCTGTGGGTGTTTTTTAGAACACTTGGTACTTTATTTCTGGGATCTGGTAACTGCTTTTCTCTGGCAGGCTCAGTTCTATACTCTGCTCAATTTTTTTATTAAATACAAATGACAGGAAATCAGGATCTGATCTGGTTACTAAATTAAGGCACTTCCAGGCAGGCAATCATTCTGGCCTTTTTGATCTTGAAAAAATTTTTTTTGCAACTTATCTATAAAAAAAGACAAGTAATACAGTTGAATTTTCTCTTGATAAGGTTCATACACATTATTATTATATTAGTAAGTTGAGCTATACTGAGATTATGAGAAAGCTCAAGCGTTTATTTTGTACCACAAGTTCTTTTTTCTACAAGTTGATGCTCATACTGGAATGATTGAAAAGGACTGCTTGTTACATGAAAGCCATAAACATAAATGGCATTCAATCCAGTCTGTTATTGTTTCTCTGAATGCCTCTCCATTCTTAGGGTCAGGCTTAGGTTTCACCTTAGGCTTAAAAATAGGCTCAGGCTTATGCTAAACCATGTGCTTAAGCTAAGGCTTCAGCTTAGGCTGAGGCTTAGTATTTTTCTTGGGCATAGGCTTAGTACCATTCTTAGGCTCAGGCTAAGGCTTTGGTTGAGGCTTAGTACCATTTCTAGGCTTCAGGCCCTGTCATACTTCACCACCGGGTACCGCACGGCGCCCGTTGTTCTATTCATACTAAAGAGCAGCGCGGTACCGCCTCTAAAGTATGAATAGGTTTTTGTAATTTTTGTGGCACCGCACGGCCCCCCATCAGGTTTCAACTAAACCAATACACATTTTTTGATAAGAGCAAAATCCAAAAGCAAAAAAGCCGTGCCGTACGGCGACGTGGGGTGAAGTATGACAAGCCACCGCATGGTACCGCACGGTGCCACCTGTTAGTATGAATAGGACAACTGGCACCAGGGGATGCTGGTTCCGTGCGGTGAAGTATGACAGGGCCTTTAGGCTCAAGCAAAGAGCCAAGTGGCTTGGGCTTGGGCCCATATCTAGGTTTGAGCTTGATATCACTGTTATGCATAGGCATAGACTTAAGCTTAAGCTAGGCTTGAGATCAGGCTCAGACTTACTTTAGGCTCTGACTCAGGCTATAAAATTGTAGTTATTTTTGATAAATGAGTTCAAATTTTTTTACTCTACTTATCACATAGAATCTGCATATGATTCTAGTTCTATCCATTTCTCACTGAGAAATTCTAGAGTAACAATTTAATAAAACTATCAAACTTCAATTATTGAAACAATGCCTTTTGATCGATAAGTTGAAAATCATAATTAACCAGTCCAGTTCACTTTTTGCATAAATTTATAAATCACCACTATATGATTACTTTTTGGTCCGATTGCATATAAACATTTTGTTGAACATTGATTGTTAGAATAGTGTCTATAATTTCATAAATTTTCAATAGACTGACACTTCTGACTAGCCCAAAATTCAACCCATAAGCTTAAAAAACCAGTAAATTGCAGTTGGTAATGCATTGGAATGGGAATAATAAATTAAACCAACAGATCTTCCCATAATCAATTTGCATTGTTCATCATTTTTTAAGTGGAGGGTTTAATTTCAAAACAATTTATCAAAAAAAGCAAAAAATTTCAATACTTACTTTACTATATTGTTGATTCGTGGAAATTCTTGAATAATTTTTTCATCCTTGACACAAATGTAATTCAGAATTCTTTTCATTGCAATTTAAGAAATTGCAGCAAGCATTGAAGGGGTTGTCTGTTTCTTCCACGAACAAATTAGTCAATATTCTTGTTTTCTTGGTAGCATACATCAATATAATGTTGCTCAGTTTTCAAATGTCTTCCTTCAAAATCATAATTGACCTTGGACATTTTTCGCATACAAGTGTTGCGACTTTTATGGAAGTTTCCCACATGCAAGCTGCAGTTGGCAATGTCTGAGATAAAGTCTTAGAGTTTAGCAGATAAAATTTATCCATTATGGAAGAGACGAACAGTTTTTTAAGATGATGAATGATAATAAAACAAATAATTCTCTATAGAGGAAAAATTAAAAAAATTTTAATTTTTAATTGAAATTTAGGATGGTCTCTGTGTTCATCATAGGGTTCGAAACCATTCATCATGAATTAAAGATACTTCATAGAATTCGCAAGACATATATTCCAAATTTGTTACATTTATTCAGATTGTGGAGTATTTGCATGATATAAACTCAGGGCTTTCATGGACTGGGGATGAGTTTTATCTTCTGCCTCATTTATATGCTGTCAGTCGGAGCCTCAGAAGAAAAAATCTGAAGTGACATTCAGCAGTTTACAGGTAATTCATTGAAATACAAAATACGATTTGCTTCCTATTCCTTACAGTTACAAAAAAAATATAAAGGGGTGAAATTCTCAATACAGAAATACATCGCAAACAGAATTCAGTATGTGACTGAGGGGATATAGAGAATATGAACTTGTAAACACTTTTAATGTAGGTATGAGTTAAGTATTCATGCACAAGGCAATACACAACTCTTCCCAAAATTACTCATTTCATGAAGAAAAAACTTTGAAGATGAACTTTAATCGCATTTGCACTCTGCTAATTTTGTATAGGCACTGTCTGAAAACCATAAATGAATTTTATGAATCCATTCATTGCAGTATGAGGCAAATTCTCAAACCAAACTATTTCTGTGACTTGAAAAAAGCTCCAAAATTAACAAGAAAATTTTTCTTTTCAACCCTGGTTTTGAATCTGCAATTGCAAAGAAACTGAGCCCAAATCAGGTGAGTAATTATCCCCTCTAATCCTTAATTGTTGAAAAAACCTTGCTGGATTTCTGAGATCAGTACCAGGCATAACATATTATCCTAAGAAAGTGTGAGCCATTTGATGTAGACATTCTGTAGACACAATAAAGGACCAGGAAGTATGTATTTCATCAAATGAAAAGAAGAATAGTTGTATATCACCGTAATTGCATATATCTATTGAAATTCCCTATGAATCTAGAGAAGTCCAATATAGAACATTTGAGCCATGTTCTAGCACCTCCTTCTACTTGAGAAACAAGGGGAATTCAAAATTATAGTTTTACCTCTGTTTTCTCATTGTTTTTTGCTAGTTCCTCAATGTACAGAATGAAACCTATAGATGATCCATTTTATATAGGAAAAACTGGGGGAAAAGTATCCTGACTGAGTAATTATTGGGTAAAATCACTTACAAAAGTAAATTGGGGAAATAAATGAGTCATTCAATGTTCACCCTGTCCTACATTTTCTAATACGCATCTTTATGCTGAAAAAATTAAGTTCCTCCCATCACAAATGTTTTTTGAGAACTGATTTTTCATCTGGTAAGAATTCTACCTTGGATGCTACATCTCTTTGAGACATAAGAACATCTCTACTATCCTTAAATTAGGTAGAGTTAAATTCTGAAATAATGAGGGCAGTTTCAATTTTCACATGACTGTCCATGGAGGGGTGGGTTCCATCATTTTTTGGTACCATGCATACACTGTCTTGTTATTTTTCCCTTTCCTTCATACATTGTCATTTGAGTTTTTTCATTATCTCTCAGGCACATGCCTGGACTTTTTGCTTCTAGGCCATATTGCAACCATTAACTTTATTAATCACTTTTAGCTTATTCATGGTTCATTCTCTCAGTAACTCTGCTTTTCCTCTTAGCTTTACATTTCTGCAAATTCCCCAATGCTATTTGCGACTTTTTCTCCCAGTGGTATTAAATTTTTGAAACTTTTGTCTCAATTTTTTTCTTTGGAAAAATCAATGACATTACCCTGTCATATCATGAGGTAGCAAGAGTGGAGCACTTCTTCTCCAACTAAATAGACTATTTTCAAGCTCATTACCATTGCTTTTTATCTGTTAGTTTCAAAAACATGACCAGGTTCTTTTACTTGTGATTACCCTTATTTATCATTTTGTGTGTTTTCAGAAAATGATGGAATGATTGCTTGATTGGTGGTGATTGCTTTGATCGAATGGGAAAAAACAAAAAAATATCGTGTGAACTGCATCTGAGCAACCCATGTTTATTGAGCAAAAATGTCTTTATGCCATGTGGGGTGACAGGACAACCCCAGCTATAATGCAAGACAATAATTCAAATTGTGAACTTCAAAATCACAATAGGGTTCTATTAGTCAAAGTCTTTAGCAGTGAATTGCCAATAAAGTATAAATGCATGTAAATATAATTCCCAGACTTATTTTGCTCGTGTTTCCCTAACCCATTTGTACTCTATGTCCACCTAGTATTGATTATTCAATCTTATTTATTTCTAAAATCGTAATCCCTCCACTTTGACTGTATGGACATTCGAATCAGTCTTACAAAAGCTTCTTTGGCGCAGTCAGTTCCTGCAGTTGTGGTCTCCAATTCCAGACTTAGACACAAACATAGTTGAGTGGGAAAAGAACAATTGAGAAGCCCCAAGGGCCAGTACAATATTTTCCCCTTCATTGTACTACTACAAGTCCTATCTCCCAGCATTCCCCTGCGGCTGACAGCATGGGATGCTGGATGTGTGAGAGATGCATCTATCCAAGTAATACATAGATCACAAAGGCGCAAGTGTTCATTGAATGCCCAAGCCATATCTGTCATTAGGGACTTACAATGAGGACCCAGCAGAAACCACAACAAGAAAATCTTTGAGAATACTTGTTTCCGTCTTTAGGCATGAAATTTAGATATAATTCCCTAAAATTTAGTTTTTGTAATAGTTGTTACTGAGAATCATCCACTGATTCGAGGATGACTGTGGAGAACAATATGTTTTTTTTGGAGATGAGCAGTTGCTTGTGTCAATGCATAGTTCAGCTCATTTGATCATGAAGCTATGCTTCAGTTGAGATTTTATTTGGGTTCAAGCCAAACATTTGTGAAATTTGAATCCTATTTCTTAATAATTGAGAAGTATATTATAGACACATTTTGAGAAGTAAGGATACCTAGCATATAATGCATGTGGCAGACAGCTTGTGCATGAAATGTTTAAAGAAAAGTTTGAAGTTTAATTTTATAATTTGTATAATTTTCAAAAATCTACTTGTGTTCCATTTAAGTCAAAAACTTGAGCATCAAAGAGTTGGCAATTGGCAGCATAGACCTGGTGGGGGTGTGAAATATTTTATAATTTCTCATTAAATTCTTTCAAACAAATCAGTCCAAAAATTAATAGATGCTTTGGCCAGCAAAGTAGAAAATAAACAAAGGAATATTGAGAAGGTAATTTGGATCTGTTTTTTGATGCCTGCACAATAAAGCAAAAGCCAGACGACCAGATACCATTGAATATCCCATATGTTTAGAAACCAAATTTGTCAAGCTAAATTTTTTGAGTTCTTATTTGATGACAAATATGATAATTCACCAATATTTTCTTTTTAATTGAATGATAAGTTCTAAGTGTAGGTCTTTTCATTGTTTCATAAATGGATAGTTTGTAACTGTAGAGAATACAGAAAGAGTGTGATTAGTCACTCATTTGTGTCCATAAATTTTTTCATTATGGCACAAAATGGTCAAAATTGGGTCGCACTAGTGATTGAGAATATAATATAATCCAAGATGCAGGTATATCTAACAGCAAATGCTTGGTTTGTAGCCATATGTGCCAATGTCAATTGTGCTTTCCCATTTGTGCCCTAGCCAATTGCGCTGATTTTCAAGTGCACCATTTTTATATGCCCCCTATGCATTTGCCCCATGTGTATAATGTGCCAACTGCAATTGGGCTTTTTGCAAATGCCCCTTGGTGTTTTCATTCATCATAGAAAGGGCAATGAATAAACTGGTAATAAAAAAGTGACAAAGATGACTATTGTCTCCAGAAATTGTTTAGGAAGCATTTTTTGTACAAAATTTTTCCAATCCAAAATTTTTGCAGTATGTTTATTTTTCTCAGACTTATGTAGGTAATCTATATCAGAGTTCATCTACTGTAAATGATTCTATGATCTGATCATGATTCTATGATCACATAATCCTGTGACCAGTACCTTCATAATTTGAATTTGTTCAGAAGTAGCAAAAGTAAACATTTGCTCCAGATCTTACCACTTGAGTTCGAAAGTCAAAATAGCAAGACATATATGTATAGTTACCATCTTCAATACGCCAAAGGATCAGCCAAATTATGAGCAATGCCGGTCATAAAATCAATAGCACTAATTTCACCCTGATCCAACTATAGCTTGAGTGTAAAAAATTCTGAAATTCAAAATGCAACATAATTTCTTTCTGATAATTTACAACTCTGTGTTTATGTGACTAGCTGTGTGGTACTGTATGATTGTACCATAATTTACAATGCTGTTTTTGCCTAGTTTGGGTGGTCCTCAATAATGATTACATTTCTCATTTGATACTATCTTTTCAGTGTCCAATTAGAATTATGGCCCAAATGAACAATGCGTATTTGCAAATGGTGCATTTAACACACGGCGCATTTGCTAAAAGCGCATATGACAATAACGCATATGAAATATGGCACATTTGGATCGGCGCAATTGGCAAAAGGGCAAATGAAAAAAGCGCAATTGTCTACACCCCAAATGCTTTGCTGGTCCCACAACCTTAACTAAAATTGTCGGAGTTATTATGAAAGCCTTTTCAATCTTTGTTGTTGGGATTCATTGCATGCAACAATAGCTCATTGAATTCATCAATGGCTCTCAATAAGCTTCCTCCTCCACCCTGAGGAATTTGTAGGAAGGCAGATTTCATTAACTTGTGTCAATTAAATTAAAAAATTCCCTTTGATTCTGAAATTTGCTTCATCCAAATATTTTATGAAAGTTTCTTTCTTTTGGCAAGCTGTCATGCCACTGTGAGACTATAGACGAGCCTGCCTAACAGGGTTCATCAAAACCAAGAATAGACAATGCATTTTCTGATGATTTTGACAATTTATGTTACTGAGACCATCATACATTTCTATTAGTAGGCTCCATTATAATTGAAAGATCCTGAAAGTTTCATTACATTTACTTTCTCTGAAATAAGTCAGCCACTCTACCCACCTTCATCATGAGGTACTTATGATGGGAAAAGAAATGATGAAATGGACAAACATGTTCCCAATTGTCTCATTAGTGGTGACAACTGCTTCAATTTAACAAAAAAAGTTGTGTTTGTGGCAGCTGCAGCCTAGCTCAAGATTCACTGACCTCAATGGACAGAAGGCAGGAATGAAGGAGTAGATGAGAGGACAGTTCAAGTGTCCAGCATACAAGACTGATCTAGAAAAGAATTCAAAATTGTCAACTACAAGGTCATGATATGGCTTGATTCATATTTGACAAATTCCCCTATAGCTGGAAGCATGTGATTGAAGAGACAAAGACTCAATATGGTAAGCCAAACATCAAATGAAGCTGTCCATGATGCTGAATTTGTGATGGATGCATCAAGCCAAACAATTCAAACGTAGACATATTGCTGATGCTGCATCTAATGCCCCAGCAATATCAGCAATTAGCAACTTCTTTTTGAGGACCCAGCAAAAACAACAGCACTAAACTCATTGATAATGTCTTTTTCATTCTGCAAGCCCATAGTTTAGGTATAATTGAGCTGGAATCAAATTTTGTTATTGTAACAGTTGTAACTATGCATCCCACTAAAGATTCAGAATTTCAACTTAAATTCATTTAATCCATGACAGCTGTGGTGGATTAATTCAGCTCACTTGATCATAGGGCCCAGCATAGATTATGATTTTGTTAATATTCGAGCCAAACATTTGTGAAAAATTGACTCTCCTTGATGTCCTGCTTCTAAATATGTATAAAAAATAAGAATGAGGATAGAGTATTATGCATGACACAGACAGTTTGTGCAAAATATTTCACACTGTGAAGCTTAATTTTATAATTCGAATCAGTATTTAAAATATCCTAGTGTTTTCTTTGAAGCAAAAAAATTTTTTACCAAACAATTAGAGATCAGTGCCAAGGGTGTGGCAGGGACTGCTGGTGTAGCTAGTCTTGCAAAGCAAGCATGTTACTAATGATTGTTTGATTTATAATTTGTCATTATTTTCTCTCAAACAAGGTTAAAAATAATTATGAATTCATTTTCCATGATGAACAAAATGAAGAACTTATTATTGATGAAAGATGAGACAACTGATACTTTTTGTCCTGAACAAAACAAGAAGAAATGGAAGATCGCAAACATCAGGATGAAAGAGTCATGGGTGAGCCTGAGAAGGATACACAACAAGACAATAATGCTAGTGTACTTGTTTATGGCTATACAATAGAGCAAGCAATTCAAAACAGCAATTAAAATGTCTTATTTCACTGCCATCGAAGCGCTATGATCATATGATGTGCCTTTCAACACATGACAAATGAGAATATCACAAGCTATCAATGTTGCTAGGTACTAAATTTCAAAGGCGGATGAAAAATCCATCATGTCAAGTTGTCAATCTTCTAGACAAATCAGTGAAGGAAAAATGAAAAAAAAATTTAATTTGGTAACATTTTTATGTTTCACAATTTCACATTAAATAAAACAGGACAACATTGTTTTCTCTTTAAGCATGTCCTCTATAGAAAAAACTCATTTTTTTTGGCTGAAACAGTCCTGGCAAGAAAGACTGTTCGAGATTTAGCATAGATGTTGTTGACGATGAAACTACAGTGAAATTTGAAGGACATTCTTGCATTGATTTCATTTAATGTTGGAGCTGCAGATGATGTGCTCAAGAAACATATTGAAGAATCAAATAAAAATGCAATGTATTTCAGCCCAAAATACAACATTTGTAGATAGATGCATGCTGATGATATTATATCTGAAATATTGCATGAAATAAAAAATCAGCTTAATTTTACAGTTTTGAAAACTATATGCACAGTTTTTCATTTAGGCTGAATAGCATCCTTGCAGATGAAACACTGTATACATAAACTGCGGAGCAATTTTGTTTATGCATCAGATATTCTTACAATGATAAAATATGAGAAAAATTTGTAAAATTTGCTTATGTTGTTGATGCAACATATAAAATTAGATGATATCTTTTACTGTAAAATATTTGTACAAATGCAATATAGGAATTAGATTGACACAAACAATTTCAGAAGAATGAGAAAAATTGGGCCTGAAATGCCATTACATAATTGGGCAAGGATATGATGGGGCTTCTTCAATGAATGGTCAATTAACAGAAGTACAGTCAGAAATTAGCAAAAGCAGTCTTTGTTCACTGTATAAGCCATTGCTTAAATTTGACATTAAACCAGGCTAGTGTAATATGATCCATGAAAAATATCTTCATCATTTATGTAGACATTCACTATTCTCTTGTATTAAGTTTTCACCACCAACGAATTTTGTCCATATTTGTGTTGTTTTTTTGTGTGTTTGATGGAGGTGACCTCTTGTCAGGAGTAAAGTTCAAAACTCATGTGCCCTTTTCCTAGGTGGCCTAATATCACTCTCACTGGAAAATAGTTCATGTTCTGGGTTGTCCAGCCTTTATTTCTATCTATAAGTGACCAAAATATTACATGCTGCTGGCACCAGGATAGGCAACAGCATACCTGGCAATAGTGGACCAGGCCAAGTCAGTCTTTTTATTATTAAAAAGAAGCTTCAGGAGCAAACACTGGTCATCTCATTCACCCATTGTACCATATTGTTATTCATATTTTATCATTACGTTTGTTGTCACCATCTCCGAATGAATCCCAGATTTAGTCTTTCATTACTATTACATCATTATATCAATTGTCAGATTCGACATTGTCATTTCAAATGAACAGGGGTAAGGGTACCAACAGAATCAAATTTTTCCAGCTTTAGAATTTACCTTTTGACGATTCTATTTATCAAATAATTTTTAAAAACATCTGCTTAGAAACTGACTATTCTCACAAAGATATTGTAGTGTCTCAGCCCACTGATTATGTGACTGACAATTGGAGAACTGCTAGGAAGGGAATTACACAGAGTACTGTTGATAATTTTGTATTTAAATCGAGAGAATCTCCTGATCCTCCTGCATTACAGGCTATGCCAAAAAAGTCTGTGAATTCAGAAAATGCTCCAGAACTAGCTTCTATGCATTACATGAATGTTACTATAATTCAAGCTCTTAGTAGGCTCGCTGAACTATCTGATCATGTTGCTTTATTAAATGATTCATATATACAGTAGGAATCTGATATTGAGTCATGCTTATCAGCCAAAAGAAAACAATGGTAGAAACAATGAGGTAGATATGTTGAAGAAAAGTAGTAGAACTAGATTTTACTATTTCCTTTTTGAAGGAAGATTTTCATGATAAGCTTGACAAACTAGTTTCTGAGATTGACATGCTTAAGCAGAATTTCCATGTACTGAAACGTAGCACATCACTGAATCTGGAAGAACTACATTCTATGATGGATCATTTGAAGGAAAATTCACTCAACAAAAAATGTGCGGAGGAGATGAAGCTAGATTTTAATTTTTTCATCAAAAAGTATGAGCAAGTGATGAACAAGCTAGATGAAGCATGTGATGAAACATTCATAAGACGAAAACACAAAATGAGGTGGATGGAGAAAGCTTTGAACAAAAACTCGTCACAAATTCAAAAATTTACCCATTTTCTGCATTTCTGTCCACAGATCCGATTGAAATTGGTGAATATTCCTACTTCGATAAATTTTCAGGAAAAGTTGAGTGATGTTGCAACTAAAGTCGACAGTCAATTCAACCTTTTCCTAATGTAATCAAAAAAAGGTATGGATTTTTAAAGGGAAGATGAGTATGGGCAAGTGTCTCAACCAGTCAGGAATGAGCATAAAACTTTGTGTATCCAGTCTATGTCCTTCACTATTTTGAAGAAGTCATTGAAAGACTGAAAAAAGAGTTTATGGTTCTATGTCCATTCAAAATTTGTGATGGAACATGCCCTGAAGATATTCTTGGGTGGCTCAGAAAGCTAGAAAGAACTCTGTCAGCTTCTGATTGGTCTGATGAGTATAAACATTGGCTTGTTCTAAATCTTACTGAAGGCAGAGCAGCCCATGTTCTTGACTCTATAGATCTAGAATGTTTTTTCATACTCGACCCATTTGCACTGGTACAAACGATGCTCTAAAATTTGTTTGTACTACATTGGTTAGACTGAGGAACTTCAAACAGCACAAAATAGTGGTAAGCCATTTCGAAAAGCAATGCCTAATATTACTGATGCTTTAAAATTTCATTAGGTGTAACACCAAATGGAAGTTGAGTAGAAGATCCAGTTTTAGTCTCAATCAATAAAACTTGGAAATGTGGCATAGTTCTTCGCCCTGATGAAACCAAAAATCAATTTCCCTATTGCCCAGACAATGTATTTGCTGTAAAATTATTCGAGAATGAAAATATTATGCTTTTTGAATCAGATCAAATTTTCCCTCATGCAGCCAAACAGTCTGAACAACATTCAGTGAGGAGGCATGAAAAAGCTGTTCAGGTTGAAGTCGAGAAAAGTCTAGAAGAGTTAGCCATAAAAAATAATCAATTGAAGGTGACAGCAGAATATTAAATTTCAAGATCACTCTTTTTTATCCATTCCAATTGTTTCTGACAAACCTCTAACCAACTGCAAAACCAAAATTTAAATTTTAAAGTCCATCTATATTTTTGGAAAGTCCTCAACCAATGTGAAATTACTTTTTGCTATGGAAAGTTCCAGCATTGGAGGAAAATTTACATCAAAGGATTGAAGAAACCATCAATGTTACAAATGATCAACAAATCAAAATTATAATTGAACGATTAGTGAAGGATTCTAAGGAAAGTAAAATACTGATCACTCTAATTTTCCCTCATGGTTATATTAAAACCCAATTTTTGGAAATTATAAATGATTATCAACCAATCCACCACATTTGTGTTTTTTCATTCACATTTTGAATCCATCAAAACTGTAATCTGTCTATTTTTAGCCATATTCCATTTTTGAAGATAGCCAAACTTTTCACTATTACTGTTTACTGTTTACTGATCCGTCAATGGCAAAAGTAACATATGGTCTTAGCCGATTGAAAGATCACATCCAATCATGGGTCTCCAAACAATTTTTTAAAGAATGACAATGAATTTTTGACTTCACAAATTTTTATCATGGACAACCTGAACTAGCATTAGAGCATTCTGGTTCTATCATTGGTTTCAAACACATTATGAGTTTATCCAACTGACAGAGCTTGAATCAAAATTTTTGCAGTTGCTTCTGTTCTTTGCATGTTTTTGATCAAAAAACATATTTTTGACAATTATTGGTGTATGGATCATGACATGATTGATGAAGGTCACAAGGCAACTGCCAGCCTCTGGGTTACACTAACTTTGAATCTAATGTTGTATTTTCCATTAGTTGGTGAAGTCAGTCTTTGACTGAAGAAGTTCAAAGACTTGGTCGTCCATGTAGTAGAAAGTGGAAAATGGCCATTGTTTATCAGAAGTCCACTCAAATATTACACAAAGGGGATGGCAGAAGATGCTCCTCACTTCTATGTGTCATGGGCTGCATCAATCGAAAATGCTATGGGCATCGATCCAATGCTATTGTGCTATGAAATCATAGAGTTGCCAGATGAGCCGGAGGAGAGTCCATCATCAAATAGCAATGATGCTTTATGGAATACCATACTGGAAGCATCAGCTGACTTGAAATTAGCAGTTGATAATGGTTGAGGGCCATTGGAATCAGAACTAGTTTCTGATACCATGGATGTAGAAGAGTTACAGTATCAAGGCCATGTGCTGAAGGAAGTCGAATGGAAGTGACCTACCATCATTGAAGCCTATGTGAGCCTTCCTCAGCATCTACACTTTTTTTATTTGTCTAGCTTTGTTGTTTGACAGATTTTCATTTTTTCAGCTTGTAGTGCTCACTTTGGAAAAAATAAAGTGTAATATGATCTATCAGAAGTATTTTAATTGTTTATGTAAATTAGCCATTCTCATTTATTATCTTGCATCAAATTTCACCCACCCTTGAATTTGGTTTGTCCTCACTTTCACTTATATTTATGATTGATCTGTCATTTGTCCATATTTTGATTCTTTAGTTTTTGTGTGTTCAGTAGAGGTGACCCTCTCGCCTGGAGTAAGAGTCAGTCATGCATGAGATTTGCATTGTGACATATACACAGTAGGAAAGGTATAGGGACCATGTCACTGCTTCGTTTTCTATATATTTTATTTATGGCAAAAATAATTTGCCATCAATTTGCTCCTGACATGTTTGACCGATTTTAATGAAGTTTTTGTCTTTGAATAGATCTCATTGATTAGATAATTTTTGGATGTTATGTTTATTAGATGTTGAAAAGCTGCAAGTCTGTATCAGTGCTGCTATAAAGATATTCAAGGCAAGACTCTACAGTAAAAGTATTATATATGTATCAAGAAGATTTTATTTTATTTCAGAATTGGTTAATTATTTGGATGTTTGGAGCATTTTTTTGTGTGTGGCTATTTGTATCAATTGACATAAGAAGTCAAAAAAATTAGTGTCAGTGACAGCCTCTTTTGTGCATAGACATTTGTGCCAATTGGCACAAGACAGCAAAAAATTTTTTTTTTCTTCTAGAAACATACCAAAAACTGCCGAAAGGTTTTGAGCCATAAGTTTGAGAAAAATACACAGTTAAATCTTATGTTTGAAGCATTAATTTTGACACTTATCCACTATGGTTCACCCTAGTTACAACATCATCTGCTGGCGACTACAGTGAGATCTCTAATGTGCCCGCTGCAAGATTAGGAAAATGAACTTGCAGCTCATATTCCCATTCAAACACTCCCACCTCTAACAGCCACTGTCAGAAGCAGGAGTGGGTCGGGTAGCTCAGTATAGAAGTGACTGAGTGCACCCTGTATGATGGGTGTGCCTGACGCAATAGTTTTCCCAGTGACTTCCAGTTCACGTACAAAGGGATGATACATCTTTTCTAGGGGAGAAAAAATTAAAAGTAAGAATTATTTTTTTATCGCTTCCTATTAAAGAAAACTTGAAATATTTTCATGGCAACTTCAGATAAAATGCATAACACAGAGAAAATAAAACAAGTGATATGATTTGATGTCAGCAATATGAGAAAATAAGACAAGGAAGGAAAACAATGAAAATAATAAAAGTGTAGGAAACATCAGAAATGGTAGTGAACTGAAGAAAGAGATAAAAAGAGAGGTATCCTACAACAAAGGCTAGTACAAATCATATGATCCTACAACAAAGGCTAGTACAAATCATATGGAGTCCATGTGGCAGAAGGCTAAACAAAAGCACAAGCAACGATATGGTATCCATCATATTTTACTCAACACTTACATGAGTGAATTTATGTGGAGGAAGCTATATGGCCACAATCCTCTGTTTTTCTTTTGGAAACATGTAAGTGAGGAATATGTATGTAGTTGAATTGTTGAGAAATATAAAATGATTATTGAGTTGATGAAAAATTGTCCTTTAGTTCAACTTAATTTTCTGGTCTTCTGTACAATGCATAAGTTTTGCTACTGGCTACCTGCATCGTAGGTTGGTCACTGATAATTTTGTTTTGTGTCTGCAGTGGTAGTTCAATAAGATTAGCATTGGAGATCATGGTAGGTTCTCCTGAGGTACATGTCAGGGTCTTCTGCCTGAGGCTCAGGAAAGTACTCCTGAAGGTATCTGTGAGTCTGTGTGAGAGAATTTTGTAGTTTGTGTTTTGTTAGCCATGTGGTCAGAACTGTTGCAACTTCCTTCCTATAAGCCCAAAGGTCAGTCACATCATCCAACACCACAGAGGCCTAACATGGTGGAAGGGTTTTGTGACTATTGGGAATCAAATGAATGCAGTCACTTTACACAAAAAATGTACTTTGTGTAAACGAACATATTTTTTGATTTGTGGTTGAGGGTTTTTGACCATGAGAAATTCAATAGATATAGTCACTTTACATTCTGTATACAATGTCTTTTACTGTGCAGTTTAGACCTCTTTTACTTTTACCAAAAGTCAAAATGTGTAGCTTTTTTTTCTTTGATGTGAAGAGGACCAAATTTAAAACTTGAATGTGCTTCTATGAACGTTTTCATGCATGGCTGAAGCCCACTAAAAAGAGCTGGACTGGTTTATTATTAGAAAATGCTTGGGGCTGAAAAAAGAAAAATATACTTCCTTGGATAGTTACCAAGCTCAGAAAAGAAATGTACTAGATTTTTGAGAACTTGTGTTAAAGTTTAAAAAATCCACTTTTGTGATAAATGTAAATGTCAATCAGAAATTTGTCAAAGGTAAGGTTAGTATGCTCATAATTTTAAAGTCCTGTATGGTATTTTGTTTATCATAAATCTCAAATACTACTCCTATATACTTTCACTATTTAGAAGAATGCAAAGAAAACGGGCTATACATCTTTGATTGTGAAGCAATAATTTGTTCATAACATATCAGCTGAAAAAATTGCTATATTTGTAGTATGATAATCAAGATACATAATACTTATCTTATGAATATCATTCACTGCAGTCTTAATATATTTATGAACATGTGTGACATAGTTGTGTCAATTTCATACTTTGTCTGCAGGTTTTGGGGTTTGTGCATTGCATATCACAGTTTACTGTAAATATCTGCACATGTATATCAGCAAAACACATTCTGTATAGCTGCCTGGCTATACAGACTACAGTCTGGAAGGCTACAGCCTCCAAAAAGAACTCATTTACATTTGGGTGAAATACAGGTGTAATAATGCTATACAGGATCAGCATGAAGCACACAGAATTTTTGACTTTTTTAGTTCCTTAAGCATCCAAAAACTAAGAAAGTGCCAATTGGCACTGTTGCATCTTGAATAATGAGTGGACTAAGTTGCAACTAGATTAGCCTTAGGACAATTGGTAAATATCCAACTGGAATAATACGTGGTAAATAGCTAAGTTTAATAAGGCTAACTAACACAACATAAATATATCTAAGCACTTGATAATATCCAAGTACTAAATAGAACAATAAAAAAATGAATGAATAAACAAAACAACACACCTTATATAGTATCATGGAAGATCACAGAATGTTCTAGAATCTTGCAGAATATAAAAGATTATAGAATATCATGGAAGATTCTAGAACTTTCCTGTACAATGCAGTACATGAACTGTACCTGCACATCATGTCATGTGATCATACTGTAAAGTTTCCATCACATCATACTTGTACATCATATGTGATCATGCTGTAAGATATGCATCACATCATACTTGCACATCATATTAAGTGATCAGACTGTTAGACATGTATCACTCTTTCACTATTTTCCCACAAAATAAAACTTAATGGGGAAAAAATTTCCAAAAAAGCGAAAAAATACCAGGGTTTGACATAAAAAAGATGAACTTTGCTGCATTCAAGACGTAAATATCTTAATTATTCCAGATTTTTCCAACTATAATTTCAAACATGTCCAGTTTGAGTGTATATTCACCATGATAGTGATTTCCAGAAATTCCAAGTTTAACTTGAAGTTTTTCAAACTTATGAAAGCATGTTTAGCAGAAACCACATTCTTAAATGGCCTATACCTTTGTGTCAGAAAGATATGAACTCAAGTGCTATGTCTTAAAAGAATTTCATCAAAGACACGTAGAACATTGCGTCTTTTTGCATAAAAAAGTACAAAAGTTTTTTGGCTGATCTTTGTACATGTAGGAAGAGGCCGTACCACAAAAACACTGGTTGGAAGTAAACTTTTGAACTGAAGTTTTTTTTGAACACGAATCATATAACTGGATTTCCATATACTCATATACATTCCACAGTGTGTTGCAGCCCTTTTTTCGATATTTTTCAATTACATATTTTGGGCTCTCAAAATTAAAATTTGGCTCGTAAAAATTTAGATATAGAAGCCATTTGGCTCATGATTTTCAATGCCAATGCAGTGCCAATATGTGCTATATTTGTTGCGAAGTGATTACAGATAATAGTTATTTCTGCAGGTACATGCTAAGCTAACTTCAGTTTAAAGAACTTTAAAAAATCTTTTGAAAGCCTGATTTTGAGAATCATCAATATCTTTGACAGTTCAACTAAATATTGAAATTTTCAAGAATATGCTTTGAAACTGCATATGTAGAATTTGTTGAAGCAAGTAATCTTTGCATTTGAAGTCATCCAAGACGTCCTGGTAAACCATGTTCGAAATGTATGGCTTGTTATTCATGGGAAGACCCTGAACTGCACGACAATGAGAATATCAGTCCAATAAAAGTTGAAGCTAAAGTAGAGCAGCAAAATTCAGGTGAGCCGATCTTGCATTTTTCATCTTTCATCTTCAGCACCCCTCCTTATACATTGAAACCAGAGATCCCCAAGGTCAGATTTTTCAGGTAGGGGTAACATTGAAAATTTGCAGGGCTAGTGTAGCTATAAACATCCACTAAACATGTCAGTTTGCCTCAAAATTAGGCAACTGACGACCAATTTTCAGGACTTCAGGCAGGGGTAATGTCCCCCTCATACCCCTCCCCATGGGGTAGTCTGATTGAAACAATGTTTTTTCGTGAAATATATGTTTCAAACTTCATGACCTACCTTTACCATTCTTGATAATGAAGTGAGAAATAATACAGTTGTAAAAGACAACAAAATCGTAAAATACTGTTTCTTACCAGGCATTCGAAATATTTTTGGCATTGACTATCGGTGGAAAACACTGAAAATGTCCTAGCTCATGTCTCATTTGTTGGTACAATATTTCACTCTGGGTCAATCACTTATATGAGGGAAGAGCCATAGGAATCTCCCCAAGAATCTAAGACCATACGGCTATCCATATGGTGACTGTGACTTCCCAGTATTCGACAATAATATGATTATTTAAGGGATAGAGAGAGTTCTAATTGTTTGTGATGAAAAAAACGTAAAAATCTATCTTCTACTAGTAGACAATCGTCATTTCTGAATAAAAATACAATTTTAATTTTTCAGAATTTTAGGGCAAAAATTCAGATTTTTACTCCTATGACTGCCACCCAACTCAATCTTGGGCAGCCTATGACCCCATCTAACCCATGAAGTTCTACTGACCCCATACCTCTGGACGGCTAATTGGTCAATCCAATTCAACATTTGTGCTTAATTCAACAGGTTTGAAACAAACATAAATTGGTGCCAAAATTACTGCACCTCATCCAGTGCATGGCGCATGACTTCTACTTGCCCCTGTTAGACTGTGCTTTGTATGGCCACCACCTTTCTATCATCCTGCAGTTTGGGAATGTATCAGGACCTTGTTCACCATTTTTCAAGCACAACCGCCATTGCCTCTCTATCATCAATTACTGATATTTGTACTGCAGGCGTTCAGATAAGTATGTGTGATATGGTTTTTATACCAAGATTTTATAGTCTCATTTTTTAAAATGAGCCTCACAGCGGAGGAAGATGTTCACATTAATAACGACCAGACAACCCCATAGGGAGGGTATGAGGGGGGTATTATTCCTACCTAAAGTCCTAAAAATTCATCACTGGGTGCCTAATTTTGAGGCAAAAATGAAGTGTTTACTGGGCATTTAGCCCTGCAACCCCTGCAAATTTTGTAATTCACCCCCACCTGAAAAATCTGACCTTGGGGACCTCTGTTAACGACCTACCTAACCTGCACCATTGGAGGGCAATGGCAAAAGTTACAGCTCGTTGACTGTTTTTTTGCAAAAATCGTGGAATTGGCTCAATGTTAATTGTGTTCCATTGTCAGAGACAATTGTTTCAGGTAAGCCTTCATGCATAATGATTTCCCTCGGGCTTTTCAGCATGGCCTCTGTTGTAGTTGATGCCATCTTCTTCACAATGGGATACTTTGTGAATGCATCTATGCAAATGAACCACATGGCATTGTGAAATGGGCTAGCTTAGTCAATGTGGAGTCTTTGCATTGGCTTTGTAGCTTCAGGCCATGTTGAAAATTCTTGTTTGGTGGCATTGGCTACTTCATGACAAGCTTCACATCCTCGAACCATTTCTTCAATATTTTTGTCCATGTTCAGCCACTAACAATGTTGTCTTGCCAGGTGCTTGGTTCTTATGATTCCCCAATGACCTTTGTGCAAGCTGCTGAAGAATTTGGCCTTGGAGAGTTGCTGGGATGACAGCAGGCGGTGAATTGTCACTTTCAAGAATCATGATGTCATCTTGAATCCTGAGTGATAATTGTTGGTTGAAGTATGGCCGTAATTGAGGCACATGGATTGATAATTTGTTCAGCCACCCATGAATAATGAATTGCTTAATTGTTCTCAAAATTGGGTCTTTTCTGGTGCAACTTGCCAATTTGATTTTACTGATCAGCAATTCATTTGTGTTTTCGATGTTGACACAGTAGCAGGAAGCTTCTTTTTTGTCAAATTCATCATTGGGGCCAATCGGTAGGCATGAAAGCACATCTGCCTTGCAATGCTTTGCTGTTGGTCAAAATCAAATTTCATAATTATATCACATAAGAGCTATTGCCTATCATTGGAGACGTTGAATCATCATAACTGACAGCTTCTTATTGGGACTGAAAATGGGTAGTAGTGGATTGTTGTCTGTGATCAGCTCAAATTTGGGTCCAAACAGGTATTGATGAAACTTTTTCACACTGTAAATGACTGAAAGTGCTTCTCTTCCAACTTGACTGTAGGGCATTTCATGGTCATTGAGGATCATTGAAGCAAATGCAATTGGCTTCTCAGATCCATCAGGATATTTGAGTGAAATGACTGCTCCTATGCCTTATGATGAGGTGTCTGTTGCAAGGACGACTGGAAATCTTGGCTGATAATAAACTAGCCTTGTTGCTCCAACAATTTGATTCTTGATTTATTGAAAAGCTTCCTCCTCTGACTTTGACCACTTGAAGGGCCTGTCCTTCTTGCACAAGGCATTTAGAGGGTGCTGACAACTGTGAAATTCTTTGGATGAATTTGTTGTAGTAATGCACTTTGCCCATAAAAGACTGCAAGTCTTCAGAGTCTTTGGGCGTAGCAATTTTTGAACTGCTTTAGTCAATGGTTTATCAATGCAATTCCTTGTCGATTCTGGTGCCACATGCTCACTCATTAGCATGAGTGGCTACAATACCCTTGGATGCCCAAAGTTGGCAAAAACTCAATGCATAATGCAAGTCTACAATGACCTGAAAGTTCAAATCAAAGGAATAGTCAATGTCCAAGTGGAAGCTCATGGCGAAACAGGAAGCCTGCAATTCCTTGTCATGGATGCAGAGAATGGCGACAACATACTTGGGGCCGATTCAATAAATCTCAAGAAATCAATTTTAGAAAATCAAGAAATCAATTTTTGAAGGAATAGAAGATTGTCTGCATGAGCACAATGTTTTGGCAAAAACTTACAGATGGGTTAAGCAAGTTTACCTGCAGACAGTTGAGGAAGCCCAGAGGTGGGACGAGCCTGTTCCATCCATTTAGGTTCACCTCTTTGACTAACCAGGAGGTGGGCGATGTTCATGTGGCTTATGGTACAATTCATGCCCATGGAACTGAATTGCTGACAGTTGAGCAGGTGGTTGTGATCTGGATGTATCCCAGTGGGCAAGGCATGGACGTGTCCCAGCGGCCAGAAGTATCTGGAGTGCATCTCTATGGACATCACTTTGTCACTGAGCTGAGGTATCTCAACCCTAATATAGACAGGGCTTGCTTCTCTCTGCTCTTCCCATATGGCACGCAGGGTTATCATTTCCACATCGAGAAAATAGATAAGTCTGAGGCAGCTGTAGCCATTGAAGCAGGTAAGGGTGAAAATGCCATGTTAGCAGAAGATGCCCAGTATGACACAGGTTTAGATCTCCCCGCAGATTAAGGAATAGAGGAAGTAATAAAAAAAGTAGCTAAGCATAAGTTCGTTTCAGCCTGTGAATGGTATAGGTACCTGATTCAGATTAGAGCAGTAGATGGCAGTGGGTTATCAGGAAACACAAAAGATTTTCATTGGCTGTTGTCCCAATAGAGTTTAGCTGAGCTTTTCCTTATTTCGACATGCAATAAAATCGAGAGGCCTGAAATTGATTATGTCAAGAAAATTCAGATTGAGATGAATTTAAGATCAAAATTGCCTGCCAAAATTTTGGAAGCTTTGCCAGGAAGCCTCTTAAAAGGGGAAATACTCTTGGGAAGGTGCACTTTTGTCTGTCCATGTGGATGGGTTCACTAGTATACATGGCCCAACAGTACGCAGATTGCAGAGCCATGGAAAGGGAACTAGTGGCCAGAGATTACTGATATCATAGAAACAGGTCAGCTGTAGACCAGCAGACCAGATGTAGTATGTCCAGTCTTCTACAAGGTCCAACAATTGATTAAAGACATCATAGAGAGGCAGGCTCTAGGTCCAGCCATAGGTTCGATTTTCACTACTGAATTCCAAAAGGATGATCCAACCAAAAGAATGATCCAACTGAATCCCATATTCATATTCTGATATTTTTGGAACAAGAAGACGACAAATTATCATTATAACACACTCCTAATAGAATGAATACTTGCATTTGTAATTTCATCTTGTTGTGTGCTTTATGTTTGCATAGCTTTTATTTGTTGATGTTGGGCCATAAAGGCCTGGTTAGTTTATGCCATGGTTTTTGGTAAAGAATGTGTATTTACCTTCAGATCTCCATGATCAGCAGGAAGCTCTTTAATTATTCCTTAGCTCCTCACCCTACCTAATCCAATGGGTCATTGAACTGTCATCCCACTGTCATTGAAGCCTATGTGAGCCTTCCTCAGTGTCAGACTGAATTGACCATTCTTTTTATTTTTCTAAATCTGAAGTATACTACTACTCTTGAATAAAAATCAACAAATGCAAACACAAACAATTTCACTGCCAAACTTTGCATCTTCATTGCCAAAAATAATGAACGAGGAAAGCAGTAACCCCCCCCCCAGATCTATATAAAATCATCAAAAGTTCAGAAGCCCTAGCATAGAAACACACCTTCCCTGAATATGCAATCTTTTATTCAAATTATCTATTCACCAGAGTTCAATATTTTACTCATTGTGTTTGCTCAATTTTTTCTCCGTCAACCAAAATTAAAATCTTTTTCGAAAGTGATCATACTGATGAAAAATGGATTTTCACTCATTTTCTATCAAACCATGGTACTAATGTGATAAATGTTTGTAAGTACCAACAAAAACTACGTAGATGTAAGTAGTAAGCAAGCAAGGTTCTTTCACTCTTTCAAAATCAGTTCACACAAAATTGACAGCAGTAAAATGATTTCAGCTGATTGTTACATCGCAGTTGCATACTTCTGTGGACACAAAGTTGGTTATTAACTCTTGGAATGAAAGATTTAAAAGCAGAAACAAAGATGAAGAAGCACATGCAGCATTAGAGGAACTATCTTCCAAGAAAACTGCATTGTCAACTGCAAGAGCAAGTAAGATTGGAATATCTAGAAAATTTTGTCCAAAAGATAACTGCAAAGAACGACTGAGTGAAGCCTGAGCAAAGTAGGCAGGTGAATTGTGAACTACCATCACAGCATCCAGATTCTCAAAACTCAGCAATCAATATAATTGTGGGGCACTGTTGATTCAGCAAAATTCTATGTCCCCCCAAATAATTGAAGCCCGAAATTTTCTAGAAATCAGTGATTCTAGTGATTTTAACAACAAATGTTTAAAATAAGGTGAAGCTAGAAGTTGAACCTCGGTTACCAGCATTCTGGGCCAATGTCCTCACCACTAGACCACCACACCAAGGGGTGAACCCAGATTAAGGTGCTCCCCTTGGGACCAATTTTTAGCATACAACTCTAAAGCTTCATGGTTATGAACCTACGACCTTTGGGAAGTAGCAGGGATGTGGCTCCTCTGAACTGCTGACCAATGAAGTTGCTGACTTTTAAGAAACAAAAATTATATGGAATTTTTGGAGTGAGAATAAATTCGGAAAATAAAGGGTGAAACCATGAGTCGAGACTGGGTTACCAGCATTCCCCCCTGATTTCCTCACCACTAGACCACCACATCATGAGGTCAACTCACATTGTGGTGCTCCCCTTTGACTACAATTTTTAGCATAGTTATATGTTTCATATTTTCACTCCAAAATTCCATATAACTTTCATTTTTAAAAAGTTACGAAGTTCATTGGTTGGTAGTTCAAAGCAACAGGTATGCTGCTACTTGCCGAAAAACCTAAGTTAATGACTACTAACCATTGGAGTTGTATGCTGAAAATTGTAGCCAAGGTTAGCACCTCAATCTGGATTCACCTCATGGTATTGTGGTCTACTGGTGAGGACATCAGCGTGGAATGCTGGTAACCCAGGTTCAACTCCTGGCTACACCCTATTTTTCAAATTTATTTTTACTCCAGAAATTCCATATAATTTTCAGCAACAAGTGTTGTTACAATCAATATCA
Organism: Romanomermis culicivorax; assembly: GCA_963922205.1. NCBI lineage: Eukaryota > Metazoa > Nematoda > Enoplea > Mermithida > Mermithidae > Romanomermis > Romanomermis culicivorax. Next base: position 139,882 of record CAWUHX010000339.1, read on the forward strand.
AAACTGGCTTTTTTCTCAGAAATCACTCCACTTTGAGTTGCCCTTCCCCCAAGTAAATGATCAAAATCAGCATTTTTCCATCTACAAGCAAATGAATGAACAGGCAATTATCAACCTCAAGGCCCAAATGCATACAGCCACCACATTATGACCAGCAAAACTGACCATTTCAATACAGTCGTCCTTTTCAATAATGACCATCATTATATTGCTAAAAAAGTCAGAGCATCAGCAATTTTTGATTTCTCATTTCCATCACCTTTACTCATTTTTTTCGCTTGCTGTGTCTCTTTTGAAGTCCAATTTCATATAATTCTACATTTTTTTTATTTTGTCTAGCTTTGTTGTTTGACAGATTTTCATTTTTTCAGCTTGTGTGCTCACTTTGGGAAAAATAAAGTGCAATATGATCTATCAGAAGTATTTTCATTGTTTATGTAAATTAGCTATTCTCATTTATTATCTTGCATCGAATTTCACCAACCTTTGAATTTGGATTTGCTCCTGACATGTTTGACTGATTTTAATGCAGTTTTTGTCTTTGAATACATCTCATTGATTAGATAATTTTTGGATGTTAAAAGATTATTAGATGTTGAAGAGCTGCAAGTCCATATCAGTGCTGCTATAAAGATATTCGTGGCAAGACTCTACAGTAAAAGTATTATATATGTATCAAGGAGATTTTATTTTATTTCAGAATTGGTTAATTATTGGGATGTTTGGAGCATTTTTTTGTGCATGGCTATTTGTATCAATTGACACAAGAAGTTAAAAAGATTAGTGTCAGTGACAGCCTCTTTTGTGCATAGACATTTGTGCCAATTGGCACAAGACAGCAAAAAAATTTTTTTTTCTTCTAGAAACATACCAAAAACTGCCGAAAGGTTTTGAGCCATAAGTCTGATAAAAAATACCCAGTTAAATCTTATGTTTGAAGCATTAATTTTGGCACTTATCCACTTTGGTTTACCCTAGTTACAACATCAACTGCTGGCGACTGCAGTAAGACCTCTAATGTGCATCCTGCAAGATTAGAAAAATAAATTTACAGCTCATATTCCCATTCAAACACTCCCACCTCTGACAGCCACTGTCAGAAGCAGGAGTGGGTCGGGGAGCTAGTATAGAAGGGACTGAGTGCACCCTGTATGATGGGTGTGCCTCAGGCAATAGTTTTCACGGTGACTTCCAGTTCATGTACAAAGGGATGAAACATTTTTTCTAGGGGAGAAAAAATTAAAAGTAAGAATTATTTTTTATGGCTTCCTATTAAAGAAAACTTGAAATATTTTCATGGCAACTTCAGATAAAATGCATAACACAGAGAAAATAAAACAAGTGATATGATTTGATGTCAGCAATATAAGAAAATAAAACAAGAAGAAAAACAATGAAAATAAGAAAATAAAACAAGAAGAAAAACAATGAAAAACAACGAATCAAGGAGGAAAGCTGCAAGAGCTGAAGAGAAACAAAAAGAAAGAGACGTAGAAGACGAAAAAAGGTAGAAATTGAAAAATAAGTTTACAATAAACAAAAAAGCAATTAGTGGAAAAAACAAAAGGAAAAAAATAGAAATAAATCAAATAAAAAAATCAAGATTAAAGAATACAACAGCCTAACAAGCAGTTAAGGGGAAAAACATATAAAAAAGTGATGAGTGAGCAATGAACAACCAAAACATTGAATAAAAAAGTAAAAAGAGTAAAATTAGGAAGCAAGAAGAATAGAAAAATGAAAGAAGTGAACCACAAAGAGTAATATTGAAATGAACACAATATAATGCAAATTTATAACAAGGGACAAATGAGAATAAGGAGGAAAGGGCTAGAACAAAAAAAGGAGAGCTATAGGAAGAAGGAAAGAGTAAAAAAACAATAAACAGAAAAGGAAACACGCGGAAAGAAAATAAATAAGGACAAAAAATGAAAGCAAAAAATGTTAAGGGAATAAAAGGAAAAAAATTAAAAGAGAAAAACAAGAAAAAGAGGGAAAGGCAGAAAATAATCTTTTTACACATAGTTTCAGGCATCAGCAGCAGTGTAGTTATCATGAATCTGGAAGTAAACTTGAAACTTGCATCCAAAATAGAAAAATGAACAAAGGGCACTGGAAAGTAAATAAAGAATTTAAACTGCATTCGTTTATAAATTAAATGGTGATTTCCACAGTGAGTAATATAAACTATCTGTCTGCATGTGGTAGTTAATGTGCTATCTTTTCTATTGAAAATGGTTCTCTGTGCAATTCTATGCCGAATTTTGTGGTATGGAATTGAAAGATGTTATCTCTGTATGCAAATTTGAAGCTGACTGTATTATTTGGCTATTGGAGGAAAATTTATTACCCAAATAAAAACGTTGCCTTAGTGGAAGTTGTGCACATATTGATCAATTTATGATGCTAGTAACCACCAACAAAAATGGTGGATTGAAATGGCATTGTGGAAGATGTAGAAGCCAATCGTTTTGTGAAAAAGCAGTTTTTTCGAAAATTCTCACTTAGCTATTAGTGAAATGTTTCAAATTGTTCATTACTTGCGCCATGAATTAGATAGGTTGAAATTCGTGGAATTTCAGTTAGGAATTAGTCACACTACTGTTGTTGATTGGAAAATGTTCTGCAGAGACACTTGTGTGCAGCATTTGCTGAGAAATCATATAAAAATTTGTTGGCTGCATTGTTAAGCAACAATGGGTCTTGGGCTGCATCAAAGTTGGAAGCACTCACTGTTTTTTTGTTCCTGTGGAGAGACGTAATGCAGGGACATGGTTGCCAATACTGGAAAAATTTGTTGAGAAAGGTAGGGTAATTCCGGATTTTTGGAAAGCTTTCCTGAGATGGGTTATACTTATCTGAAATTTAATCATTTGGAAAATTTCACTGATCCTACAACAGAGGCTAGTACAAATCATATGGAGTCCAAGTGGCAGAAGGCTAAACAAAAGCACAAGCAACGATATGGTATCCATCGTATTTTACTCAACACTTACATGAGTGAGTTTATGTGGAGGAAGCTATATGGCCACAATCCTCTGTTTTTCTTCTGGAGACATGTTAGTGAGGAATATGTATGTAGTTGAATTGTTGAGAAATATGTAATGATTATTGAGTTGATGAAAAATTGTCCTTTAGTTCAACTTAATTTTCTGGTCTTCTGTACAATGCATAAGTTTTGCTACTGGCTACCTGCATCGTAGGTTGGTCACTGATGTTATATATTTTTGTTATTTATTTATTTTTGTTCCATGTATTTCCTTTTCTTTTTGTTTCTTTCTTTTCATCAGTCTGCATTATAGTGTTTACATTCCAATATTACTCTTTGTGGCTCACTACTTTCTTTTTTCTATTCCTTTCACTCCCTAATTTTACTCTTATCACTCTTTTATTCAGTCTTGTTTGTTCATTGCTCATTTTTCACTTGTTTATTTGCTTTTCTTCTCCCTTAACTGTTTTTCATGCTGTTCTATTCTTTCATCTTTATATTTTCTGTTTGTTCTATCATACTGGTAAAAGGTCCGACCAGTCGGAGGAAGATAAACCCAAAATTTTGAGGTGGGGGTTCCAACATTTCCAAAATTTCAGATGAAGGGGTCGTAAAAACCCCAGAAAAATAAAAAAAATCACTTTTTTCAAATTTTTCTCCTTCGAGGAGGGGGTTGTGTATAAGGTTTACCATGATGGAAGAGGGATTTCGGATGCTTGGGTATAGGGTTCCATTGAGTTGGGGGTGGGGGTTCCCTCCAAACTTCCCCCTGAATACAGGTAGATTTCTATTCCTTAGGTTTTACTCTTTTTCACTTATCCTATTGTTTGTTAATATTCAACTTATTTTTCAACTTTGTCTTTCTTTATTTTCTTTGCAATTTTTTTTCACTCCTACTGTTTCTACTTTCAAATTGTTTTTTTCCTTCCACTGTGTTTTTTTATCTCCTACCTTTCCAGATCTTTTCATCTCTTCCTTTTTATTTCTCTCCAGTTCTTTCAGCATGTCTTTTCCTTCTTTATTTGCTCATCTTTTCCCTTCTATTTATATGCATTTTTTATTTCCTTCCCTTATGCCTCTTTTCATCTCTTTTTTCTCTTCACTACTATTTTTCTGATGTTTCTTGTTCTTTTATTTTTTTGTTGTTCTTCTTGTTCAATTTTCTCATATTGCTGACATCAAATCATATTTCTTGTTTATTTTGCTCTGCATTATGCATTTTATTCGAAGCTGTTGTGAAAATGCTTCAAGCTTTTTTTTATAAGAAGCTGTCACCATAAGTGAATTTGTAGAATATTATGTAAATTAGTTTTAAGCTAACATATTTGTCCAAATCAGTTTTATGATTTTTCTGCAGTAACCACTCGAGTCGTTTTTTGCTCACTTTCCTTCATTTACCAAAAAAGTAGGGTAAGTAGCTTATGCTCATATTTCTCACTAATTGCATCCTCGTTATGTAAGTGCATTGCATTTCACATGTTTAATTATGGTCTTTTGTATAGTAATACCTAGGCAGGATCAGCAGCCAAATAAGGACGAAAAACTATAAAACCACTAATCTCCATTATTTGTTTTTACCATTTCCAACACCTGCTATGGCCACTTCAATTAACCGGCTATGAGCAAGTCCAACCAATCAGTTTTTTTCAATTTCTGTCCATCCAATAAACAAGTCTACCCAATCAAACTGTGTTTCAAAAATCCATCCCTCTTCTGAAAACCTCACAAAAGAGGAGATGGAAAGAAAGATCAGAGTTCAGTTTTGCCAGAATTTCCCCCAGTCCTGCGATACACGTTCTCTTTTGCCCATCTTTTTGGCAAGAAAGTTATGGTGCAGTCCTTAGTGTTCTTTCGGCTTGACACAATCATTCCATGGTGGACAATGTTTTCTGCACAAGGATAATTTTTTGTTGGGGGATGTTAATCCCCCCTGATTAGCATTTTTGTGGACAATGTCTTTCGTCCAAGTGTACATTTTGTTAGGGGAAAATTATCCACCTATGATTAGCATTTTTGTGGATGACATCTTCCTTCCAAGTGTAAGTTTTGTTAGGGGATGTTTAACGGCCTGTGTTTTGTGTTTTTCTGTATGACATTAACCCCTCCATTGTCTCACTTCCTCACCTGTAGCCTGTCCGTATAATCCAACATCCCCAACTAATGATTTAGTATTACAGTGACTTTTCTCTGAGTGAAACTGACTGCCAAATATGGCATCCCCTACGTGCTCCAAATGAGCAGCTTAAATCATTCTCTACATTTTGTCCATCCATGGAAATTAGCTGGTCCAATGCACAAGAAAGACTGCCCAATGGTGAAACAGAAATCTGAGGACTTACTACCCATTACAGTGACTTTTCTCTGAGCAAAACTGATGCCTCACATGAATTGGAGTCGATAAAAGTTAGCTAACATCATGTGATTTAACAACTGCATACATGAAACAACTTTACATTTTGGGAATTCAGTGCAGTTATATATTTCTAGTGGTCAAAAAGGCATCATGCAATGACTTGAAGCATGATGTTTGTACTATGGTGGTGTCAAAACAGGATGCTTCTCCAAATTTATCCAAAAACTCATTTTCAAATTTATCTAGAATTGCTAATTCACTTTCAGAATGACACACACTTCCAAAACAAGTAAATATAAGCTCGCTTAATATTTCTTCATGTTGAAAAAATTTAAAATTCAGTTTTGTTGAAAATCACCCAATTTTGCCCCAAAAATTCAGTTGTATGAAATGTACCTTAATGTCCCAGCACTCTATTGTTTATGTGTTCTATGGCCCTGACTCTAATGAACCAGTGCTCTAATGTCCATTCTTGAATGGTGTTGCTCTATTGTCCTGTACTCTTATGTCCAGTCATGCAATACTACATGATATTCCATAGGTGCAATAACTCTTCATTTTATATTTCTGTCAAGTGTAATTATTATAAAAAATGTTACTTTTGTTGAACTATGATAGCTCATAAAGTATTGTAAGAAAAATATTCGTTTTATCCAAATCACAGGTTTTCTTGCTTTTTTAGAACAGTCTAAAACACTATAAATATACTGCAGAGCAGGTTGCATCGAAATTAGAGAAAAGTATATTCTTTCTTTACATCAGGTTTATGCTTTCTCCTTCCTGCTAGTGGTGTTTTAATCATTTGAGGTTGAACAAAATGTCATTGTTTGTTTGGAAATGTGCAAAAAAGCTGATAAAAATATAAGACAGTGAATTTTTGTGGAAAATCTTATGTGCATGGTGGAATAATGTCCCATTTGGTATTACATTCAAATAATCAACATGGTCTTCTGATAAAGGAAACCCTATCTGTGTGGGAAAAGCATTGCTTGTTTAGATACATTATTGAATGTTTGATATGTACTCATATCTTAACCAAATAGCATGTGGCACTTATATAATTTGAACCTTTTGTTGTTGAAAATTTTCGTAACAATGAAGCACTAAAATTCTCAGTAACCTTTAGTTCTTTCTTGAACAGTGAAAATATCCAGATATTTATTTTTAGAATATCCATCCAGATATTCGACACACATCACTAATTTTTTCAGTCAATTTTGCCTCTGTTGTATGACAGATTTTTTATTTTTATCTTCTCAACAACATGTCCTCTGAGAATTATGAAAATACCCCAGGCGAGGGTAAAGCAGTCTTCTGCTAACCATTCCAATATAGTATACCAACTTTTTTCAGATGATATTTTCTGTTCTATGGCATACCATTCATGTACTTGATTGAGCAAATACATCATTTGGTTGAGTGTTCTTGGATATTCATATCAAAAACAGCTCATGAACACTGGATCTTCTCCCTGGATCAACTGCATTCCATAATTACAGAGTATATATCATATGTTGGATTTCACAACCATTAAATTTCATCCATAAATTTTATTCTCATACTATATATCCTTCCAGCAGTTTTTCTGGACTTTCAGAATGTAATTCACGTGATATGTGAGACTTTTGTCTTGAAAGTTAGGTGCAAAAAGATAAAAAACAATATGCATACCCAATCTTCCAAATGCATGCTGTTAAGCCTGAGAGGATAAGGAGCACAGTTACTTTCTACTCTGTTAAGCATTGTTGATACCTTGCAATTTTAAAAGATTACACTTTCAAAATCTTATTCCCAAAGAAACGCATCAATCAAGTACAACTATCTGAAGCATAGAAAAGATGCTCGGCAATCCTGCTAGCATAGGAAAGATGCTTGTCAATCCTGCTGTCTACATATTTTCAGCTGATTACAAGCAATAGTGATGGGAGTTTTGGCCAAAATTTTATGCTTACATTATACAAGTTATTTATCAGACTGATAGCTTTCAGAAATATATAAGGTGACGTTGTAATACACAGTGAAGACTAAGAAAGCAACAAATCAATGTTGAATGGCATGTTTTGGCAGAAATTACTGACAATCTGCCAGTGAATGCTAACATATTGGAGTTTTTTATACAGATGGTAATTGTTGTGCTACTTGCCAGGTTATTACAGACGATTGAAGCAGTAAGACAAGTCATTCAATGAATTGCCATTTCCCAGAACATAACTGTTATGATAAGCCATAAAGCTGCAATTTTCCTGCTAGCTACTTCAGAATCATTTTCATTGCCATTAACTGTGCAGGTTGAGGAAATGATACAAGAAGACAAGTTGAAATGGGTAGAAGTTTCCTTTATGGTAGCGTTCTTATTTGAGATACTGCCACCTGAAATACTGCATTACACTTTAATCATAAAAGCTGTGATGAGCTAATGTGACTATGAATCAAGTAGCAAAAAAACTCCATGGTGCAACAAAAAAGGCATGATGAATCTCATGCCCAACATACTAAAATTAAAAATTATTTCACCCAGATTTTGTATAAATTCGCATGTGTTTTCATCAATCAGGACTAATTACGACCTATATGTAAAATTTTTTCATTTGATTCCTTCAAAATTAGCATCATTTCATCAAAATTTTCTGTAAATTCCCAAGAGTTCTATGAGGAACATGTTGAGTTTTTGAAGGCCACTTTTGGATTCTTTTATTACTCTACTTTTCACATTGAATCTGCATATGATTTTAGTTTTATAAATTTCTAACTGAGAATTCCTAGAGTAACAATTTAATAAAAATATCAAACTTCAATCATAAAAACAATTTCTTGATCCATAAGTAGAAAATCTGAATTACTCAGACTTATCTACTTTCTGCATTAATTTATAAATTACCAGTATATAATAACTTTTTGGCCTGATTGAATATACACATTTCGTGGAACATTGATTATTAGAATGGAATCTATTAATTCATAAAGTTTCAATGGACTCACAATTTTGAATAGTCGGACCTTCAACTCAAAAGCTAAAAGAATGAGCAAATTGTAAAATTTAACCTGAAGGTCTTTCCATAATCCATTCACATTGTCAATCATTTTTTTCAGGTGAAAGGTTTAATTTAAAAACAGTTTATCGAAAGAAGTAAAACTTACTTCACTATATTGTGAATTGAAAGAAATTCTTGAAAAATTTTTTCATTCTGGACACAAATGTCATTTGGAATTCTTTTCATTGCAATTCAAGAAATTGTAGAATGCATTTAAGGGGTCGTCTGTTTCTTCGATGAACCAATTGGTCAATATTCTTGTTTTCTTGGTAGCGTACATCAATATAATGATGCTCAGTTTTCAAATGTCTTCCTTCAAAATCATAATTGACCTTGGACATTTTTCACATACAAGTGTTGCAACTTTTATGGAAGTGTCCCACATGCAAGCTGCAGAAGGCAATGTCTGAGATGGAGTGTGTTGTAATTAAGATTTAGAGAATTGCACCAAGGTCAGGGAGCAGGGAGGGACAGAACATACTATCCTAAAAATTGCACACTAATATCAGAGAAAGGAACTTTGAAGAATTAAACATAGATGGTGTAGGATGCCTACAATATGCGCACCTTCAATGAAAATTTGCATCCAAGACGCTCTAGAGTAAAACTGGCATATGCCAAAAAAAATCATCATGGGCGAAAAAACATGGGGAACAGGGCCAAACAATAACAAAAAATGTCTCTGAAAAACATTCTTATCTATTTATCAATTTTGTACCAAAAAAATGTAACAAAAACCATTTTGAAAGTTTTGTTTATTTAGTAAAAGTGAACTTACTTTAGCAATAGAGGACTTTAGCAAATGAAAATGATAATAATTAGATGAACAAAAGTCAGAGGAACTGACCCTCTGACAAATGTTGGAGTTTAACAGAGGAAGTTTATCCATTTATGAAGAGACAAACAGTTTCTTTAATGACGAATGATAATAGAACACGTGATTTTCCATTGTGGAAAAGAAGTAAACTTTTTATTTTTAATCGAAATCTAGGATGGTCTCTGTGTTCATAATAGGGTTCCAATCCATAATAGGGTTCCAAAAAGTTGCGTATTCCAAATTTGTTATATTGATTCAGATTGTTGAGTATTTGAATGATATAAATTCAGAGCTTTTATGGACTGGGGATGAGTTTCATCTTCTGCCTCATTCATATGGTGCCAGTCTGTGCTTCAGAAGTCAAAAAATCTAATGTGACGTTCAGCAGTTTGCAGGGAATTCATTGAAACTCAAAATACGATTTGCTTCCTATTCTTTACAGTTACAAAAAGAATCATTTTTTGCAATTGCTAAGTAGCTGAGCCCAAATCAGGTCAAAAATGATTCCCTTTAATCCTTGATTGTTGAGAAAACCTTGCTGGATTTCTAAGATTTGTACTAGGCATGACATATAATCTAAAAAAAGTGTGACCCATTTGATGTAGACATTCAGTGGACACAATAAAGGACCAGGAAGTATGTATTCATCAAATGAAAAGAATAGTTTTATATCCCAAAAAATTGCCTATATCTATTGAAATTCCCCATGAAATTAGAGGAGTCCAATGTAGAACAATTAAACCATATTCTAGCACATCCTTTTACATCAGAAACGCAGGGATATCAGAATTAAATTTTTATCTCTGTTTCCTCATTGTTGTTATGCTAGTTCCTCAATGTACACAAGGAAACATATAGATGTAGTGTATCTATTTTATACAGTAAAAAGTGGAGGAAAGGTATCCTGACTGAGCTATTAATGGATATGATTACTTGTACTTAACTTGTTTAATATCAATTTTTATAATCAAATTTTCAGGTTAATGAATTAAGATTGTCATTCAAATCAGTCTTTAACCCATTCTGGGTGAAACGAGAATTGGTATCTTTATGACACCTCACACAATTAACACTTTCTTCAAGCCAAATCATGAGGGAAATTTGAATGAGCAGGCCACATGAAATAGTTGGGTGGGAAGATGAGATAAGAAGCAGTTTGTCAATTTCCCTTGAAAACTACTAAACTAATTCAATCCAGATCATTCTCAAATTAAAGAATTGATATATGCAATTTTGCATCACCAGATTATAGGCAAATGATTTGGGCAACCTATACACATAACCACTGTTTTACTTATTTGCACTTAATTTGCATAGAACACGTATTTTCTACTTCATTAAAAGGCTGTATGTCAGTAATACCTTATTCATTTTTTATTGATGAAGATGCATGATGAGCAGGACTTTTTCTATTATTTTTTCATAAAATTTTTCTTTGAATTTTATTCACTGCCATTTGTGATCTGAAAACTTCCTCCATTGTTAATTTTGTGTTACTGCAACATATTTCCAAATACTGGTAATCAGAACCCACAAATACTGGCAGAAGTTTTGCATGTAGACAGTACTTTAGTTAAGTATAGAAAATTTAGGTCACCTACTTCAGTCTTCACCATAGATTGATTTGCAAGCTTGAGTCATTACATATGATGTTGGTGGAGGTACTGCAGATTGCACTGATTTCATAATTTTTTTCCAGCCTTTTTCAAAATCTGATTCAGCTACTTTAATCACATAAGAGCTCCCATTGGCAATGCCAAACTTCAGTTCAAGCTAGCCCAAAACTCATTAGTTTACAAAAGGCAATAAATACAGTTTTGTGATTGTCTTCAGCCAAAAATCAGTTTCTTTTTGAGATTTAATATTTCAAAACCCATTGAATATGATTTTCAGGTCATTTTTGAATGAGAGTAATGGTTTGTTGAGTCTTAGGGTACCAATACATCAGGAATATATACTTTTTACAGAGTTATGCAATAAAATATGGTGTTTTTCCTGTTATTAGGGTTAAAACACACAATAATTAAAAATTTCTCTATTATTTTTGAACAAAACTTAGCCTATTTAATGTAATTTTTTGACTAATTTTTAGTGGAAATTAATTTTTTATGAGTCTCAGGGATACCCAATAGGCTGATTAACGTTTTTATGCTCTTTTTGAGTCGTAATTAAACTTATTCTGTCTGATGGCTAGAAAACTGATGTAATAATGACTTCATATGAAGATTTTTATCTATGTGTCTATAATTGCTTTTTTCGGCACCAGGTGAGAAATTTGAATTTGCTTGAAATTTATAAATTCTAAGTTGGATTTCTTTGAAAAATGTCTGCAAAATCAAAGGTTGCAAAAGTTTGAGCAGAACAATCAAAGCTCCAAAAATTAAAGAGGCAAATGGAGTCAGTTAGTAAGCCTGAACAAGAACTGCAGGTTAGTAATGAAGTGGTTGTGTCTATCAAAACTGCAGTAAAAATTTTGAAAATTGCGATAAACAATTTGAAAAAAATGAAAAATTTAACCATTTTGGATGAAAGTATATTGCAAGTAGACAGGCAATTAACCTCTACTATTCGCAAGAGTGGTAGAAAATCAAAACAGTGTAAGAACTTCACAAGGAAAGACAATGTAGAAACACCAGCTAAAGTTCCCAAGATAGAAACTGATGATTTCAACATAACTGGAACTTTAATGGTGGTGGAAATAAATTATAAACAAAGAATTCAAGTTTGTCACACCCAGATCAAGGAATGGAAAGAATGAAGCCAAGAAAGGATTTTTGAAAAGTAGTTTAGCAGTGAGAGCTATGACCAGTCCCAGCTGTGAGCTCATGCTGCCTCATAAAACGTTATTTCTAGAAAAAGATGATTCAACATACCTGAATTTAGACAACCAAGATGTGACTGAGCCAATTTTAGACGTTGTTATGCAAGAAAATCTTGAGCCAAGTTCTGTAAATTTGAGCATAAGTCAGGTTTTGGGAAACCTCATTCAGCAAGGTCTATTGAATGACCTTGATCTCAATGATTTATTAGTAGTTGATACTTTCATGTCTTCCACATGTTTAGGATTATATATGGGGTTGTTAGTAACAAAAGTGAAAGTCCCCTGTGTCGCGGTCCACCCAAATGCTAAGGGTTATTATTCTTTAAATAATATATGGACAACTTTGTGCGCCGGGGACTTTCTCATTAAACCTGTGCGAGTGCCTCTAGATAGCATGAAATCCATGCTGATTCCTATATTGTTGAAAAGTGGTAATGATTTAGTGACTATCCAACAATTAGAAAGATCAGTTGGTCACTATATTCTTTGAATTTACAATGTTGACAATACAACAGTCATTCCTTCAATCTAATGGGTAAACAAATTTGTAATCAATGCTACTGCTAATAGTCATAGACATGCTCCAGTCACGGCTTGGAACTCATGAATTTTCATTGATCAATAGGAGTAATCTGTAGCCAGTGACTGATGGTGAAAACTGGAGATATTTTGTTTGCCTCTATGCAGAAATGAGCATTATGGAAAATTTTACAAGCAACATCAAAGTGAAAAATCTTGACATATTAGTTTACCATCAGCTAATAAAGGAAGGACTGCGCCAGATCTTGAATGCCACGTATCTGAAACAGATTTTTGGTGGAACAATTTTTAGACCAACAACAAGATCAGGAATTGGTCACTATTGAAATTATGGGAAAGAGTATGTAGTCGAGATCCCAAAAATTACTGAGGCAACTGATCACCAGTGGAGCAGTATATGTGGATTGGCAGAGCTGCATACAGTGACAAAATTTTTGAAGACAGGCATAGGCAAATGAACCATCCAGGCGACTTTTGTGGGAGTCTGAGCACAAATCATAACATGGGTTCTTTCCACAGTGAAGGATTAAATTTCAAGTAAAAATTCTGCAGAGCCAAATTATTTAAAAACGAAGCAGCAGAAAAATGTTGCCATTATGACAGCATATACTTGAGAGAAACTATCGAAATTCTGCAAAAGCCACCTGGCCTATTGACAGATCTTTGTAATATGGAATTTTTATATTGTCAGCAATGTTTGAAAAAAGCCCATCAATACAACAATGAGTTCACTCTTGGATCTGTTAATCATAAAACCGAGCCTGCTCCTCAGCATGCAATCCCAGTCTGTTAGATCAATGGTGAGACGAGCTACAAATTGTCAGATGTGATACTTAGGTAAACCATACACCTGTTTTTGACCAAATGTACGTTTTAGAACCTGGGATAGGCAAGCATGAATGTGCAAGCCAAGAAAATGAACATCTCAATAGACCAATTTTTGGTTTAGGTCCAAGAATTGATTATAAACATCATGGAGAAGCAGGCTCTAGGTCCAGCCATGGGTTTTATTTTCACTACTGAATTCCAAAAGAATGATCGAACTGAATCCCATATTCATATTCTGATATTTTTGGAACAAGAAGATGATAAATTATCATTATAACACACTCCTAATAGAATGAATACTTGCACTTGTAATTTCCTCTTGTGTGCTTCATATTTGCATAACTTTTATTTGTTGATGTTCGGCCATAAAGGCCTGGTTAGTTTACGCCATGGTTTTTGGTAGATTATAAGGAATGTGTATTAACTTTCAGGTCTCCATGAACAGCAGGAAGCTATTATTCCTCATCTCCTCACCCTACCTACTCCAATGGGAGCCCTCTTCTGTTGGTCTCCCACCACATGCCTTTTGCCATTACCCTGTCTTTCATCTATCTTTCTTGTGGTAACGGTGTACAATCTAAGGATGGTGGATTCAACGTTATGGGTAGTATTCAGGTAACCAATTTTATTGTCTTAGCTCAGAAAAATTTTGTGATCCTAGTAACTATTGAATCGAAGACAAAGTTTTACATTGTCATCAGACATGCATGGCAAGAATTTCCCACTAGGAAAGCTGCTTGAACTTTTTTTCTAGGGGGTTAGAGGGGTAGGCAAGCAGAAAAAAAGAAAACATTCTGAGGGCTTGCTTTTCATTGCAAAATATACTCAAAAATCATCTAAAATGTTGTCTTGGAAAAAGTTCAAAAGTGTGTTTTACTATTTTTTGAGCTAGGAGGCTCTCAGAGTCTCAGATAAGGGGTTTCCCTCCCACCTCCCCTAATATGCATGTAAGGTTGTGATACATTTATTACTATGCATAATACAGAGCCCTGCACATGGTGGGGGCAGGGGGGTGGCCATATCCGCATAAGATCAATATTTTCTGGGGCTATTCAGTGAAAAAATCAAGTCCGCCCCTCATGGAAAAATCCTGTGCACAGCCCTGGCATAATATGTACCATTAGTTCTTCAGTCTGGATTCAACAAAATAAAAATTTTGCTGTGGTTCAAAGCTAGTTCTCTCAAGTTATGTCCCCTCTTTTATCAGTGTCAATGCTAAAACAAGTCTTTACTCCTTCCCAAATCAAGTTTGTATAGATATGTAGGCAGTAATGATCTCATAATTCAATCTTGGGACTTGGATGGGTGCAGTGCTGGATCATTACAAATGGCTGAGGCTGCAATAAAACAACTTCTTTCAAACAGAGGGCTGCTGAATAAAGGATGCAGTATACTAGAATACCAGATCTGTGATGTTATTGTGGGATGATGCTTCCATGGGAATATTTCGTGCTGCACTCCACTCTTGAATCCTTTGCATAAAATTTTACTTGAAAAAAAAAATTAACATTTTTGTCAGAAACTTTTTACACATTCTGATTAAACTAATTGGCATAGCCAGGCATATATCTTCATAAAGCACTGCTTGTTATCACACCACAGTTTTTTGAGAACTGATTTTTCATCTGGTTTTTGCAAGCCCCAATTTTTTACTATATGCTTTTTGATTCAGAAAATGATGCTACCAGTGGTAAAGAAATACTTATGATCTGTCAGTCAGATGAAGTAAATAATTCTCCTGAATAAGTGTTGCAGATAGTTTGATTGGCTAATTTTCCAGTTTCCCATTTTTGGATTGCTTCGGGGCTCTTGTTTAATGGCCTGTCATCTAAGACTCATTTTCCAACAATAATTAATCAATTGCAGCAGTTAGTCTTGACTAAACTTGGTTATACAGTTTTACCATTCTAGCAAGACCTTTGGTTGAATTGAATGGAAATAACAGATTCTTTGTCTTCGCACCATTTGCAGATTGTATCCTATTTTAATATGATGTGGTGTGGGCGGTTACAGACAAAAAATAACAATATATATTTCTCAATGTTTTTGGTCATAATTATTTATTTGATTTCACCTGGTTAACTTCAAGTTATACAAACAGGAATATTGTGTATATCTGTCCAATATAGTTTGAAATATTTTTGTCAAAACTATGCAAAACTTTACTGTTTATCAATGTTACTGGGGTACCAGTGTCAATTAAAGCTTGATATTTGCATAAGTTTGTTGAAAAGTGCTTAAACAAATGCAGTTGCTGGGGAGAGGAGGTGAATGATAATATTTTATATATAAAAGTATTATATGAGTCTGAAACCCAACAGAATATTTAAATTGAAACCAACGGGCAGATGAGCAGGGTACAGTAGGATAGATAAGGCAATTTCTCAGGAAAAGCAATTAAACTCCTTATCAGTAAAGTGGATGTGAGATGTAATAGATGGATAGGCATCGTCCAAACAAAACACAAATGCTCAAATAAAAAAAAAAACATGCTCAAGTCAAAACTCTGGATCAAAAATGTTGTCCACAGAAAAAAATCTGGATGGAAAATGTCCAGGGTTCATGCACTTTTATGGAAATGAAATTCAAGGATTTTAGGGATAAAATTTTTCATTTTTCAAGTCGTTTTGAGTAACAAGTCATTTTGAGTAATGTCAAAAAATTTACATCAGTTCAATATGTAATGAAAAACTAGAAAAATTACAATTATCAAGGACGATTTGACGAAACAGCAGCTCAAAGATCAAAACCAACATCCGGAAAATCAGAAAAACAAGAAAACTAATTCTAGTATTTAGAAAATTAATTGCATGTTTTTTTTTGACTTTTTTTGTGAATCATTAGAATAATTATTAGCATGATTTGTCATTTGTTTTTTCCTGCTAACTCGCCCTCGTTATATATTTTTTCAGTTATTGTTGTTGATTAAATTTCCCACTAAATATCACTGAAAATTAGAATGTAAAATTAGAGGTATCTGCTTTAGGGTACCATTTTCTTTTCTTAACCTTTGTCTTTCTTTGCAGAAATGCTCAGGATGTTGACTTCTGTTTTCACCAGCATAAGTATGCTGGTGTTGTATTGCCCTCATTGAGGGTGCTTTATTATTAAAAAAAGGATAAGATTATCATAACACACACAACTTCAAATAACAAACAACTTTAAGATGAAAACACATTGCTTCTTAAGCCCACGTATAAGGAAATTCTATGGCATATAACTTTTCTTTATTTTCAGTGAACACCAAAGGACTAAACAACCAGATTAAAAGAAGAGAGATATTAACACACTTGAAAGAGGAGAGACATGATATAGTATTTCTCCAAGAAACTGTCAGAGGGTCAATTCCTCTGACCTTTGGTCCTCTAACTACCTCACTTTTATTCTCTAAAGCTCCTTTGTTGTTAAAGTGGTTTCATTTATTCTTGGGCAAACAAACCAGTAAAACGGTTTGTGTCATATACATTTTTGGCTCAAAAAATACATAAATGGTGACGTGAATGTTTTGCATGCATCTGGCAAGTCGATGTTAGACGCGTAACGGTCTGTTTCATTATTATTATAAATCGTCTTATTGTGAACCGGTCGCGTTTTTTCTTTGCGTCTTCGAAGAAGACTCGTGGCGACTGTGGAAGGATAGCGGACGCCTTTTATTGTTCGTATTGTTGTGTATTTTCGACTTCGCGTCGCGGACTCGTTTGGAGAAACTCCCGCGACCTGAGAGGACATTCGACGTTCAAACTTCGTTGAGGAGAAGAGTGAGTGTTAGTTCAAAAGGTAGACAGATCTTTTCCTTAAGCTTTCAGCTTAGGTCGTGGATTAAGATACCCGAAGGTCCCTGGGACTCTGTGTACAGGGACTCAAGAAGGGTCAGCGACTTAGGGAGGTGTTCAGCGTTCGTATTCATACTTTGGCATTGTATATTTTCGTTCACCACTTGCTCACCGTTGTATTCTCACTTTTGTCATTTCCAAAATAAATATCTTCATTTCTCAAGTCTCTGTGACCTGCAGTAGGACTGTGTCTAGCACCGGGTTAGCGTCAGGGGCCGTACTAGATTGGATCTCCCAAGAACCGCAGCTAGGTAGCCGAGGGCATACGAGCACGTAATACGACATTGGTGACTTGTACAGCTACGAAGGTAAAGGATGAAGAAAGCATCAAAACCGAAATTAACGGTACGGAAACAACCTTGCAGACGACCAAAGGTAACGTTATTACAACCTGAAGTAAATAAAGAGGATCAAACGGAACGAATGGCGAATATGGAGGGGACTATCGAGCAAGTAGCAAAGAAATTTGCGAATTTACCTGAGGATAGTGATAAAGATCAAACTATTGACGCGGAAACATATGATTATGCGGATCACCGGATACAGATGTCCTCTGATTCAATATCATCTTTTGAGAAAATTAGTCTACCCCCCGAAACGAATGCGGTATCATTTTATAACTCAAGATATACGCCTACAGTACCGAAAACGGACGCGAAGGTCGACATTGAACCGAAACTGAAAAATGAAATGGAAAGGATAACGAGTGGAAATATACAGGATGTGGCCACTTTAGCCATCCTGGAATCCATGCAAAGAGCCGTTGACAAATCAACTAATGCGGTTAATGTGGAAAGAACCAAGGCGGCATTACGAGAACAAGAAATACTGGATCAACTCATGCGAGAAAGAGCGGAACGCAAGTTATGGGAAGAAAAATTCCAGGAACAAGAACAACAAAATTCAAGAAAAATAATGGAAGAAGTTGAAAAGCAAATGCGGGAACTGATGAAGAAAATGGATAAAAGACCTGACGAAAGAATATTGAATACCGGAGATATGGAAATACTTCCGTCTGAAACGGTCAAAGACCATTTAGACAGGAGTTTGGAAAGAAAATTGAACTGGTTCGAAGACCACTTGGCTCAGGCCAAGGCTCAAGGTGCCCAATATCGAATGAGGGAAGAAGATATACCGACTACGTCATGGAATCAAGGACGAGAGCAACCCATACCTGGAGGAAGTCCTCGAAATCGGCAAGAGTATGGAAGATATTGTGAAGATCCGGAAAAACGGATGAAGATAATTTTAAGCCGAATGAAAAATAAAGAAATATCCGATAAAATGGAGGCTGCAGAAATACTCAATTTTTTCGCCTGTCTGGAGGGCACATTCAAGCCCGAAGACACAGAGGACCTGAGAATTGAAGTGCTTTGGCGTTGTTGTGATTTTGAAACGTCGACGTACGTAGACAAAAATGGCAGCTATGAAGAAGGAAAAGCAAGCGTAATCAGAATGATCGCCCCTAAAATGGATACTCCTGCACTTAGAAGGGAATTACATGATATGAAAAAACGAAAAGGGGAAACTACGAAGGATTTTTTGCGACGAATAAAGACGTATGTACATTTATTGAATTACGAAAGAACAGAAAACGAAAGAAATCGAATTGTTATTGAAACATATTTTCACAAGGCTCCAGTGTACGTCCAAACTCGGATGGAAGGTCGGCTCCACGAATTCAAAAATATCGCCTCTTTGGCAGAATTCGTAAATAAATTGAAAGCCGATACGACGGCCTGGAAGGAATTCAGCGAGGAGCAAGAAGACGGCGAAGACGACTGGTTGAATCGAGTCTATGAAAACCGAAGATTTAATAATTTGCAGATTCGCCAGCAGGATAGTACTATAGGCCAACAACAACAAATTACAAGGCCTCAGCAAATTTTTCCACCTCCACCAGCATTTCAAAACCCCGTATCTCAACAAGATATTATGAAGATGGTCAGTGACGCAATCAGGAATCAGGGCCCTCCAGCTCCTAATCGTTGGGGAGTCAATAATAATTCTAATAATGCTCAATATAATAATCTACCTGATAGAGTTTTGGGGAATCCATATCGCCGACCGTATTGTTCATACCATAAATCCAATAGCCACTCGTCCGAAAATTGTTTTATTCTCCACCCGGAACTCATCCAGCCAACGGATCAAGGAAGGCCGTGGAATCGTGGTAACAACTTCTATAATCGAAATTTCGACCATCGCGGTGGTTTCGTGAATCGTGGGCGAGCCGGTTTTGCAAATTTTGGTCAACGAATGCCATACAATAATAATATCGAACAAAATCCAAACACGGCGTATTATTATCGTCAAAATAATGTCCCGCAGCCACCATCGAATATTGCACCACCAATAACATCGCAACCGATCAATAATCCTCCGAATAATTCCATAAACGTCATAAATTCACAAGAGGCTAAAAAACATGATAAACCAGAAACTATAGCCCTAGATGGAGTACTTATAGAAAATTATGAGTTAAGCTTGGCGAATGTTATCAGCTCCACCTCAGAAGCAAAGCCTAGACTCGCCAACGATAACGAACATTTATTTTTGGAAAATTTTCGCAAATGTCAACCACTGTTAATACCCGTCAAAATACGTGGAGAAGAATTTAAAGCTCTAATCGATACGGGAGCACAATCTAGTTTTATGAGGACGGACACAGCGTCGAGATTGTTGAATATATCAAAGACGAAATTTCCGATTTTGAATTCAGTAGTAACAGCGGTTGGAAAACGCGTAACAACATATGGTCCTACATTTATATATGTTGGAACTGGTTTTGGAAATTTTCTCGCTAGATTCGCATTGCTAGATAACCTAAATGAAGGTATTATATTGGGTCTAGATTTTCTAACCCATCCTAGCATACAGGCATCTATTGATTTTCGAAACGGCCATATACGTCTAGCGAATGTAGAAAGACAAATAATTAGTGAAACACTATTTGACGATATGCAAATACCGCCGTGGTTGCCAATTCCCGCAAATCCGATGGTTTTGGATCACGTACCCATAAAAGAGGAAATCAAGGAAGAAGATTTGCCTGAGTTAGAAAGTGATGACGATCAAGAACAAGTCATGCGAATTACCGAAATGAGCGAGGAAACCTTTATTTGGACAAAAAATGGGACGTATATACCCCCGAATACCACTTCCTTTGTACAAGCTGTGGTCTGGCCACAGAAAGATTGGACAAAGGGCCCCATAGTGATAGAAGAAACGGGGAAAAATACTTTGTTCGACGTTGATGCCTCAATTGTGGATGCCAGGGATAATAATTTCCAAATTCTACTAATAAACGAAACCAACAAGGGAATAAAATTGCGTAGTAACGAGCTAATAGCAAAATCCAGAACGAAATTCGTGGGGCCAGAATTTGACGAAAAGATACATCAACTTCAGTCCGAACCGCAAATTCAACAACAGAGCGAACCTGAATTTATCAAAATCATAACGCAATTAGTAAAAGAATCAAGTATTGATCGACAAGGGCAACAACAGCTAATGAACGTCCTACTTAAACATAGGCACACATTTAGTATGAAGAACGACCCTCTAACGATGACTCACGAGGCACAACACAGAATCGACACAGGAGACGCGTTGCCGGTCCAAAAACACTACTGGAGAGCCCCTATAATGCAAAGGGATATTATCCGCGAACACGTAAAGGATATGATGGAAAAAGGGGTCATTGAGCCTTCTAGAAGCCCTTGGGCCGCACCATTGTTTCTAGTGGGCAAAAAAGATGGTACATGGAGACCAGTAGTCGACTATAGAGGAATTAATCAGGTGACAAAGGACGATAAATTCCCGATACCACGAATCGACGATTATTTAGATGCGTTAGGAGGTGCGCGCTATTTTTCGACCTTGGATCTAAAGTCCGGATATTGGCAGGTACCCATGCACTCAGAATCGAAAGAAAAAACAGCATTCATATGTCAAGACGGTCTGTTCCAGTTCAAGGTGATGCCGTTCGGTTTAAAAAATGCTCCCGCAGAATTTCAGCGTCTCATGGAGCGAATTCTTTATCCATATGTGTGGAAAATATGTTTAGTATATATTGACGACGTGATAATCTTTTCAAAAACAGTCGAGGAGCATTTACAAAATATAGAGACTATTTTTCGATGTTTGACAAACGCAAACCTTACATTGAAACCTGACAAATGCTCCTTTATGCCGGCCAGCGTAAAATTTTTAGGCCACATATTGGACAAAAATGGAATGTCAGTTGACCCCCAGAAAATAGAAGCGGTAAAAAAACTTTGAAGTACCCAAGTCGATCAAGCAGCTGCAAAAATTTTTGGGATTAGTGCAATGGTCCAAACGATTCATACATAACTTAGCCTTTATCGCTCAGCCGTTATTTAAAGCCCTTGTAAAAAAGAATAGAAAAGAGAAGTTTGAACTTTCGGAAGAGCAATTAACGGCGTTTAGAGGGGTAAAAGATGCCCTAATGACGGCACCATTTCTGCAGTACCCAGTATTCGATGGATCGGCGAAGTTTGTAATTCAAACGGATGCATCAGGGACAGCAATAGGTGCGATTCTATATCAGGAAATGGAAAACGATCGCTGGACGATAGCATATTCGAGCAGAGTTTTAAACGATGCCGAAACAAGGTACTCGACAACGGAAAGAGAGTGCTTAGCCATAGTCTATGGATTCAAACAGTATCGACATTATGTTATGGGGTTTAGGGTCACAATTAGAACAGATCATAAACCACTTACCTGGCTCTCCGCAGAGAAACAACAAAATCAAAGATTATTGAAATGGGCTATATATATTGGACAGTTCAACTACACATTTGAATATGTAGCCGGACGCGAGAACGCCTTTGCAGATTTTTTATCAAGATCAGAGGAAACAGAAAAGGTCCGAAACAAGAAACCAGAAGGTAATGGAAAAATCGAAGACAAAAAAGTGGATACGGAACCCGAATGCATGGCGGTAACAAGAGCTATGACAAGACAGATGCTTGAACCAGAGACACAAGAAGTATTTATTGATCCCCCTCCGCCAACTAAAGAAGAAATAGACCAAACGCCAGAGGAAGCAAAAAAGGAGTCTGACTTATTCTCTCGGGAACTGATCAAGAAACAACAGCGATTAGACCCAAAGTTGGTGGAAATTTTTCGGAATATTGGTGAAAACAGCTCAAAAAAATACTTCAATAGTTTTCACTTGGAAAACGAAGTATTGTATCGGGAAAGTATCCACGGAAGAAATCAATTAGTAATTCCTACCAAGCTTAGGCATCTTGTCCTACACCAGTACCACGGCGATACCTTGATGGGACATCAAGGGATAGATAGAATCATTGCCGCAATTGGGAATAAATTTTGGTGGTCAAATATGGAAGACGACATCATTAAGTGGATAAAATCCTGTGTCGTATGCCAATTATGCCGCCCAATAGCGAACCCAATTCAACCACTCAACCCTATACCCGTTTCATATCCTTGGGAAATAGTAGCCACCGATGTGGTTAGTATTTCGCCCTTACGAGAAAAAAGGCCATATGTTATCGTATTCATGGATTATTTCACGAAATGGGTGGAGGCCAAGTGTATTCCCGATCAAAAAGCCGATACTATAGTAAAGGCCTTCATGGAGAAAGTAATTTATACTCACGGGGCGCCAAAACACTTGCTGAGCGACCAAGGCTCAGCATACATGTCCGAATTAATGCGCAACGTATGCGACCTTCTCAAAATCAAGAAAATAAATACGACACCATACCACCCACAATGTAATGGTATGGTGGAAAGATTTAATAGAACGCTAATTGAGCAGATTAGAAGAGTGGCAATTACCAACCCTGACGATTGGCCCCATTATTTGGAACAGATTTTATTTGCGTATCAGATTACGCCTCACAAAACTACAAAAAATTCCCCCCATAGCCTACTATACGGGCACGAGGCAAGGTTCCAGATAGACAACGAAATAGCGAGGCCCATAATTATTCAAAATAATTACGACACCTATAGATACATGTTAACGGAGCATCTCCTTAACACGTATAAAACTATAAATGAAAACCATAAAAAATCGGCGGCCGAAAGAAAATTACAGTATGATAAGAAGGCTCGCGAGAAGACCTTCCGAACGGGTGAACTTGTCCTCTATCAAAAGGGAATTATCAAAGGAAAGGCCGACACTACGAATGACGGCCCCTACGAAGTAATTGAAACACAAAATTTAGATAAAAATGTTATAAAAATATGCCGCGCTGGGAAACCAGATTCGCGTGTACAAATAGTCTCCGTAAATCGCGTAATGCCTTTTATTACGCGGATACCTGATTTTTACTGTAGTTCATAATTCATTTTTATCGTTTTATTTGCACGTTGTGTTCAAATTTTGTTTTATGTGTCCCTTTTTAATCTTCCGTGTATCATAATTTTCCCCATTTCTCCTCGTTTTTTCCCTTTGAATTTTTATCGTTCTAACTTATTTTTGGCAATTTTATGGCAGTTTTAGGCACTTGTAAAAAATTACGACGCCGAAAATTTATTTTGATGGGCAAAAATTATATTTTTTCACGCGCTCGGTGTGAAGAAATGAAAATGTTTATAAGTCCTGAAAAAACCTTTCCCGAGTTATAGATCCCATAAAATCGAAGCTGTTATGGAGCTACTTTTTAGATTTCATTTGCAAAGTATTATAATATTCATTATTATCGTCGACTGGAGGATTTTTGAAGTTCAAATTCGAATGCGATATGGCCACGTCCAGTTTCGTCCAAGTAGACAGTAGTTTCGGGGAACCGCAAGATCGCCAAGATAATACAAATTTCCGACTTAGTAGTAAGTGTGAAGAGGTTAAAATATGTGGTAGAAATTTTTTATTCGGAATAAGACTCTAAATTGACCGCGCGGCAATTTATATGCTGAGGATTTTGGGTATTTGAGAGACTGATCAACTCACCTATGTCCAAATTTATTCTTGTGCATTTGAGTCGTTTTGTTTCGAAATTATCACAAAAAAAATTGTAGTTAAAAAATTGTATGAAAATTTTAAGATTACAATGTTCGGAGAATGGTACGCTCAACAGATATCTTTAATTATTTTTCGTCGTTGTTCGGTGTGCCTCATGCGGCCATCGAGGAACCATTATTTCTTGCGCCCGAGAACATAAAAGCGTTTATCAAGGCGATAAATCAGTCAAAATTTAGAGGACGAGTACTCATCGCGCTAGATACTGAAAGTGGGAGGAAACCCAAAACGGCGGGTTCGAGACCCCGCGACGCCTTACGGCTCTTAACAATTTCGACCATGTGTGGAAAAAAACTTTATAATAGATCTAAAGTTTTGGGACAGAGAACATTTCCACAAGGTATATAATACAATTTTCCGCGAAGAAAACATCATCGTCGGTTTTCATATCCGAGAAGATATCACGTTAGTCTTGACTAGGTTCGGATATCTAGATCAAGAAAAGGAATTAGCCCGGAAAAGGCGTGACAATATTGACTACATCTTGTCGTGCTGCGTTTACGATCTAGAAATCATCTTAGCCGAAATGAAAGATAAAGCGAAGACTAGAATGGTAGGAATTAGCCCGGAAGCCCTGAACTTGAAGGCTTTTATGACGGAACTTCTGTTTTTGTGGGCCGACGCTTTTAAGATTTCGTGGGGCCAATTGAGCTCTTTAGAATTTCGGCAGCTAATGGAAGCGGACAAACTAAACATAGAAGTTTTACGATACGCGACGCTCGACGCGCGCGGGTCTCTTCTATGTTTTTTGGCACTGTTACGATACGGGTTCGCTAGTGATGTGCAAAATTGCTTCAGACTATATCCTCACGATACGATGGAGCCAGAATTGGTATCCGATTTAGCCCGAAGGTTTCGAGAAACGTTTGAAGACAAATATACGGACCCGCAGTGGAAAGGCGCATATGGGGTTGAAGAAATGACTGGCAATATCAATGCGTTGTACTTTATGATGCGCGGGGAAGCCATATCAACTTATAAATTGTCGGAAGACCAAACGGCTGGAAATTTCTATTGCCCTCCACATTTCTCGAATAGCGAAAAAGATCCGCAACCAGTACCCCGTGGTTGGTACCCGTGGATAGAAAGAAGAATGAAAGCATCACGAAAAAGAAAAGATACTGAAGAATCGGAAGTAACGCCAACCAACGATTGGGACCTAGAAGATATAATAGCGGCGCGACAGTTCGGACGGCCAATAGAGCCACAAGAAATGGAAATGAAACAAGGAAGGTGGCCCAATAAAGTGATCCATTTTACGAATAAATTGCAAGAACAGGTATCGTCGCTCAAGGACTACTACCATAAAAAGATCAATCGATCAATCGTCCCCGTGGTCAAAGAATTGTACGAGAAGAATATAAATCCTATTATCTATTTCTTGTGGCCTCACTCGGCGCAAGAATGGAGATCTTGGGTCCCTGGATTTACTTCGGGTATGTGGTCTACTGTTTGGAGAAACGAGCAAGAGCGGATCGAATTTATGAAATGGATGGGCCAAGACCTTCTAAATAACAAAATGACCGATCAGGCAGAACAAATGATGGAACGGTATCCGAAGGTACGCACGCAGAAGTCGGTCCAAAATACTTTCTGTGTCCTACCTATAAAATGGATACCGCGTTCCCTGAAAGAACCAGAGGAAGAAATAGAAACGGATTTACGCGATAACTCTATTTACTTTTTGAACCATAACTTTTATAACGTGTTTCATTTTTTGCATATTCACGCGGCGAGCAAAAATCTCATTTATTGGAATGTTTCCGCGTCCATATTCGAGGCTAAGGACCTATGGGTCCCAAGCACTTCTGCAACTTTTAAGTCAGTAACTAAGTGGGACGATTCGGATCTGTTTCCCCAAGTAGAAGTTGTGGTCCCGGCTAGCCAGGGTCCTATAGAAGGAACTTCGAAGGAGCAGACAGAAAACGTACCCTCTAAAAACGATAATTTGAATGTTTCAGGTGTCGAAATGGACCAGAAAAAACCCGTAGAAGTAATTATCGCGGATTCCCCCACGGCCAACGCGCCCATTGACGATAACAAAAATGTCGGGGGGGAAGAAAAATTGATGGAAATAGTTGAACCCGAACGCGAGATACAACCCGATGTGGAAAGATTGACAGAGCAGATAAAAGAAATGCGAGAAAAAATAGAAACGTTAGAAAAAGAGAAGTATGGGAAGGCCGCGATTGAGCTGGCGAAACAACTGGAAACTATCAACGCCGAAGAGGAGGAGACAAGCGAGGAGCCATATGTGGAAGTCGTGTCTGAAATTGGAAGTGAGGACGAATCTCCCGAAACTAACGTTCTGCCCGCACCGCCGGTTTATGCCAAAGCTGGTGGGCAGAGTGTAGAAAACATAACTAATCCTACAAAGTTTGCGAGAGTAATGCATAATAAAAGGCAAGAAAAGGAAAATCGAATATCGAAAGAAGAAAACAAAGCCGAATTGGACCAAGTGAAGAGCGGGAAATTTCATCAACCGCCTGGAAACCCGAATGACAGAATCAAGTATCGACGAGGCCTCGGGAAGCGTGGGCAGCTTTTGAAGAAAGCTTTGAAAGAAGGAAAGTACGTCGTCGATTTTCAATATGGTAGAGTGTCGTTATCGAATCCGTGCGTTCAGAAGTATCTCGCACATATGAATCCTGCTTTGGATGAAGAAGTGGCTCTTATGACCACGGATCTGATAAATCGTATTTACGACGAAGCGGGAGTAGAAATCGAAACTATACGCTATTATGAGCTGCAATTTCACGTATTGCAGGCCAATTTACCCGAAAAATTGTGGAATATATTCGAGAGGCAATTGACAGAATGGGCCACAACTCGGGCTCCGGAGAAAGCCTATGAAGCCGCAGTGTGGGCTTGCGCCTGCCTATTTATGAAACTGTCGCGGTTGGGCAGGATTCCGCAGAATTTCGCTGGTTTCCATTACCAGGCTCATGCTTACGTCGCCATGAAACTGCGCCGCGAGTTTAATGCGGGGCAAGAAGGACCAGCTAGTAACTTTCATACGCTATACGCCTCTTGCCAATCCAAGGCATCAGGGTTAGCGTATACAATTGCGAAAGCCGTACTCCAGGATAAAAAAGACCCGGAACCAAATTATACGAACATTCAAGTTTGGAAGAAAGAGATCGATAATACGGATCCGCGAATACGTTTTTGGGAAGTTATCGATAGAAAGAAAGCTCGCGATCTACTGGAACTCGAGAAAAAGTTGAAAAAGAAAATTGGGTACCGAGTTAAGCACCCCTACAGCAGGCCTGCGGCAGGTAAGGTATCCAGACATTGGACGAGAAAAGACGATGATAAACAGAAAAAAGAAAAATCGGCTACGCCAGAAAAAGAACGAAAAAGGAGATATGAAAGTCGGCATCGGGACGAAAGTCGGCATGAAAAGTCGATGTCAAGAGAAAAAAGACGGAGAGAGAATGAGGAGGAAAGCTGGCGTAAGGAAATTGAGGAATACGAGGAGAAATTCGAGCGAAAAGAGAAAGAAAGAAGAGAAATGGAGGAGAGAAAAGAGAATCGAAAATCGCGAAGCCGAAAAAGAACACCCGGATATTATCAGCATGATGATCGATTGGACGTGTCCTATTCCAGTCGGACGGCCTCACTGGATAGGCCTAGGGCCAACGAAGCGAGTCAACAGGGAGTATCAATGGCCGACCCTAATGCAATGATGATGGCGCAGCAGCAACAAATGCCGTATATGCCGCCGAATTATCCGGGATTACCTATGGTAGGAGTTGACTGTATGACTCGCCCTCTCTTTTCAGGTCAACTATTGCCCAATACAATGATACCTCCGCCACAGCAATTTCAAGTTTCGCAATTTCCGGTTTTACAATTCCAGCCGGGCCAACAGCAATATTATCACCAGTTCTTGGTTCCGCCCGGAATACAAATGCCGCCGCCGTCAGTAGTTCCGCCGATACGCAACGTCCAAGGCGAAGAAAGGATGGAAATTCCGGGTACGTCGACGGGAATGCAAGTGCCGCAAGGACCACCGCCGATAGGAAACCCCGAATATATATCGCCGCTGAAGAGAGATCAAGGTATCGGTCAGCCGGGGGGGGACCACAGCGGTCATCGACAGAAGTAAATTAATTGTTAATAATGACCCCGCTCTTTGTGAGGTCAATATAAGCGTAATTCTTTCAAGTTGTAACTTTTTCGGGTATTGCTTAGATCACTTATCTTTTTTTTCCGAGCGTTAGTATTACAAAATCAGAAACCGGTTGTGCCTCTTTAAAATTGCCTTAAAATTGCCTTTTGTACTAATCTCAGTTTGTTCCGTTTATTCTTTCTCTTCGTCTGCGTTTTATTTTATTTGAACCTGCACAAGCACATTTTGTACCTCATTTTTCGGTGAACTTGTAAACGATATTCCAAATCTCGTATTGGCGTAAATTTTGGCCTTTCTTTTCCTTCCAATGCAGTTGCCAACTAGCATCGTGCAGTGTGTAGGCAGCTTTCGCGTAACCATTTTTCACATTTCTCTTTACCCTTTTTCCAAAACATATTTTCAATTCAAAATTTTTTTTTTTTTAATGGCACAAACCGTGTTACTGGTTTAAGTTTACCCTTCAATAAGGCAAAATCACTTTAACAACAAATACCATAAACATTTTTGATTCAAAATCTAGACAGCCGAAGGGCCAGAGGATTTGGTTTTCGGGCATCCTTTCTCCCTGGGGGCAGATAATACCAAAGGCGTTGGGGGGGCCAGTGTCCGGCCAAGGGGCCAGAGGAGCAACGGCGGCGGAAAATTGCGAAAGTCTTGCGGGCTCTCCACCGTCAACACCCCCCCTCCGGAGAGGACGGAGACGAACGCCAAAATCGATGAAGGAGGAGCCGCCGATAAAATACACATCGACGGCAGTGGGGAGCAGCCCACAACTTAACCCGGGCACCGCGGGGGTCGCCGCCGGTCATACGATTTTATTTTTTTTTATTCGATCAAATTCGGCCCAAGCGCCGCGAACGCTATTCGTTCGAACATTTTATTCTTTGTTTTATTCGGGGACAACCAGCCCACGGGGCATTCTTATTTGGAAACTTTTTAGCGTGGGGGGTAGCACCCGGCGCCATTGGCCCCATGGTGGAACGATACCGTTCGAAACGGACATTTTATTTTTTATTGTATACAATTGCGTCAACGGCGCGTAGCGTCGTCGTTTTGGAACGATTGGAGGCGTCGGTCGTCGGCGTCGAGGGTCTGGGGCCCTTGGGGGACCTCCTGACTTTTCCCTTCGCTGGCGGGAAAAGTCTTGCCTTTGGGGGGGGAGGGATGTCAGAGGGTCAATTCCTCTGACCTTTGGTCCTCTAACTACCTCACTTTTATTCTCTAAAGCTCCTTTGTTGTTAAAGTGGTTTCATTTATTCTTGGGCAAACAAACCAGTAAAACGGTTTGTGTCATATACATTTTTGGCTCAAAAAATACATAAATGGTGACGTGAATGTTTTGCATGCATCTGGCAAGTCGATGTTAGACGCGTAACGGTCTGTTTCATTATTATTATAAATCGTCTTATTGTGAACCGGTCGCGTTTTTTCTTTGCGTCTTCGAAGAAGACTCGTGGCGACTGTGGAAGGATAGCGGACGCCTTTTATTGTTCGTATTGTTGTGTATTTTCGACTTCGCGTCGCGGACTCGTTTGGAGAAACTCCCGCGACCTGAGAGGACGTTCGACGTTCAAACTTCGTTGAGGAGAAGAGTGAGTGTTAGTTCAAAAGGTAGACAGATCTTTTCCTTAAGCTTTCAGCTTAGGTCGTGGATTAAGATACCCGAAGGTCCCTGGGACTCTGTGTACAGGGACTCAAGAAGGGTCAGCGACTTAGGGAGGTGTTCAGCGTTCGTATTCATACTTTGTCATTGTATATTTTCGTTCACCACTTGCTCACCGTTGTATTCTCACTTTTGTCATTTCCAAAATAAATATCTTCATTTCTCAAGTCTCTGTGACCTGCAGTAGGACTGTGTCTAGCACCGGGTTAGCGTCAGGGGCCGTACTAGATTGGATCTCCCAAGAACCGCAGCTAGGTAGCCGAGGGCATACGAGCACGTAATACGACAAAACCCACTTTACAAAATCTATAGAGCAACAGGTAAAACAGCAATGGGGATGTGGGAATGATAAGGTTATTTTCTCAAATGGCCTTAGCAACTCTAGAGGTGTGATTATCCTAATTAACAATACCTTCCCATGTGAAATAAAAAAGATAGAAACAGACCAAAATGGCAGATACATAATGATCCTGCTAAATATAAATGATGCACCCTTTGTACTAATCAACATATATGCCCCTGTACTAGAAAAAGAACAAATACCATTTTGAATGAGATATTTGGGAAACTCTAAGCTTTCAATAAAAATAACTTACCAGTTATACTTGGGGAAGATATGAATATCCCAATAGACCCTAAGCTAGATAAAAATACAGGTGCAACTAATCTAAAGAAGAAATCTGTAGCTAAATGTATGTACTATATAAAACAATATGATTTGGTTGATACATTTAGATTCAGAAACCCAAATCAAAAATGGTATACTTGGACTGGCCAAAATGTGAAATGCAGACTAGACTACCTTTTTGTTTCCGAAACATTGGTAAATGAATGCCACCATGCTGAAATAATAAGTGGCCTACCATCAGATCACAATGGAATAAATATAAAATTATATGAAAAACTATACAAAAAAGAGGACCAGGAAACTGGAGGTTTAATAACAAGCTAACATCAGATGATGAATACCTCATAATCCTGACTGAAACAATTAGCAGAGCTAAGATGGAAAGAAATACCCAAAAATTAAATTCTGCTATGCTGTAAAATATAAAATAAGACAACAGAGACAATCCTTTACTCAAAGTCTCAGGCCAAAAAAACATGAAGCTATGAAAATGAGTTAAGGAAAAAACTGCAGAAGATAGAAGAAGATCTAGACAGTGTGGGACTAGTAGACAACATGACACATAAAGAGATTAAAAGTGAGTTAATCGCATTAGAAGAAGAGAAGGCAAAACATGCCATGGAAAGAACAAAAATACCATGGAACTTACTAGGAGAGAAACCAAACTCATACTTTCTAAATATGGAAAAAAGAAATTACAACTACAAAACAATAAATAAACTAGTAGAAGGGAACACAGAAATAGATAACCCAAAAGATTTACTAAAATACACAGAAAACTACTAGGAGCAACTGTACAAGAGCAGAATTAGTGAAAGACATCTTAAAGACCAGTTTTTCCAAGACCTCAAAAACGTCAATTTTCCCAAATTTAATGAGAGACAAAAAGATCTTATGGAAGCAGAGTTCTCTAAAAAGGAACTAAAACAGAGCCTTGAGTCAATGAAAAATAATAAAAGTCCTGGAGATGATGGATTAACAGTAGAATTTCACAAAACTTACTGGGATCTCATTAGAGAACCCCTCACAGAAGCTTTCCATTACTCCCTTGAGTATGGGATGCTGTCAGACTCCCAGAGAAGAAGTGTTATTACCTTAATTCCAAAACCAGGGAAAAACACCGAGTACATATCAAACTGGAGACCAATATCATTACTGAATGTGGATTATAAAATTTTAGCAAAGACAATAGCTACACGTTTAAAGAACAATATAGAGACAGTCATACATGAAGATCAGAGGGGCTTTGTCCCAAACAGATAGATTGCAGAAGGATACCTTTTAGATATAACTGAACATTATGAAACACATGCAAATGAAGAATCAGGTTTTATAATCTCACTAGATATTGAAAAAGCTTTTGATTCTCTTGATAGAGACTTCATGAACCTGGCTCTCAAAGCCTTCAACATTGGGGATAAATACTGTTCATGGATATCAACCTTGTACAATAGAGCAGAAGCAGTAGTGATGAATGCAGGGTATACAACCAAACGATTTCCACTAGAATGAGGTGTAAGACAAGGATGTCCCTTGTCACCATATATATTTATATGTGCTATGGAATATATGGCCATCAAATTAAGAAATTCACAAATATACAAAGGATTAACCATAAACAACATACAAAATAAAGTTAGTCTATATGCGGATGACACAGTACTTTTAGTTAAGAATAAAGCTGACTTGGATAAAGCTATGCAAGAAATAAAGACTTTTGGCAAAGCCTCTGGACTGAAGATAAATCTGAAAAAGACACAAGTTTTAGGACTAGGTCAAAATAAGGAAGTAAGAGGAAAATTTGGCTCAAGTGATATAGTAGATACTGTTAACATATTAGGAATATTCTATTCTCATGATAAAAAAGTCATGCATGAGAAGAACTTTGGTGAAAAACTTGAAAAATGCAAACATGAATGTGAGATATGTCGAAACAGGGGATTGACTTTTTATGGGAAAGTTACTATTTGGAACTACATGATTATGTCAAAGCTTATATACAGTATAATAAATCTCTATCTAGATAAAATAACAATAAAATCATTGAAATCCCTCCTACAAAGATTTATGTGGAATGGGGGAAAGTCAAAGATAAAAAATGTTAATTTAATTCAGGATCATTCCAAAGGAGGTATTAAAGCACCAGATATAGATGCTATATTAGCGTCCCTGAAAAGCAAATGGATTCCGAGAATTCAGCACAATGGTAAGTGGTGTCTACTAGGAAAGAGAAACCTTGTCAAAATAGGTGGATTTGAAAGTGTAATAAACTCCAACTTTGACATCAAGCAACTGGATACTACTTCAAGTCCCTTCTATGTACAGATATTAAATACTATAAAACAAATACCGCCAATAACAGATGTGACAACTCCAATGCATGTACCGACCCAACAAATAAATAACAATAGATTTTTAGAAACAGCAGGCAAATCTCCCTTTTCCAGACAACTACATGAGTCTTAGTTCAACTACATCAACTCATGGCTTGATAATGAATGGAAATTTCTAAACTATGAGGAAATACAAAAACAAGGATGTCAATTATCTTTGTTTGACTATATCAAAGTGACTAGGATGATACCCAAAACATGGAAGGATTATATCAAAACAATTACTATACAAAAAGAAGAATATACATTGACAACTTCACATTTGAACCAAAAAAAGTGATGCAAATTGAACAAGAAATAATTTCTGAAAAACAATCACCAGTTACAGGTGAAATAAGATGGAAAGACATTTTACAACTACCAGACACTTTTGAATTTGAGAACACCTGGAAAATGCTACATAATTTGAAGATTGGGAACAAATTAAAAGAATTCCAATATAAAATACTCCATAGAATTCTAGATACCCTGTATTTGTTGGTAAAATACAAGATTAAAGAATCAGATGAATGCATATATTGTTATATTAATGTGCAAGATGACATTATGCATAGTTTATATGAATGTCAAGCAACAAATCTTGTATGGGATGGATTACAGTTATTAATAAATAAGCAGATAGATAACAACCTTGTTCTTACACCAACTAGAATAATCATGGGAATAATAGAACAATATAAAAGCAATATCAACCAAGCACTAAATATTGTAATAATAAATACCAAATTTCATATATTCAAAAACAGGAAACAGCAAAATAAGATCTATATGTCTACCTGGCTCGCTGCGCTGAAATGCCAGCTGAAGTACATGAAATACAGTGGTCTGCCAAAAGAAGTGCTGAACATTACAGATATGCTCAGAAACAGTTAGATAAACCTTTCCCTCCTTATTTAAAAAACACAGAAACTTATATGTTGTATTTCTCTCTTTACACCGTGTGAAAACCAAGAGATGATGTCCTTTGTGTGTTCTTTTTTTGTGTGTATTTAGGTTGTTTATTGTACATATTACTGTTTGTCTTATAACAAATAATAATCCCCCCCCCAAGAAAAAAAAAAACCTCTGGATCAAAAATGTTGTCCACAGAAAAAATCTGGATGGAAAGTGTCCAGGGTTCATGCACCTTTATGGAAATGAAATTCAAGGATTTTAAGGATAAAATTCTTCATTTTTCGAGGACAATTTCCAACTTCTGGATCAGGAAATGTAGTTCCTTCATCTAACAATTTTCGTTTTTTTTCAAGTGTGATAGATGCATCTCCAATGAGGCCATTGTCTTTTTATGATCTTCTTCCAATCCTCTTTTTTTCAATGAGAGTTCACGTATTTCTTCAGCACTTATTTTTTTGCAGTTGTTGATGCAACTTCTTCATTAATGCCTTTTGTGCATTCTTCAAGATCTTCTCTGTAACAAACTCAGGCCCTGACAACAATTTTGACCATGTCTTTTGTCATTTCCACATCAAAAACACTGTTAGAACTTTTGACGGAATCAAATACAACTCATTGAGCAATGAGATCTTTTTGAATATTTTCTACTAAAACATTGTCACTGACAAAGAATCCTCATTCAACTGCTGCATTCCCTGAGAAATTGTCAACAATATCTAAAAAGTGAGGAAAACTTTAGTTTCTCATCTGCAATAAATTTGAATTGATACTTTTATGTTCACATCATAAAAAGCCATGTACGATTTTTTTCCTGTCAAATATCGCAGGCACCATAAAAAGTAATGGACTTCATACATCAAAAACTGAAAGTTGTGTGGCTCTAAAGCATTTGCATTAAAGTTAAGAACTTGCCATATATTACGAGTAACCTGAATAAAATTTAAACACACTATTTGAAATTTATTTTCCAAATCAATTTAAAACTCTTCCCATCACTTGGGGCCTGGAACCCCATGTCATAAACTTCTCACTCGAATCTGATCCCTAAGAAATTGGAGCCTGATAAATGCATATTTTGAAATTAGAAAGGATTGAGCCCATTATGGTAACTCTTGGCATGATTTTTTGTGAGGGGACTTGGGCTGTTCCAATGACTCCACATCATTAGACCAAAATGGGTGCCTGTCCAAGTTTGATAGAATAAATCATGAAAACCTTCCAATTTCTAATATTT
The DNA here is from genome assembly GCA_963922205.1 of Romanomermis culicivorax. Taxonomy (NCBI): domain Eukaryota; kingdom Metazoa; phylum Nematoda; class Enoplea; order Mermithida; family Mermithidae; genus Romanomermis; species Romanomermis culicivorax. The sequence continues at coordinate 175,063 of CAWUHX010000339.1, forward strand.
TAGTTGATTTTTTGGGTTGAGTGGGTTGTGTAGAATCGCTTTAAAGGCTTGTGGAATAAGGCAGCAGGCTACCATAGCAAGTGTTTTGATGCAGTCAATCCACTTACCAATTAATTCTTTGTGATTCCAGAGGCAAATTAGGTCTAACTGCTGCAATTGTCGATTCAAAGCTTGTGGGACATGGAAATTGCAGCCTTTTATCATAACTTCTGGAAAAACTTGCCTTGCCACATTACAGGTGGCGTTTTCATAGTCCATATGGATAAATTGCATGGGCGTCCATACCTGGAAAAATTAAAGTTTCAGTGATGAACACCCATTAACAATATCATTTTCCACAATTTTATTTCAAATTTAGATGGACAGATAAATAGAAGAATTAGCTGTTTTTGGTGCATCAGGCATTGCAGAGTTGTTTTGCTTTAAATAAGAATGCCCCACCACATGTACAGTATACAACTAGGCAAAGCTGTCAATACTATTTTTGAATGTACCATCCATGATCAGATGACTTGATTCTAAAACAAGGCTGAGAGGAGACATCTTGATTTTATGAAATCATTTCTACGCAAGTTGAACATAAAAGCCAGTGTTCATCATGATACAGAGAATATTCTTAAGCAATGAAACCATATTCAGTGAGCTGAAAAAGTTAGATTATATCATGAATAAAGCAAGCCTACATATAAAAATGAAATAGTCAGAAAACCAAGACAAATTCTTGTGCTCCCAGGAGGTCTCTCACTCGATATTTCTTTGTAAGTCATATGGATCTTCAATGAGTATTTGCTTTTTTCTTACCCATTGACATTGGCTGCATTTCATTGATTTATTACCCTGGAAATTTTCTTGAACTGTATCAGCTTCATCAGCATTACCAAAGCATTTGACAACTTCAGAATTCATTTCTGTATGTGTTTATAGTGATTTTTTGTGCCGATTTTGCAGTTTTCAGGAGCTTTTGAATTGAAATTCTGTGCATTCACCTTGCCAAAAAATTTTCCTGCAATCAGACCACACAAATTTGAGATCATGATTATGGTATGTGAACAAATTTCCTGATCAAAACATACTAATCGCTTTTTGTCAGCTGTTACCAGTACAGAGTGTATGATGACCAATGTCAGGATCTTTGATGATTCAGTTCTGGGAGAAAATGATCCATCAGCTATGCTGATTTTAATTTTTGTCAATGTTGTTTCAAAAATGTTCACATTCGAAAAAATACAGTGTTCATCAATTTTTCATTCTGTTGCCTTATCAAAGTTTTCTTCTGGAACTCATACAGTGTTCCTTGATTAGCACAGAAAGCATGTTGTATCCGAGATTTTTTCAATTTTGCACTCAAATCATTATTTGCCTCATTAAAGTCCAAAGTGAATTAGGTAAAATGAGTGACACTTTCTACTCTGAATTTGTGATTTTGTGATTACATTGGTCGTCATATTGGAAAATCTAATGCTCTTCATTTTTATTCAGACAAAAGCATTTCAATAATCTTCATCTAAATCTCAAGGTAGTTTTGAAGGGTGCCTTGAGCAGAGTTTCAATGTGTATTGTATCACTTTCATAATATTAATCTTTTTGTTTTTTTGCTTGCAAAATTAACAAGTCTTTGTGTCTGGAGTGCCACCGGCATACTATATGGCATTTGTGCATTACTGCAATTTTCATTTCTCACAAGCTTTGAATTAATTGCAGCAGTTGGCCTAATTAGCCTCTGGAATAACAAAGAAATAGTTGGCAAATGGATTGACTGAATCAAAACACTTGCTATGGTATCCTGCTGCCTTATTCTATGAGCCTTTGAAGGAATTCTACACAAACCACTCAACCCAAAAAATCAACTAAAATATTAGAAATTGGAAGGTTTTCATGATTTATTCTATCAAACTTGGACAGGCACCCATTTTGGTCTAATGATTTGAGAGGTTGTGCAGGACTGGCATGGAGTTTTTCCCAGGGTTCTGTGGCTCTTTGACCAGATCTTGGTATTTAGGGTTTCTTGGCACTCTTTTATTCCTTCAACATGTATTTGTGTTTTGTTCTTTAGTAGTAACAATCTCCTGCTTAATGTCTTTGGCTAGGTACTTAATCTCTCTCTATCTCTCTCTCTCTGTCATATCTTGCCAGGTAACCATTGGGTGTAGCAGAAGACTGCTTTACCCTTGCCTGGGGTATTTTCATAATTCTCAGAGGACATGTTGTTGAGAAGATAAAAATAAAAAATCCGTCATACAACAGAGGCAAAATTGACTGAAAAAATTAGTGATGTGTGTCAAATATCTGGATGGATATTCCAAAAATGAATATCTGGATATTTTCACTGTTCAAGAAAGAACTAAAGATTTCTGAAAATTTTAGTGCTTCATTATTACAAAAAGTTTTAACAACAAAAGGTTCAAATTATATACGTGCCGCATGCCATTTGGTTGAGATATGAGTACATATCAAACATTCAATAATGTATCTAAACAAGCAATGCTTTTCCCACACAGATAGGGTTTTCTTTATCAGAAGACCCTGATGATTATTTGAATGTAATACCAAACGGGACATTATTCCACCATGCACACAAGATTTTCCACAAAAATTCACTGTCTTATATTTTTATCAGCTTTTTTGGCACATTTCCAAACAAACAATGACATTTTGTTCAACCTTAAATGATCAAAACACCACTAGCAGGAAGGAGAAAGCATAAACCTGATGTAAAGAAAGAATATACTTTTCTCTAATTTCAATGCAACCTGCTCTGCAGTATATTTATAGTGTTTTAGACTGTTCTAAAAAAGTAGGAAAACCTGTGAATTGGATAAAACGAATATTTTTCTTACAGTACTTCACGAACTATCATAGTTCAACAAAAGTAACATTTTTTATAATAATTACACTTGACAAAAATATAAAATGAAGAGTTATTGCACCTATGGAATATTATGTAGTATTGCATGACTGGACATAAGAGTACAGGACAATAGAGCAACACCATTCAAGAGTGGACATTAGAGCACTGGAACATTAGAGTCCAGGGCCATAGAACACATAAACAATAGAGTGCAGGGACATTAAGGTACATTTCGTACAATTGAATTTTTGGGGCAAAATTTGGTGATTTGCAATAAAACTGAATTTTAAATTTTTTTAACATGAAGAAATATTAAGCAAGCTTATATTTACTCATTTTGGAAGTGTGTGTCATTCTGAAAGTGAATTAGGAATTCTAGATAAATTTGAAAATGAGTTTTTGGATAAATTTGGAGAAGCATCTTGTTTTGACACCACCATAGTACAAACATCATGCTTCAAGTCATTGCATGATGCCTTTTTGACCACTGGAAATATATAACTGCACTAAATTTCCAAAATATAAAGTTGTTTCATGTATGCAGTTGTTAAATCACATAATGTTAGCTATATTTTATCGATTCCCATTCATGTAAGGCATCAGTTTCACTCAGAAAAGTCACTGTAATACTAAATCACTAGTTGGGGATGTTGGATTATATGGACAGGCTACAGGTGAGGAAGTGAGACAATTGAGGGGTTAATGTCATCCAGAAAAACACAAAACACAGGCTGTTAAACATCCCCTAACAAAACTTACACTTGGAAGGAAGATGTCATCCACAAAAATGCTAATCACAGGTGGATAATTTTCCCCTAACAAAATGTACACTTGGACGAAAGACATTGTCCACAAAAATGCTAATCAGGGGGGATTAACATCGCCAAACAAAAACTTATCCTTGGACAGAAGACATTGTCCACCATGGAACGATTGTGTCAAGCCGAAAGAACACTAAGGACTTCACCATAACTTTCTTGCCAAAAAGATGGGCAAAAGAGAACATGTATCGCAGGACTGGGGGAAATTCTGGCAAAACTGAACTCTGATCTTTCTTTCCATCTCCTCTTTTGTGAGGTTTTCAGAAGAGGGATGGATTTTGGAAAGACAGTTTGATTGGGTAGACTTGTTTATTGGATGGACGGAAATTGAAAAAAACTGATTGGTTGGACTTGCTCATGGCGAGTAAATTGAAGTGGCCATAGCAGGCATTGGAAATGGTAAAAACAAATAATGGGGATTAGTGGTTTTATAGTTTTTCGTCCTTATTTGGCTACTGATCCTGCCTAGGTATTACTATACAAAAGACCATAATTAAACATGTGAAATGCAATGCACTTACATAACGAGGATGCAATCAGTGAGAAATATGAGCATAAGCTACTTACCCTACTTTTTTGGTAAATGGAGGAAAGTGAGCAAAAAACGACTCGAGTGGTTACTACAGAAAAATCATAAAACTGATTTGGACAAATATGTTAACTTAAAACTAATTTACATAATATTCTACAAATTCACTTATGGCGACAGCTTCTTATAAAAGAAAGCTTGAAGCATTTTCACAACAGCTTCAAATAAAATGCATAACACAGAGCAAATAAAACAAGAGATATGATTTGATGTCAGCAATATGAGAAAATTAAACAAGAACAACAAAAAAATAAAAGAACAGGAAACATCAGAAAAACAGTAGTGAAGAGAAGAAAGAGATGAAAAGAGGCATAAGGGAAGGAAATAAAAAATGCATATAAATAGAAGGGAAAAGATGAACAAATAAAGAAGGAAAAGACATGCTGAAAGAACTGGAGAGAAATAAAAAGGAAGAGATGAAAAGACCTGGAAAGGTAGGAGATAAAAAAAACACAGTGGAAGGAAAAAAACAGTTTGAAAGTAGAAAACATAGGAGTGAAAAAAAAAATTGCAAAGAAAATAAAGAAAGACAAAGTTGAAAAATAAATTGAATATAAACAAACAATAGGATAAGTGAAAAAGAGTAAAACCTAAGGAATAGAAATCATACCTGTTTTCAGGGGGAAGTTTGGAGGGAACCCCCACCCCCAACTCAGTGGAACCCTATACCCAAGCATCCAAGACCCCTCTTCCATCATGGTAAACCTTATACACAAGCCCCTCCTCGAAGGGGAAAAATTTGAAAAAAGTGATTTTTTTTATTTTTCTGGGGTTTTTACGACCCCTTCATCTGAAATTTTGGAAATGTTGGAACCCCCACCTCAAAATTTTGGGTTTATCTTCCTCCGACTGGTCGGACCTTTTACCAGTATGATAGAACAAACAGAAAATATAAAGATGAAAGAATAGAACAGCATGAAAAACAGTTAAGGGAGAAGAAAAGCAAATAAACAAGTGAAAAATGAGCAATGAACAAACAAGACTGAATAAAAGAGTGATAAGAGTAAAATTAGGGAGTGAAAGGAATAGAAAAAAGAAAGTAGTGAGCCACAAAGAGTAATATTGGAATGTAAACACTATAATGCAGACTGATGAAAAGAAAGAAACAAAAAGAAAAGGAAATACATGAAACGAAAATAAATAAATAACAAAACTATATAACATCAGTCACCAACCTACGATGCGGGTAGCCAGTAGCAAAACTTATGCATTGTACAGAAGACCAGAAAATTAAGTTGAACTAGAGGACAATTTTTTGTCAACTCAATAATCATTACATATTTCTCAACAATTCAACTACATACATATTCCTCATTAACATGTTTGCAGAAGAAAAACAGAGGATTGTGGCTGTATAGCTTCCTCCACATAAATTCACTCATGTAAGTGTTGAGTAAAATACCATGGATACCATATCGTTGCTTGTGCTTTTGTTTAGCCTTCTGCCACATGGACTCCACATGATCTGTACTAGCCTCTGTTGTAGGATCAGTGAAATTTTCCAAATGATTAAATTTCAGATAAGTATAACCCATCTCAGGAAAGCTTTCCAAAAATCCGGAATTACCCTACCTTTCTCAACAAAATTTTTTTCTTCTTGTTTTATTTTCTTATTTTCATTGTTTTTCTTCTTGTTTTATTTTCTTATATTGCTGACATCAAATCATATCACTTGTTTTATTTTCTCTGTGTTATGCATTTTATCTGAAGTTGCCATGAAAATATTTCAAGTTTTCTTTAATAGGAAGCCATAAAAAATAATTCTTACTTTTAATTTTTTCTCCCCTAGAAAAAATGTTTCATCCCTTTGTACATGAACTGGAAGTCACCGTGAAAACTATTGCGTGAGGCACACCCATCATACAGGGTGCACTCAGTCCCTTCTATACTAGCTCCCTGACCCACTCCTGCTTCTGACAGTGGCTGTCAGAGATGGGAGTATTTGAATGGGAATATGAGCTGTGAATTCATTTTTCTAATCTTGCAGGGGGCACATTAGAGGTCTTACTGTAGTCGCCAGCAGTTGATGTTGTAACTAGGGTGAACCAAAGTGGATAAGTGCCAAAATTAATGCTGCAAACATAAGATTTAACTGGGTATTTTTTATCAGACTTATGGCTCAAAACCTTTTGGCAGTTTTTGGTATGTTTCTAGAAGAAAAAAATTTTTTTTGCCGTCTTGTGCCAATTGGCACAAATGTCTATGCACAAAAGAGGCTGTCACTGACACTAATCTTTTTGACTTCTTGTGTCAATTGATACAAATAGCCATGCACAAAAAAATGCTCCAAACATCCCAATAATTAACCAATTCTGAAATAAAATAAAATCTCCTTGATTTGATACATATATAATACTTTTACTGTAGAGTCTTGCCACGAATATCTCTATAGCAGCACTGATATGGACTTGCAGCTCTTCAACATCTAATAATCTTTTAACATCCAAAAATTATCTAATCAATGAGATGTATTCAAAGACAAAAACTGCATTAAAATCAGTCAAACATGTCAGGAGCAAATCCAAATTCAAAGGTTGGTGAAATTCGAAACAAGATAATAAATGAGAATAGCTAATTTACATAAACAATGAAAATACTTCTGATAGATCATATTGCACTTTATTTTTCCCAAAGTGAGCACACAAGCTGAAAAAATGAAAATCTGTCAAACAACAAAGCTAGACAAAATAAAAAAAAATGTAGAATTATATGAAATTGGACTTCAAAAGAGACACAGCAAGCGAAAAAAAATGAGTAAAGGTGATGGAAATGAGAAATCAAAAATTGCTGATACTCTGACTTTTTTGGCAATATAATGATGGTCATTATTGGCTGTATGCATTTGGGCCTTGAGGTTGATAATTGCCTGTTCATTCATTTGCTTGTTGATGGAAAATGCTGATTTTGATCATTTACTTGGGGGGAAGGGCAATTCAAAGTGGAGTGATTTCTGAGAAAAAGCCAGTTTTGGTATTGATTGTAACAACACTTGTTGCTGAAAATTATATGGAATTTCTGGAGTAAAAATAAATTTGAAAAATAGGGTGTAGCCAGGAGTTGAACCTGGGTTACCAGCATTCCACGCTGATGTCCTCACCAGTAGACCACAATACCATGAGGTGAATCCAGATTGAGGTGCTACCTTTGGCTATAATTTTCAGCATACAACTCCAATGGTTGGTAGTCATTAACTTAGGTTTTTTGGCAAGTAGCAGCATACCTGTTGCTTTGAACTACCGACCAATGAACTTGATAACTTTTTAAAAATGAAAGTTATATGGAATTTTTGGAGTGAAAATATGAAACATATAACTATGCTAAAAATTGTAGTCAAAGGGGAGCACCTCAATGTGGGTTGACCTCATGATGTGGTGGTCTAGTGGTGAGGACATCAGGGGGGAATGCTGGTAACCCAGTCTCGACTCCTGGTTTCACCCTTTATTTTCGAATTTATTCTCACTCCAAAAATTCCATATAATTTTCGTTTCTAAAAAGTCAGCAACTTCATTGGTCAGCAGTTCAGAGCAGCCACATCGCTGCTACTTCTCAAAGGTCCTAGGTTCATAACCATGAAGCTTTAGAGTTGTATGCTAAAAATTGGTCCCAAGGGGAGCACCTTAATCTGGGTTCACCCTTTGTTGTGGTGGTCTAGTGGTAAGGACATTGGCCCAGAATGCTGGTAACCAAGGTTCAACTTCCAGCTTCACCTTATTTTAAACATTTGTTGTTAGAATCACTAGAATCACTGATTTCTAGAAAATTTTGGGCTTCAATTATTTGGGGGGACATAGAATTTTGCTGAATCAACAGTGCCCCACAATTATATTGATTGCTGAGTTTTGAGAATCTGGATGCTGTGATGGTAGTTCACAATTCACCTGCCTACTTTGCTCAGGCTTCACTCAGTCGTTCTTTGCAGTAATCTTTTGGACAAAATTTTCTAGATATTCCAATCTTACTTGCTCTTGCAGTTGACAATGCAGTTTTCTTGGAAGATAGTTCCTCTAATGCTGCATGTGCTTCTTCATCTTTGTTTCTGCTTTTAAACCTTTCATTCCAAGAGTTAATAACCAACTTTGTGTCCACAGAAGTATGCAACTGCGATGTAACAATCAGCTGAAATCATTTTACTGCTGTCAATTTTGTGTGAACTGATTTTGAAAGAGTGAAAGAACCTTGCTTGCTTACTACTTACATCTACGTAGTTTTTGTTGGTACATACAAACATTTATCACATTAGTACCATGGTTTGATAGAAGATGAGTGAAAATCCATTTTTCATCAGTATGATCACTTTCGAAAAAGATTTTAATTTTGGTTGAGGGAGAAAAAATTGAGCAAACACAATGAGTAAAATATTGAACTCTGGTGAATAGATAATTTGAATAAAAGATTGCATATTCAGGGAAGGTGTGTTTCTATGCTAGGGCTTCTGAATTTTTGATGATTTTATATAGATCTGGGGGGGTTACTGCTTTCCTTGTTCATTATCTTTGGCAATGAAGATGTAAAGTTTAGCAGTGAAATTGTTTGTGTTTGCATTTGTTGATTTTTATTCAAGAAGAGTAGTATTGTAAAGTTTGGCAGTGAAATGGTTTGTTTGCACTTGTTGATTTTTATTCAAGAAGAGTAGTATAATTCAGAGGTAGAAAAATAAAAAAATTGGTCAATTCAGTCTGACACTGAGGAAGGCTCACATAGGCTTCAATGACAGTAGGTCACTTCCATTTGATTTCCTTCCAGCACATGGTCTTCATAACTGTAACTCTTCCACATCCATGGTATTAGAAACGACTTCTGATGCCAATGGCCCTTGACCAATATCAGCTGCTAATTTTAAGTCAGCTAATACTTCCAGTATGGTATTCCATAAATCATCATTGCTATTTGATGATGGACTCTTCTCGGGCTCATCTGGCAACTTTATGATTTCATACCACAATAGTATTGGATCAATGTTCATAGCATTTTCGATTGCAGCAACCCATGACACATTGGAGCAAAGAGCATCTTCTGCCATCCCCTTTGTGTAATACTTGAGTGGACTTTTGATAATTAATAGCCATTTTCCACTTTCTACTACGTGGACGACCAAGACCTTGAGTAGTGTTTGCAACTTCTTCAGCCAAAGACTAACTTTACCAAACAATAGAGAATACAACATTAGATTCAAAGTTTGTGTAACCCAGTGGCTGGCAGTTGCCTTCTGACCTTAGACAATCATATCACGATCCATACACCAATAATTGTCAAAAATATGTTTTTTGATCAAAAACATGCAAAGACCAGAAGCAACTGAAAAAATTATGATTCAAGCTCCATCAGTCGGGTAAATTCATAATGTGTTCAAAACCAATGATAGAACAAGGATGCTCTAAAGCTAGTTCAGGCCGTCCATGATAAAATTTGTGAAGTCAAAAATTCATTGTCATTCATTGAAAAATTGTTAGGATACCCATGATTGGATGTGATCTTTCAATGGGCTAAGACCATATATTACTTTTGCCATCAAGGGATCAGTAAATAGTTTGGAAAGACGTGTGCAAAAAGTTTGGCTGTCTTCAAAAACGGAATTTGGGTGAAAATATACAGATTACAGTGTTGATGGACTTAAAACATGAATGAAAAAACACAAAATTGATGATCTTTCATGGCTGACTCTTCTAAATTTTTCTCGACTTCAACCTGAACAGCTTTTTCATGCCTCCTCACTGAATGTTGTTCAAACTGTTTGGCTGCATGAGGGAAAATTTGATCTGATTTAAAAAGCATAATTTTTTCATTCTCGAATAATTTTACAGCAAATACATTCTCTGGGCAATAGGGAAATTGATTTTTGGTTTCATCGGGGCAAAGAACTATGCCACATTTCCAAGTTTTATTGATTGAGACTGCAACTGGATCTCTTACTCAACTTCTATTTGGTGGTACACCTAGTGAAATTTTGAGCATCAATAATGTTAGGCATTGCTTTTTGAAATGGGATACCTCTATTTTGTGTTGTTTGAAGTTCCTCCAGTCAAACAAACAAATACAAACAAATTTTAGAGCATCCTTTGTACCAGTGCAAATGGATCGAGTATGAAAAAACATGGTTCTAGATCTATAGAGTCAAGAACATAGGCTGCTCTGCCTTCAGTAAGATCTAGAACACGCCATTGTTTATACTCATCAGACCAATTAGAAGCTGACACAGTTCTTTCCAGCTTTCTGAGCCACCCAAGAAAATCTTCTGGGCATGCATGTTCCATGACAAGTTTTGAATTTACATGGAACTTTAAACTCTTTTTTTAGTCTTTCAATGACTTCTTTGAGATGGTGAAGGACATAGACTGGGTACACAAAGTTTTATGCTCTTTCTTGACTGGTTGAGGCACTTGCTCTTCACTTTAAAAATCTTCAACTTTTTTGGTTACTTTGGGAAAAAAGCTGAATTGACTCACAAATTTAGTACCACTATCACTCAAGTTTTCTTGAAAATTTATCTGAGTAGGAATATTTTCCAATTTGAATTGGATCTGTGGACAGAAATGCGGAAAATGGGTAAATTTTCGAATTTGTGAGGAGTCTTTGTTCAAAGCTTTCTCCATCCTCCTCATTTTGAGTTGTCGTCTTATGAATGTTTCATCACATGCTTCATCAAACTTGTTCAACATTTGCTCATACTTTTTGATGAAAGAATTGAAATTTAGCTTCATCTCCTCTACACATCTTTTCTTGATCGAATTTTTCTTCAAATGATCTGTCATAGCATGTAGTTCTTCCAGATCCTGTGATGTGCTACTTTTCAGTATATGGAAATCTTTCTTCAAAAAGGAAATTGTAAAAGCTAGTTCTACTACTTTTCTTCAACATATCTACCTCATTGTTTTCTTTCATTGCTGATAAGCATGACTCAATATCAAATTCTTACTGTTTATATGAATCATTCAATATAGCAACATGATCAGATAGTTCAGTGAGCCTACTAAGAGCTTCAATAACAATAACATTCATCTGATGCATAGAAGCTAGTTCTGGAGCATTTTCTGAACTGACAGACTTTTTTGGAATAGCCTGAAATGCAGCAGGATCAGGAGATTCTCTTGATTTAAATACAAAATTATCAACAATACTCTGTGTAACTCCTTTCCTAGCAGTTCTCCAATTGTCAGTCACTTAATCAGTGGGCTGAGACACTACAAAATTTTTGTGAAAATAGTCAGTTTCCATGCTGATGTTTTTAAAAATTATTCGATAAATAGGATTGTCAAGAGGCAAATTCTAAAGCTAAGAAAATTTGATTCTGTTGGTACCCTTGCCCCTGTTCATTTGAAATGACAATATAAATATGGTTCCTTTCCAATTAAGCCATGACAAAGGTTCAGTAAAATTGGATGCAATCATGAAAAAGGTTTACTAGTCAATAAAAAATGATGAATAGTCATTTAAAAACTCAGGTACTGCTCATAATCCAGCCCACTTTAGAAATATCAAGTTTGTTGAAAATCAGACATCTGATATCATATCACGAGGTGATTCATTAGTTATGAGGATGGAAAAATTTTTGTGAAGAAAGACAGCGAAATTGGATACCTATATACAATCCATACATTGAATCCATCATCCTTATGTTGCACACCATTACTGCATGAAAGATAGATGAAAAATGGGGTAATAGTAGGAGGCAGATCAATAATCAAAGAACTTCCTGCTGGTCATGGAGACCTGAAAATATGAAAATTATATGGCATTTTTTGGAGTGAAAATAAGTTTGAAAAATAGGGTGCAGCCAGGAGTCGAACCTGGGTTACCAGCATTCCGGGCTGATGTCCTCACCACTAGACCACCACACCACGAGGTGAACCCAGATTAAGGTGCTCCCCTAGGCTACGATTTTTTAGGACACATTTTTTTAGGACCTGTAGAATGTATTTTTCAAATTTTTCAAACCTGAAAATATATACAGGTTCTTTATTATCCATCAAAAATCATAGCCTAAACTAACCAGGCCTTTATGGCCAAACATCAACAAGTCTGTTATGCAAATACTAAAGCACAGAATAAAACAAAATTTCAAATGCAGGTATCCATTCAGTTAGGAGTGTATTTTAATCATAATTTGTTCATTGTAATTTAAGAGATGATGGATAATACCAGTTTAGCTAAATGTGTGGTATACTACACCCCTCCCCTGGGGGAAACTAAATGTGATTAATGCAAGATTAAATAAAAGGGAAGAAAATAATAAAGGAGGTTTGGGTCAGGATCAGAGGGTAGCATCACAAGGACTGGGAAACAAGGGAATTTGGAGGAATTACCAGATTCCAATTACTTAGGCCATGATAACCACCTGGGACTCATCACAACTACCTGGTGACCCCAAAAGCCAGCCACCCTATGGGCTGCTGGGAGCCCCTGAGTTGAGCAGAAATAAAAAAAAATAAGGGGGCAAGAGTCACATTTTTTGTTCAAATTTTGGAAAAGGGGAAAAATGAGAACTTTGGAACACCTGGGGGACCCATCTCACATTCTAAACTGGTATGTTTGAGTGGAAAAGAAGAAATAATACATACAGTAAAATTGAGGAGTACATCCTCCCTTCCATTTCATTCCTGTAGAATGTTTGTCAAATCTATAGAATCTGTGGAATCCACTGTCAATACAGACTCACAATTGCGAGTCCATCATTATCCCATCATAATCACCTCATTTTTAGCATCATATTGATGTAATAAACATGGGCATAGTCAAACGACTTTCTTTTTCTTTATTTTTGCAACACACTAATTTTTATGAACAAAATATCTAAGCTTATATTTGATTAATGACAGCACATGTTTATACTTAAAAACTTTCGAAAATATTATAATGGAATTCGCTTTTCATTACAATCCTCCAGCGAAAGAGAAAAATACATACGAAAATTTCAAAATATAAAAAAAATAATGAATTACCAGCAAAAGGTCAAACTAATTTTAAAAATGAATAATATTTAGAAACACAAAATTTCTAAAAATTCCTAAAATGAAAACAATTGTGGCAATTAATTTTTATAAAAAAAAAAATACTTAATTTTCAAAGTTCAAATTTCAAAGTCATAAATTTACTATAAAATTTAGAAAAACGGAAAAATTCTAACGCGCAACATATGTGGTAAATATTTCTAACTAATATAAAAAAAATACACTTCAGCTTTCATCAAAATCACGTGCAAAAGAGAAAATTTTCGCGCCTGAAATTTCCAGTAAGAAAATTTTGATTAGAAAGAAAGAAAGATTTGGGTCATAGTTCACACTGTAGATTACATAAACGTTGCATACATGTGGTGTGTGTGAGTGTTAGTTTTTAGTTTTGTTTTAGTATTGAAAAAGTAGTAATTAATCTACGCACAGCAAAATTAGTCTGCTTACTGATCCAAATTCAGATCGGGATTAAAGGAAGCATTTCTTGAGTATGGTTTAGTGATTTTTACATGTACTAAACTAGGATTAGCATCTTTCTGATTAATAGGCTGGATCCAAATGTTGGGCAGAGCCAAACCAACAATTTCATAAGGCCCGTGCCACTGGTGGGTCAACTTTGGTGAATGACCTACCTTTGTGACCAGTTTATGGGCCATTACGAGGTCTCCTACTTGGTATTCATGAACTGTTTTTACCTCCCTGTCATAGTTCACTTTTTGTTTTTCTTGAGCCTTACTTATAGCTTCTTCCCCTAATGTCCAGGCTTCTGTCATTTTTGATTGGAAATCTGAAACGAAATCATCAATATCAACTGTGTATGGGCTAACAGTATGATGCGAAACTACGTCAAGGGGTAATCTGGGATCATGCCCATATAACAAATAAAATGGTGTAAAATTGGTTGAGCTATGAACACAAGTCCGATATGCAAATAGGGCATAAGGAATAAATTCATCCCAATCCCGTTGGTTTGTGGAGACGTACATGGATAGGATGGTTGTCAAAGTTCTATTAAAACGCTCTACCATCCCATCCGTCTAAGGGTGGTAAGGGGATGTGAAGTGTATTTTTTTTTTATTATTCAGTTAGATTCAGTGACTCTCTTTTGAATCACTGCCCGCTCCTGGGAAACGACAACTTATGCTAAATCGCAACTGGACAACAATTTTAAGTAGTATAAAACAGAAAAAAAGGAACCAATGCTAATCAATAAAATTCGGATGTAGCGCAGCATAAAAACGACAACACACAGCTGCTATCTGTTTTGTTTGAGGACGACTAGTTGATTTACAATCAAAACATTGCAAACGCGAACAGAAACGAAAAATGAGATTTTTGTTTTGACAATCCAAAAAGAGATTTTCGATGGATTTACTACAACATTTTTACGACAAACTCGAAACCCTGACTCGGCTCATTGACCTTCTAACCCGAAGGCTGCTCGGGCCATGGTTACGTCTTCAGTAACCATGCCAACAAAACGGCTTGCCAAACCTTCTATGAGTGGTGCTCTACCAGCAGCGCGCATTCCTGCTTTGCTACCTAGGTACGACGCGTTAGGGCATAACGCAGTATAAACACCATGTATCATTGCGGCGATTGGAGCAACTTTCGTCCTATTCTGAACAAGATCGGCAGCGCCATAATAGAGTCTATTGATGCTCCCGACCCAACGGTTTTGCGGGTTGTCCAAGATATCACACACTGCCTCCAAGGCTTCAGCAGCTTCTAAAATATGAGGGTTGTTGCGCTGCTTCGGGAAGCATGAGAAGACGTCGTCTGCGGCGGTTTTCGTAGCACGCCACAAAGCAGTTCCGGCTGCGGCGCAATTTACGCGGAGTCAAAGAGTCCCGGCAACCTTACCTTCATGCGCTATAGTGACCCAAAATGCATCCAGGAAATCGGGCATAATTGCCTGCAAACCAATTGTGAAGTAAGTTTTCCAATGCACGCTGGTTTCATTCGCTCACGGAATTAATCTCCCCCATAAGCGGTCGTACATCCCTTCCATGTCATCCGTATAATGATGGCCATGAGTACGAAACCCGAAGGCTAACATAGCAATGAAATCATTAGCACGGGGTTCGATCGCTCTTACCGCAACGCAAAGTTCTTGAAGAACTTTTGTTCTCTCTACAACGGCGACTTTTGCCCAAGCGTTGAAATAACCCCGAACTTGTTTGATGGTGTCGATCATGGAGTTGTTGTAATCAACGTTATGACCGGTGGTCGCAAAATTTGGAGAAATCAAACCCCGTTTTAATGCAGAAATTCGTAATTGCTCCAGTTCAGTTCTTTGACGTTCAATTTCATTTCCTAAATCATCCACGTTTCTTTGTGTACGTGTACTGCTTCTCATAAGTACCATCAATAATAAACGAAAAACGTTCACAAATTGTTGGCGTAACAGCTAATATCCACAAAACGTATTATTGGTCAAATAGACCCTAAATAAATGTAAAATTCGAAATATTCAAAAAAAAATCCACAAAAATAAAAATTTCATCAAATTCTATGTCCACCAAATTTTTCCACTATATATTTCAATTGCCCCCCATTTGTAATAAACAGGGGCATAGTCAAACGACTTTCTTTTTCTTTATTTTTGCAACACACTAATTTTTATGAACAAAATATCTAAGCTAACATTTGATTAATGACAGCACATGTTTATACTTAAAAACTTTCGAAAATATTATAATGGAATTCGCTTTTCATTACATTGATATAGCTTAATGTCAGCTATCATTGATGATAGTCACTGATTTTAATCCTAAAAATCAGCTATGAAATTGGGGAAATACAATTCAGCATTTTTTTCAAAACTGCCCCTGATTTTTCACACACTAAGATCAGAAGAAAAGCTTGCTTCCACTGTTAAGAATTATTCAGAACTTTTACTATTCAACATATTTAAAAATGATGCAACACATAAAAAAACAGCTGTGCATTGTCACAAAATCGAATTGTTGTTTTTTTAAACATTTGTGTAAAAGGGCACTGAGGGAATATCTATTGAGTGATCAAAATTCATAATGAATTTGGAAAATAAGTCTGCTCATAACCACCACATTCAACTATAAGTGTGCAACTGTCAACTGCTCCTAAAATATCATGCTTGAAAGTCAGCAACTTTTGCCATTTTTTTCCTTTGTAAATTTCAATGACTGTTTTTTGATCTTAAGGAGCAGCATGCAATGTAAATCCTGTTGATTGGTGATTCATTCTTTAAGACTCATTAACATTGCTGATGCAATCCTAAGAATAAGTGAGTATTGCTGATTAATCAGTAAGACTCACTGATGCAACTCTGGAATAGAACTCAAAGAGCAGAAGTTTTTTCAACAACCATATAAATTTTAATCTTATCATACTCAATCATTTTTACAACAAAATAAGAAAAAGTATGCTTGAAGAAGAACAGAATTTATAACAACACAAAATAATACATCCCTGGCATCACAGAAATTGTAAAAAAATTAATGGAAACTAAACTACACTGGGCGAGACATACTGGCTCCTTCAACCTGAAAATGCAGTGTATAAATTTGTTCATGAGCCTAAAAATGCTATGTAACATGTGAGTCGGCAGAAAATAATATATCTGTACACTCAGTTTTCAAAATACTTCATGAATGCTCTGTTTGATATCCTTATAGTTTGCTGTTAACTACCCAAACAATTTTACCCATCTACTCCCTAAAACGTTAAGTCATTGAGTTATAATTCTTCATATGGTTGTGAAAGCTTTATGTTAAGAACTTGTTGCAATTTGTCCTGGGAGTGAACTTCAGACAAGATGCTGCAATGCAGTCAACTTGTCAATAAGACTAGAAGGGTGCAACTTTTCGCCAAGAACACTGTTACTTTTTAATTTAGTAGCATGTAACTGTTATCATTGAAATAATCAATAGCTTACCATTCTCATTATTGGAGCCTATTGACTGGGGAAAATGTTACAGACATTGAGGCTTGATTGATGGCAACTGGTAGCAATAGAAAATTCACAACTGTCCATCACCAGTATTTCCAAAAATGTCCCTGTAACACAAAATTAACAATGGATAAAGTTTCCAGAGCACAAGTGCTAGTGCATAGAATGCATAGAAACATTTTATGGAAAAATAATAGAAAAAGTGGTCATCCATCATGCAGTTCCATCAATAAAGAATGAATATTACTGAGTACTGACACACAGCCTTTCAATGGAATAGAAAATATGCGTTCTATGCAAATTAATTGCTATCCAAGTGAAGACAGTGGTTATGTTGGTAGGTTAGGGAAGTCATTTGATTATAGTCTGGTCATGAAAAATTGAACATATTAATTCTCTAATTTGGGAATAATCTGGATTGAATAAGTTTAGTAGTTTTCAAGGGAAATTGACAAACTGCTTCTTATCTCATTTTCCCAACCGCTTTATGTGGCCTGCTCATTCAAATTTTTCTCATGGATTGGCTTGGAGAAAGTGCTGATTCAACCCACTTTAACAACAAGGAACTTTAGAAATAAAAGGAATGATAGAGAACAAAGGGCAGAGGAATTGAGCCTCTGATAGAATAGGTCAAGGTCTGATTTGAATGACAATTTTGATTCATTAACCTGAAAATTTCATTATATCAATTAATATTAAACAAATCAAATACAAGTAACTTTACCCAATAATTGCTCAGTTAGGATACTTTTCCTCCACTTTTTACTGTGTAAAATGGATACACTACATCTATATGTTTCATTATGTACATTGAGGAACTAGCATAAAACAATGAGAAAGCAAAGGAGGTGCTGGCATATGGCTCAAATGTTCTATGTTGAACTTCTCATATTTCATCAGAAATATATACTCCACTTTTGGTAAGTCAGTTTATGAAAGAGAAATATCAATCTGTATTTAATTCAGAATTTTCATTCCAAATTGATTTAAATCTAATCTCACCATAAATTTTAAAGACTGATTTGGTTTAGTCTTGAATTTAATTCAATATTTATTTTACATTAAATTTTTATGTTTCTGAATTAATGTTAATTTGAGTAAATGATTTTTTAATTCTCTCAAAATTTTTTTTTTATTTTTTTAACCAGCAGCTCATTATGAAATTATTCAAGAACCAACATCCATACAAACTGATTTCTGGCAAACAAGTACTTGATAACTTACAAGCAAGTGATTGACGATTTGGGCATTGACACTGGTTACAGAGGGATAGATCATGATTTTGAGTCAACAATGTATCTGACCACCCTGCATGATTCTTGTTTCTGATCCTATAATCGATTGTTCAAACTGATAGTTGTTTGAAGAACAGACACATCTGTACAACCTGGTTCAACAAGAGCATTCCTGCAAGAGGCAATAGGCAATAACTTACACTTCCCTTCAATTGATAGATAATATTTGTAGAACTGACATGCACTACATTAATGAATGATACAATCATGGGAATTCTCAGTGCAAAATACACTTTTTGATAAAATAAGTTGGAATTGTGTGTGTTATAAATTATTAATTGAAATGGAAACTGAGCTAATTCTGAATAGAACTGTATACTGGGCTGTGCAGAGGCAGGCATTTTAGATAGAGCATTGTTAGCTGCCATGTCGGCAATGCCAGGACCAGAATAGAATGCATTTGGATACTTCTGCAGATTTTGGATTGGGTATGGAAATGTATGGTATAGTGACAGGGATATAGTTGCTGGATTTTGTGACTATGACATTCCCAATGTTTCCTGCCTGGCTTCTGTTTTCCAAACGTTGGGTCATGATTATGTCACGAAGAGTGAAAATATTGTTTTACTAGCAGCAGGAATAAAACTAGTTGACTTTTTCTAAAATTATCAAATGCATGGAAATGCTTAATCATATAAAAAAATTGTTGAATTTCACAGGAAGCAAGTTGATCCAATGAGGAACTAATAAAATACAGATTACTATATGGTGGAGCACCTACTGGAGCACGGGATGCCAATTACATTGTCAACACTGGAAATTATATCCAAATAATGAAACACAGCATTTGATGAAACCAGTTTTTTCTTCTTGTGTGCTTCTCATTCCATGAGGCAAAAGAACACACACTTTTAAAATCCAGGGTCACGAAATTCATGCCTCTGAATAATTGGGGCGAGTTGGGACAGCAAAGTTAAGCCATCATATGACATGTAAATAATTTCCTCAGCTGCAGACATTTAGTTTTAAAAAAGTCTGACTTACAGTAGGTGTTTCAAAGGTTCTGTGATTACAGTATCATGGAAATATCAAAACTGCTTTGCAATTGCAAGAATCTTGTCACTGGAAGTAAAATGCAACTCACATCTTTATTGCACAACATAGGTTTTGAATTTCCAAAGGGTGGAAAGTGTAATGATTTTTCACTATAAAAGAATCACTGGAACATCAAACGAGCCAAACAGGCATTTATAAATCATGCTTTAAATTTCATGCTAGAAATTGACATGTGTTTCATGAAAAAAACTGCAGGATTTTAAGTGGTCAAGGACAGACCAATAATGCCTCCTCTAATTAAACATAGACAGATGGTCACTTCTAGAAAAAAATGATTTCTGTGTGTTTAGCAAACAGAATTAAACATTCAAGGGGAAGTACTCTATATCAGTTCAAAAGTGGTAATGCCAAAATCAGAAATTTCCTACATGGTTTTCTATATGTTGGTTATTCCTAATCAGAATGCATATAGTGGTTTCTTTTCAGTGTTTTTTTACACTGTGCAAAACTTTTTCTGCTCGTGCAAAACTTTTTTCTCAGTTTTTTGCACCATGCAAAACTATTGATCAAGACTGGGTAGTTGCACAATTGCTCAAAAAAAATTCTAATACGCAAGTAGATAGCCAGAGTAATACCCATGCAGCTTACTGTTTTTGATCAATCATCCAGTACATGAAAATTGTTATATAGGAATAGAGCTCTGTTTCGTTTCACGGAATCGGTGTTTCCAGCAAAAAAATACGGAAACATGAAAAAAATTTGGGATCTTTCTCCAGTAGATAGTGCAAAATTTTTTGGGCATGAGGCTTGAAGGATGCATTTTTGTGCATGCTAAAAGTACTTTTGAAAGTTCTTGCTGGTTGTAGAATCCAAATTTTCAGTTGCTTCTCTAATTATTAAATTTTAGTTGCATGTTTTTAATATGACTTTTCACAATGGAAAATGATTGGAATGACTTAAACCTTCAATGTTTTATCCAGGAAATGAAAGTTAGATTCAATTTCTAGTATCATGATTCTCGGATATCCAAAAAAAATTTTTCTCATTTTTACCACTGGCCTCAATGATACACAAATTTGAGAAAAGCCATAATCGCAAAACTGCACAAATATGTATGATGTAACTGTGGATGAGCTTTTTGTCTAATCAACTATCATCATGCTATAGATCATTTAAAGTGATTATCTCACCATTTAAAATTCGAAAAATTTTATTATTGTTATCCACTGGCAAATTACAGGCTTAAAAAATCAGAATAATTCAAAAATCTCAAAATAGCATTAGTAAAGTAACAAGCAGGGTTTCCACTCTAAACAGATACTTTTTTAATGGCAGCTTTTTCACAGTTTCACTGTGGTTTTTGAGCCATTTTTTGTTTGTTTTTTTTGTAGTTTTCTCGTTTTTAGCACACAGAAATGGGTTTTTCATCTTTCCATGCTTCTAAAATAGAAAAAATGAAATATCTGATTTGCAGAAAAAGGTTGTTTACTGCAAACTTTATGAACAAGAAAAGATCCATACAGCTTGTGCTAAAGAAAAATTGCTACCAAATTGAGGAGTCACTTTTTCAAATATCACGAAAAAAGTGAAAGCCACCAAAAAGCCATCAGAATCGTTTCTCTTCGTCCACAACAGTCGATCGAAAAGGCATCAGATGAAGCCCAACAAAAAGTTTGGAAAAATGTTAAGGTGCATGCAAAAAGTTTTGTTATCATTCAAAGAAATCTTCCAATCACAATGTCAATTGAATTGCATAATCTGATTTGCTCACTTGGCCATGAAGTCAATGCGAAATCTATTTTTCCATCACATCACAATTCACTGTTCTCAACTTATCAGCTTCATGATGCAATGAACGATTGTGTCTTCAAAACTGAAATTGCAAAGTTGAGAAATTTGTCCAGGTTTACGGTGCATATCAATGAATCAATGAACAGTAGTGGGTGCAAACAAATGATGGTATATACCACAAATTGGGATGATAGCCAACTTGCACCAAAAACGTTGTTCCTTACATTACTGGAAGTAAATGACTGCACTGCAAAATCATTGACACAACTTGTTCTGGAAATTAGAAATGGTAATGTGATTTATTTGTCACCAATTCGTATTTTTAAATTAAGTAGAATAAATGCTGCTGCACTAATTTGTATTATAATTCAGAGTAAAAAATTTACTTTTGATTTTTGAGATGGCTATCACGTTATCAAGTTGTGTATTATTTGACTCGAATCATCAAACTGATATTGATGTATTTGACTTCTAAAGATGAAACTAGAGCAACACAGCTCAAAGTACTGTTTTAAAATATTTTCTAGATATTTGTTAGAGTTTGATGATTGTTTTATCCTCAAAATTTTAGGGTTTGAAAAAAAACGAGATTATGAGTACCTGCTTGGTTTGCACACTATCAAAGATATTTTGGAGCCAATTAAGAAATTGATGTTGCCTTTGCAGGCTGACAGTGTGCATCTATTCAATATTTCAGTACTTATTTGAGATTTTGAACATTTTTATGTTATGTATGCATGGAAACCCCATTTGAATTTGTAGAAAATTGTTGGAAATTCTATTTCCAAATTCAACAAATTGTTTTTGGCTAAAAATTTTTGATTCGGGATGTGTGCTAAACAGTTTGAAGTGGTGTAATGAAAAGGTATACCCTCAGCTACCTGGATGCGGTTCTTGGGAGATCCAATCTGGTACGACCCCTGACGCTAACCAGGCACTAACTCTGAACCAAGGGTACCTAACTGAAGTGAGATGTACGAAAAGGTTTATTAGTAATAGAACAAGAACAAATGTTAAGTACCACTGCAGAATACAGAATGCAAACGCCAGACCTCGCCGTTGAGACACTAACTCCTTCGCCAGGCCCTGCTCAAAGAGCCACAAGGATTCCTGGATACTGAAACCGAGCCCCAAGCGACCTGGCCCTCAATGGGACCAATCCTAACTATACTCAATTGAAAATGAGACAGAATTATCTGTCTCCAAAACACACTCACTATCTTCTTAATCCAAAGCGTCCCCAAGATCCATTTGGCCACACCGGGCTCCAACGCGCAAAAAACGTAAAATAAATATACAAACCAAAATATGGTAATTAAATGGGGCGGCACACACACTCTCCTTTTTTTCCTGACACTGTCCAAAAACAATAAAATAACCAATAATGAATAATTGCACCACAGCGTGCCAAACATCAATGTTGCCATGCAAAACTTTCCTGCTATCCATTTATTTGTTTTTTTGGGTAAAAAATGTTGTGACACAAACCGTTTTGTCGGTTTGTTTACTTAATAATAATTGGAGCTACTTTAACAACTAAGAGCTCTAGAAAATAAAAGTATGATGAATAGAGGACCAAAGGTCAGAGGAATTGACCCTCTGACAGAAGTTGATGTGACAACATTGGCCAATGAAAATTTGATTCATAAAGCTACATACAGTGATCAGACCCGCCAAAAAGCTATCACATCAACAAAAGGTTAACAACTCTACTAATTAATAATTATCCATTATGTATTTAAGCAGGTCTGTCTTTTTGATGTCTCAAATTGCAGTGTTCATTGTCCATGACTTAAAACACACTAAGAAACCTTTGGCAAACAATTCAATCTTGGAGGCATTTTCTGTGTTTATTTCAAAACAGTCAATGGCCACTTTTACAGCTGATGAACGACTCAACTATGGGCATGACCACATCAGAATGTTGATTGATCATTATAAAAACCTGAATTTGGATAGGCAGGGTGCTGCAGCAGAATGGGAGGAATGTAAAGAAAAATTTTCAGTATTTAGCTTGTATTGTTTAAATTAGTTCTATAAAGATGGTTTTCACTTCAGCACTTTGTGCTTTTTGAATTTTCCAATCGATTCAATTGTGAGTCGCTATGAACTGAGGGTGCCATTAAACATGCACCAAAATCTGACATTTATCAGCATACTTGCAAAAGTACTTTTGGCCATGAATATTCAAAGTGTGTGTTGAAGGAGGATTAAGATGAATTGCATTAAGTAATTCAACTGGAACAACAAATAGTGAGTATGCATCTATTTTTTCAGTTTGGTTCATTCCTGCAAAGTGAAATCATGGGCACATTTGAACATGAAATCACTCGACATACTGACTCGCCTATACCTTAATGCCCAACCGGTTAATGAATTTGACTATAATGTGCTGTACAAAATTTGGGATAACAAGTCGGAAACAGTTCGATACAATGTGGGCTTGGTGGCTAAGAAAAACAAGGTCCGAAAAACAGCACCAGGGCCAAATGAAAGATTTTTTTCCTGATGATGAATGACTTTATATGTGAGTTTTCTGTTTTTGAATGGAAATATGTTTTGAAAAAAATTTTGATTTGAAATTGTTATGCAGCTACAACATAGTACATAATGTATATACAAATTTATTCATATTATGAAAAAAAATTTTGGCATGCAAAACTTTTTCAGTAATTTTTCCGCACCATGCAAAACAGCTCATGCAAGAAAAACGTGCAATTTCAAATCTTTTCCATTAAAAGATTTCTCAACATCAGTCCAAAATACATTATTGCTTTTCCAAGTACTGTCCAAAAAAGAATTGTAAAAGCTAAAAAACATGGTTCCAGCTCAAGTCTCTATAATAGGTATGTAAATTTCTGTCAGATCATGGATCTGACAATAACTAGTGATTTTATTGTGATACAGAGTGGAGGTAAAAGTGGAAGTAAAGTGTAGCCTACACCTTCATTGCACAATATAGGTTTTGAATATCAAGCATCAAAAGAGCCATACAGCCAATTATAAATCAAGCTTTAGATTTTATGCTAAAAATTCATGATAATTTATGAAAAAACTGCATGATGTTATATGATCACAAACAGACCATTAATGCCTCCTGTAATTAAACATAGACGGATGATCACTTCTAGAAAAAGATTATTTTTGTGTCTTTAGCAAGCAAGAACTAAATGTTCAAGGAGAAGTACTACATTCCAGTTCAACAGTAGTTATGCCAAAATCAGAAATTTCCTGCATGGTTTTCTACATGTTTGCTATTCATAATTAGAATGCATATAGTAGTGTTGTAATGAAAGCAAATTTCATTATATTTTCATAAGTTTTTATTATAAACATGTGCTGACATTAATCGAATGTTAGCTTAGATATTTTGTTCAAAAAATTAGTTTGTTGCTAAAATAAAGAAAAAGAAAGTCGTTTGACTATAAGCCCATATTCATTACAAATGGGGGGCAATCGAAATATATAGTTAACAGGTTTTGTGGACATAGAATTTAACAAAATTTTTATTTTGTGGATCTTTTTGAATATGTTCGAATTTTACGTTTATTTGGGGTCTATTTGACCAATAATACGTTTTGTGGATATTACCCGTTTTGGGCCAATAATTTGTGAACGTTTTTTCGTTTATTCTTGATGGTACCTATGCAAAGGGATACACATAAACAAAACATGGATGATTTAGGCCAAGAAACTGAGTGTCAAAGAACAGAATTGGAACAATTACGAATTTCCGCTGCCTGACCACAACATTGTTTGGATTTTGACGTCTTTTATGGTAGGGGGGGAGAGAACTTTGAATTATGGGTCGATCGTTTCAACAGGCATGCACAGGCAAACAACTGGAACAATGACCATAAGCGATTGGTCATACCTTCACTATTCCATGAAGCAGCAGAGACAGTTTATCATGTCATTCCTTTGGCACAGAAACCTAACATTAACATTTCAAGGGCTAATTGACATGATGAAGACATGATTTCTGCCAGCCCAAGCATCAGAATTAAAGAGCCCCGAATTACAAACAAGGTGTCAGCATCCAGGAGAAACAGTGATGGAATTGGCCATTGCTATCCAACAGCTAGCAACCGAAGCTTATCCAGAGCTGACTGACGATTCAAGAGATCAAATCATGCACCACTTTTTCATCAACTGCCTTAATGTAACTTTATGGGAATGTGTTTTCAATTGGGGAGCAAAAACGTTTACTGAGGCACAAATTGCTGCCAGGGATGCAGAGGCACAGTCCATATTACGTAATAAGAACAGGACATGGGTCCAAGCAATGGAACAACAGCCTCAACAAACTCGTCCAGTGGTACAGCATCATACAACAACATCCAATTATAGAAGGCCACCTGCAAGACCTAGGGATCAGGCAATTGATGGACGCCCCTGCTTCTTTTGCCAATGACCAGGCCATGTGCAACAGGTGTGTAAGAAGCGTCTTGCACTACAACGTCCATACAACAATAATAATGGTGGTCAGGCTCCCAAAAATTTCTTCAATTGGAACCATGGTCAGACATCATCAAATGCACAACAACAACAATATCATCAATACCAGCTGAGGGGAGTTTATTCCATGGATATGAATACGAACCAACCAGCAGTGGGAGAAGACCTAGCAGCTGAACTCGAAAAGGAATGAGAGTCCTCCAGGGAATTAGCAAGCCAGTGTGCTGCTTTACGACGTCAAGTCGATCATATGGTTTTGGAAAATGTAAGCAACAATTCAAGTGCGAGTATCAATTTCTATTATGCGAATCAAGTTCAAAAAAATTCAAATATTTTGTTTGTCAAAAATTCAGGAACTGTTTCTTGTAGTGCAAGTTTAAAAAATTGCATTAGGGAGTCAATCTGTGCAAGTGTAAAAAGTATTTGTCATGTAAATTTGATTTATTTGCCCAGTGGAGTTTCAATAATTCGCAACATTAGCATTCCAGTAAAAAACAAATTTTTACCTTTTAAAATGGGTCCACAAGTCAAGTCATGCATAAATGGTGCTAAGTCACACAAAATATGGTCAAAATTTGGTGCATGCAGTAATTTTTCTAATTTGCTTTTGTTCACCCTTTTATTTGCAAATTTATTAATTTTTGCATGGAGTGAAACTCATACATTTTATCACTGTGGGTCCGGATAAGGTGGGCAGTTATTTGCAGTACCCCCTGAATATTACATGTTTGCCACCACCATTGAATTCATCAAAAGAAGTTAATGTCAAATTATTTCTGGCCAGTCACAAGTTGAATTCAGTGCATGCATGGAAATGCCGGATTAGAAAACGAAAAGTTTGCACATATGTGGGCATTGTTGGGTCCAAAAGTTTAGTTTCAGACACAGTCGTCGAAAATTCAGTTTCTCATGCCAAATGTGCCATGACCAAACAGTGGGGTGGTCAAAATTTGGTATGATTCAATGATGATCCTTTGGTTACAAATAACAGTTTAATTGTTCAGTTTAAGTACTGTTGTGCAGAACATTGCACAGATGTAGAAAATTTCATCATTGAAAAAGGCCAAGTGGCCACTCTTGATAGTCACCTAATCACCAGTGACCTAGGCAATGTTGGGTCATGCTTAGCCCAAAGTGGTGACTGCAAAATGCCTGACGGTGTAATTTTTTGGGATTAAAGTAAGTTGCAACCTGTCTGCCATTTTGTAGAGTCATCTCGACCATATTTAGCAGAGCAGGATGGTAATTTTTACATCATATATGATATACAGGGTGCTTTCTCTTTGCTAAACATCAGCGTCAATAGCATGACGGGTAGACACTGCCTTCCATCCAATGCTTTTCTTACGCATCAAGGCCCTGCATTACAAATTCTGTCTATCAATCGTAGCAGCCCCAAAATTTCACATAAAAATCGTGGTGTCAAGACGTCTACAGCATTTAAAGCTACAAAAGAGCGAAAAGTAGCTGATACTATCAGGTTTAAGATTTTGAATGATGAAAAAGATCCAATTAATTCCAAATTAGAATATTTAGAAATGATCACAGAAATGTTCCAGCAAAGCCATTTCGGGGAAATCTGGATGTACTTGCGTTAAATCTCCAGACATCAGTTAAGCCTTATAAAGGTTCTGCTACAGATTGATCCATCCTTGGGTGCCCATGTCTTACCGTAAAAGGAAAATTTGCATGCTCAAATCGTGGGAGAAGCCATTTCTATTTCAGAGTGTGATCCTGTCCACCCTGATACCATATTTTGGGATTATAAAGTTATTGACGTTTGCTTTGCTTATCTCTCAATACAGTTCAACAACATGATATACTTTGTTTTACCAGGAAGCTTGAAAGTTGTTTCAGAAGCACGTACAGTCGATTGTAACCACCATATTTTTGGCATGTTCCATGATGGCCATGGTGGATAGAGGTCAAGCACAGAACAAATCCACGTCAGGGAAATATCTGCCGACATGATCAGGAAAGGTGAATCAATTCCAGTTATTTTTGATAAGCCTGCCATTTTTCACAATGAATTAGCTGGCACGGAAACATCCATCAGTATGCTTTCAAATTACATCCATAGAATGAGCATAATGCAAAGTCAGCTCAATCAGTTACTTCACTATTCAGCAGCAATGTCATTGGATCCCGAGACCTTCAAAAATACAATGGATTTGATTGACAGATACAGTGTTTCAACTTTCAAAACTTCAAAACAAAATGTAGAATCTGTTTTTCATAAAACTTCATTTGGCTTGAGCACTTTAGTCAGCAAGTTACTAATCAGACCACTTCAATTTATTTTAAATAGTTTCATGGTCACAGCCATCACATTTTTCACGTGCTATCTTATTTTTAAGTTGTGGAAACCATGCATCCTACCTTTTTGGTTACAGACTTTTCTTTGCTTGTACAAATGCTTTTCAAAACCACCTCATCCAGTACCTCCTACTACACACTTTTCCACTGAGGCACAGTCGGTAAGTTTATCTAGGCACCCACAAACAAAAATGGTCTACAGTTTGGATGACGACAATAGCTGTATTCTCATATGCATTCAAATACAAGGACATAGTGCATTGGCATTAGTAGACACCAGAGCAAGTACCTCATTAATGCATTCATCATTTTTCGACATGCTTCAAAGTAAGTCTAAACTCGAACCAAAACCATCACCAGTGAAAGTAAGTTCAGTCTCAGGTCATACACTTGAAATAGATGGTTTCATAATGGTCACTATAACTATAGACAATGAAAGCATATACACCATATTTCATGTGACCAAATGCTGTCCAAACCAGGCCATTTTGGGAAGAAGTCTACTTAAAGAGTTTGGAGGCAAGCTAATTATTGATTTTTACAAAGAATGGCTCTATCTTGGGTCACACGTAGCCACTACAATAATAACAGTACCAGTAGTGCCATTTATACAAGAAAATTCAAATTTTTTCCTAGAAAATTGTGAAAAAAAAACTGAAAAATGTGTCATTTGTAGTGATGGAATAAAACCAGATATCGAAAAAATTACTTCCATCAAAAATTTTCAAGTTCCAACAAACATCACTGAACTAAGGAGTTTTATCAGCCTAGCATCTTACTACGGACGTTTTGTGAACAATTTCTCATCAATCATAAGTCCACTTTTAAAGCAATTAAAAAGATACTAAATTTCTTTGGTCACAATCATGTAACACATCATTCACAATACTAAAAACCCTTCTCACGAATCCGCCAATTCTACATTTTCGGGATTACAAAAAATCATTTATAATCCGAACGGAAGCTTCCAAAAATGGTCTTGCAGCAGTTTTGGCTCAAAAAGTAGGTGGAATCGAACATCCACTGGCATAAGCCAGTTGGTCACTGACAAAAAGTGAACGTAATTATTCCATATTGAACAAGAAGCCCTTGCCATTATTTGGGCTCTAAAAAAGTACGTCCTTACATATATGGCCAAAAAAGTTATCTTTTCACAGACCATGCCCCTTTAGCTTATCTCAAAAATGATATTTCTCAAACTTGGGCAAAATTAACTCATTGGGGACTAGTGTTACAGCAATACGATGTGGAAATTCAGTACAGGTCAGGTAAGTCGAATGCAAATGCTGATTTCCTCTCCCTATATCCCATAAAAGAAAATCATGTTCCAGTGAATGCCATTGTCAATATGCTGCCAGAAAATGCACGTCTTTCAGAAGACCAGCAGGCTGATAGCACATGCAAAGCATTCATAGATTTTTTGGTCGATGGTAGCTACCGGACAATGAAAATTAAGTAAAATGGATTATGAAAGATTATCAAAATTTCATGAACAAAGAAAACCTTTTGTGCAGAATAGAGAACGAAAATGTTTCTACAGTTATCCCAGAAACGTTTGTTCCAGCTATTTTAGAAGCTCTTCATGATGATATTTTTAGCAGTCATTTTGGATTCCTGAAAACATACTACAAAATTCGACAAAAATATTTTTGGCGTAACATGCAGACACAAATTTATAATTATTGTAAACAGTGTGTCTCATGTGTGGGACGAAAATTCCCATCACGAAAATCAAATGCACCATTGGTCTCAATAAAGGTAGAAGGACCACAGTTTACAAAAATTGCAATGGACTTTTTGGGTCCCTTACCATTGACATATAAAGGTAACAAGTATATTCTAGTTTTTGGCGATTATTTAAGTAAATGGCCAGAGGCTTTCGCTTTGCCAGATATGAAAGCAAGCACAGTGGCTGAAGTTTTTATCAAAGAAGTTGTGTGTCGATATGGTGCCCCCCGCCAATTGTTATCTGATAGGGGAGCAAATTTTACATCACAAATAATGCAGAAAATTACATGATTTCGTGATACTCGCAAAATTTTCACATCCCCATACCACCTGCAAACGGATGGGATGGTAGAGCGTTTAAATAGAACTTTGACGACCATCCTATCCATGTACGTCTCCACAAACCAAGGCGATTGGGATGAATTTATTCCTTATGCCCTATTTGCATATCAGACTTGTGTCCATAGCTCAACAAGTTTTACACCTTTTTATTTGTTATATGAGCACAATCCTAGATTTCCCCTTGACATAGTTTTGCATCATACTGTTAGCCCATATACAGTTGATATTGATGATTTCGTTTCAGATTTCCAATCAAAAATGACAGAAGCCTGGACATTAGCCAAAGAAGCTATAAGTAAGGCTCAAGGAAAACAAAAAGTGAACTATGACCATGAGGTAAAAACAGTTCATGAATACCAAGTAGGAGACCTCGTAATGGTTCATAAACCAGTCACAAAGGTAGGTCGTTCACCAAAGTTGACCCATCAGTGGCATGGGCCTTATGGAATTGTTGGTTTGGCTCTTCCCAACATTTGGATCCAGCCTATTAATCAAAAAGATGCTAATCCTAGTTTAGTACATGTAAAAATTACTAAACCATACTCAAGAAATGCTTCCTTTAATCCCAATCCAAATTTGGATCAGGAAGCAGACTAATTTTGCTGTTTGTAGATTAATCACTACTTTTTCAATACTAAAAAAAATCTAACACACACTACATGTATTTAACATTTACCTAATCTACAGTGTAACGTATGACCCAAATCTTTCTTTCAGATCAAAATTTTCTTACTGGAAATTTCAGGCCCGAAAATTTTCTCTTTTTCACATGATTTTGATGAAATCTGAAGTACTGTATTTTTTTAGCTAGAAATTTTACCACATGTGCTGTGCATTAGAATTTTTCCATTTTCGAAATTTTATAGTAAATTTATGACTTTGAAATTAACTTCGAAAATTACATTATATGTATTATTTTTTTATATAAAAATTAATTGCCACAATTGTTTCCATTTTATAAATTTTTAGAAATTTTGTGCTTCTAAATATTATTCATTTTTAAAATTATTTTGACCTTTTGCTATCAATTCATCATTTTATTTGTAATTTTTCTTTATATTTTGAAATTTTCGTATGAATAGTTCTCTTTTGCTGGAGGAATGTAGTGAAAGCGAATTTCATTATATTTTCATAAGTTTTTAAGTATAAACATGTGCTGTCGTTTAATCAAACGTTAGCTTAGATATTTTGATCATAAAAATGAGTTTGTTGCTAAAATAAAGAAAAAGAAAGTCGTTTGACTATAAGCCCGTATTCATTACAGTATCTTTATTATAATTTTATATCTTCACTATGGTGAGTTCAAGCTTATTCAGAATTCTGTTCATGAGTGACTGGTTATCAATGTATCATGGTCTTTCCCATTAAGAGATTTCTCAAAATTAGTCCAAAATATGTTATTGCTGTTCCATGTACTGTCCAAAAAAATTGCAAAAGCTAAAAAAGTATGCTTCCCGCTCAAGTTTCCATTATATGTTTGTGAATTTCTGGTGGGTCATGAATGTGACAAACACTAGCCATTTTATTGTGAAACAGGGTGGAATGTGAGTATTTCTCAGGATCATCATGCATCCTGTTCAGGCTGAAAGTGAATATACTGTTATTCAGAAGAAAAATCTTTTCAAAGATTTTATTTTTAGCATACAAATTCTGAATTGGAATCTTTTTGTTAGTGTATCTCTTGAAAAACTGATTTTTTCATTAATTAAGTGTGAGAGTCCGTTAATTGACTATATACTGATCAAATTTATGGACGAATATTTTGTGAGCAGGTTGGTTTAAAAATCAAATAAAAAAATCTTTCTCTTGTGAATGCAATCCAGATGGTGCAGCAGCTGCTCTTTCAAAGTGGAATCATGAGAAAATAACCTCCAACAAATGAAAACACAATTGTCTGAGGAAAAATACAAACAATGAACAAATGTTGCACAAAATGAATTGGAGTACATTAATACAATATTGTAGAATAGAACAAACATACTCCACATGTCAACATCATCCTCATCTGATGCTGGATTCATATTTTCATAGACAGATTGCATGATGATGGTCTCCTTTTCTATAGCTTTGGATGCAATTTCATCAAGATGCTTTATGTGAAGCAGCTTGAATCCCCATAGATAAGCAGTGTGAATGTGAATGTGATCAACAACTATAGTCCGTTTTCTTTTTTATCCTCGCTACTTGATGTTCCAAATGCTATTTAGCTCTCCAACTAGCCACTGGACATCTATCATATTGTTGTCATCAGTGGGTCGTTTTGCCTGGCAGATCCATGGATAAAGCTTGAAGTGGAAAATCTAAATCCTTATTGGTTATACCGCACTAAAGTGCCAGGAATGTGCCTTCAATGACACTTCAGTGGATGCATTACCATCTAATACTTTATCGATTTTTTGACGTCCTTGGTTGCCAACAGTCAATTGAACAACACTGAACTATATTTTCAATAATTTTTATAGTTTTAGGATGTTCTGCAAGTAGCATTAGTCAGTGCAATTCAGCTGTTGATTGATATCCAGCTTTATTATTTCGATTTTGCTAATTGGCAATTTACAATCCTCAACATTTATAAAAATTATTACAGCTCTTACCTTGAACTTTACCCCACTTTTTTAAAATTAAGTGAACTTTTCATTCAGTCTTTCCCATATATTTTCTTGTTTTCAATTATCTTTATGCATACAGTACTTTATATGTTGATTAATGCTTACCGGAGTCCCACATGTCAGTTTCTTCAAAATTTTTGAGTCAATTTCCAATGATCCAGCTGCTCATTAGACTAACAGGTCTGTCAATTGTTCTGCTAATGATGACGTTTTGGAAAAAAGTAGGGTTGGATTGAATCATTCCCTATTGCTGGTGGAACCAGTAAAAAATTTCTGCTAATAATCACAGTAAGTCAATGGGAGACATATGTTCTGCTTCAGTGTCAAATATGTTGTCCATTCTGCTAATTGATCATTCAATAATCAGTGTGTACAATTGGTGAATATCTAATGTTTCAAAAAGGAAACATCTAAAACAATAGTTCCAGAGGTCTGCAGTTTGAAGCTAGTTTGAGGAATGCTGGGAAAATTGATATATAAGTAGTAAATAGTCATTTCTTAATCAAATGAGATGAAGATAAAAAAAATACATTCAACATGATAAATCAATTCTTTAGTTCATCATTAGGATTTGATACTTATGGTTGCCTTTACTTATCAATACAATGACTTTTGTACATCATTCATACAGTTTCATCCTTCCTATAAAATTGGGAAGAATGCTTGTTAGTGATGCCGTCTATGTTATGTTTCATAACATCAATCATCCAGTTTTTCACATCCAAGACTTCCTTCACTTCTGAGACAAATGGTTGGCCAGCTTCTTTGCCTTCTGCTCCTTTCATGAAATTCTTGAAGAATTATGTTTATGCAGCTATACAATTTTCCAGAATTCATAAAGTAGAATTACCTGACAATAGAGCATCCACATGTGAGTGAGTGTGACCAACAGGATGGAAAATCAATGTAACCTGGTGAAGAAGATCAACTCTACTTGCTGATTAATAGGTGTGCCAAGATTTTGGAGTTTTTTAATTCTTGGAACCTGTCTCTTTTTTACTTCCTCCATTCCTCAGGTTTGCCTGGCTAGATAAATACAGATGTTTCCAGGTGCAAGTTTGAATCATTGATTGAAAGAGTTGTGCATAGTGTGATGTGATCAGAAATCACCAAGAAGCATTATTTGAAACTTGCTGTAGGTTTGTGAAGAAGTTTAGTCAATCATCAAACTGGCAAGTTTAGACTGGAACCCTTAGGACAAACTTCTCATTATTTTTTCCTTTCATGAAAAGTATAAGCTTCTCGACCAAAAAATCACAAAGTTGCCCAAATCTTGCCTTCGTCTTCGATGGACCTCTGAATGTGCTGATTGATGTAAATACTGAAAACATCACCTTGAAGCTAACAAAAGAGTAGTCTTACAAGAAAAATTAGTTTAACATTCTATAATGAAGAATCCACCAATGAAATGGCCAAAAGCCAGTCACAGGAAGTTTGTTTGTGAATGAATAAGCAACATATTGAAGTGCAATTTGGGAGTAGCTAAAGTAAAGTTTGATGAGCTCGGCATGTGAGTTACATATTACCAGATTCACTGTTCACTGGTGATGTACCCTGGAGAAGTCTTCATGTCTGGATATCCATCCATGTTTATTGAACTTTCAGATATCTGTATATATCCTGATCTTTTTGATATTCTGCAAAGAGGTGAAAGGAAGACACATATTAGGTAAAAAAATTGAGCTTACAACAGTCTAAAAAACTTCAAATAATTACACTTTAGAAAGGCCTGCATTGAAATTAGAGGGAAAAAAATTTTTTTTCTTGTCAGGTTTAATCCTTCTCCTTTACCTCAGCAGTTTTTCATCACTTGAGGGTAAAATTATTTATCTGTAACCTTTTAGCAAGATGACTGACAAGTAAAACGTTTTATTTTTTAGCTTTTAGATTATGTTTTATTCTGTATGATATCCAAAGTATGATATCCAAAGCTTACACGATGTGATTTAAACCTTTTCATACATCAATATCTTATAGTCTAAGTTAAAGTTTAGAATTTATTTCCTCATTTACTGTCACTATTTTGAACTGTAAATATAATGAGCAATATAGAGATTTATGTTAATTACTGCTTAATTGTCAGCAGATAAGCAACTCTCATTTCAAGGCAAATTGTGATTAAAAACTTGAATCCCATGGTTTGGAAACAATGTGACAGTGTTATGTCTTACTACAAAGATTACAGTAAGCCGATATTATTCCAAATCAATGTAATACTTCTATGCATCAGGGACTGTGTATTAGTATTGCAACTTGAGCTGGAGCTGAAGGTGCAACTTAAGTCTCTGCAACTTTATAACGTGAAAAAAAGTTATGCTCTAGCTGAGCACCAGCTTGGCCAGTATTACTAAAAAATTGTTAAGCTACCTGAGCAAGAGATTTAAGATTTAAACTTATGTCTCAGATTTAAGTCCACTCGACTGTTAAGCTGGAGCTTAGGTTGGATCAGTATTACGAAAGTTGAGCTAGTGCTTAAGGTGCAAATTGGTGTGAAAAAGTTAAGACTGTGGGTAGCTGTCTTGGGTTTGTATTTTATGTTGTTATATGATAGAGGCTTGCAGTTTAGTTCCATTGCTTGATGAAGAAAACATCAAGATAGAGTTCACAGAAATCATATTTTCTGTTACCATGTGAATTCCTGGGATTTTAACAATGACATAGACCTTTATGCCAGATATAGATTTGATCAAGAATCAATCATTTGACAATTTTGTTATCCAATGATTTAAACCACATGCATAGGAGCAAGGCTCTATTGCCAGCCCAGAAAGTTATGACTAGAGACCGGAATAATATGTTCAAAATATTATCGAAATATGTGCTAAAATATGTGCCAAATATTATCGAAATATGTGCTAAAATATGTGCTATATTGGAAGAATATGTGCTAAAATAACTTATTGTTCAAACTTTATTCCATAACACAACACATTTTATTCGAATAGGAAACTGTTGTAATTCACGACACTAATCATTTCAATGTTCTGGAAAGTGAAATTTCGACGACGATCACTCAACAACATCTTATATTGTGAAAACGATCTTTCGACGTCCACCGAAACTAGCGGCGCATACATCGTCGTCAGCCGAAATTCCGGATCCTTTTCTTTCACAAATTTGACGACGTCAGGGTTATTGTTCAAACTGGAATCCAACTTTTCACGTGCAAATCCGTACAACAAAGCCTCGACTTCGTCGTAAATTTGCCACTGTTCTTCTTTCTTCAGTCCACTCTTCTCCAACTTCTCAATTGCCACCGTCTATAAGAAATATAAAGAAAATAATTTAATTAATTAATTGGAAACAAATTCTATCTTTAAAATGAAATTTTCATAAATTTAAAAATGTTACCAAAAATTTGTACGTTGCTGAATTGAACAATTCATCTTTAACAACATCGTCGTCAACAAGCCGCTTACAATCGTTTGTAGCTTTACCATCGTTGGGTAATTGTTGCACAAACGTCTTGATTTTGTTGAAATTTTCGCACAAAAAAGTCGCACTTGTTATCCAACTTCCCCACCTGGTGACTATTGTATCAGGTGGTAGAGGCAGCTCTTAAGAATACAAAGTTTACATTACACTATGCATGCATACATCGATAAAAATTGTGATGTAAGTACCGGTAACTTCTTTGTATAGCTGGACACGTGCTGGAGCCTTTAAGAGCAATTTCCGGAAGCAGCTCAAAAAGTTGTTGGCGGCGTCGTATTCATCGCGTACTGCTTCGCACACGCAATGAAGAGAATGTGCCAAACACGTAACGTGATGCAATTTTGGATAGAGTGCTTTTAAGTTTGATATTGCAAGTTTCATGTATGCCGCTTGATCGCTCACAATGAGCACAACTTTGTCGTATTTGACGCCGTTCGGCCACAAGAACATACAAGCATCGTTGATCGATTGCATGACAGTTGAATTGTTTGTTTTTTCCAAATCGTACATCTAGAAATTAGTATTATGATGAAAACTTAAAATTTGGAAACTACTGGCAAATAATTTACTTTGATCAACATTGGCTTTACAAAAGCACCATTTAAAGGCATCACCAAAACGTTGAAAACAAAGCGTTGTGTTGCGTCTGTTGTTTCGTCAACAATAAAACAAATATCACTGTCGCCAATTATCGTACGTATTTTGTCGATGGTTTCCAAATATACTGGGTTGACGTAAGATTTTCTCAAAGAACTTTCATCAGGAATTTTTTTCTTCGTATACTCCTCCAAAAACTTTCGAAACGGCGCACAATTAACTTTGAATAATGGAATGTTCGATTGAATCAAAGCTTTTGTTAAATCAGACTCAAATTTTTTAGCCGCATTGTTGTTTTCAGCTGCCTTTGCAAAACTGTTACTCAAAAAAGATTGTGATGATGATGATGATGACTTTGAATGGCGAATTTTCACACAGTCGCGATGCCATTGTGTACGTATATGTTGGTCGATCAGCGGTTTTTGATGTTTACTATCAACTTTCAACATGGAATCGCAGGCTTCACATTTTAGAATAGATCCGTCGGTGACTATACATTCATTCTTATAGCTCTCTGCCAACGACCTTATTTTCGACGCACCGATTTTAGACATCACAAATAATAATAAAATGGTAAATTTTCTGAAAATTAATGAAATATGTGCAAAAAATCAAAAAATTGCAAAATATGTGCAAATTCGAAAAAAATGCGAAAATATGTGCAAACATGTGCTGAAAAGGGGGGGCTAAATGAGGGGAAAACATGTGCAACCTACGTTTTCGAACATGTAGAATCCGAATCCGTCAATAAAAAAAACATGTGCGGAACATATTTTTCCGGTCTCTAGTTATGACTGCACAACAATACTGTGTAATGGGGTCTTTCCAAATAATTTGTGGTGATGATATATTGGCCACCAAAGCTACCACAAACTGTACTATTTGGATAGTCATCAATGCACTTATCCATCTGACCAATCAGTTTATCAGCTTTCCTATTGAAAATGAAACAGATGACCTAAAACCTAAATTCTACAAATTTGTGGAATTTCCAGGTGTACTTGGCTGCATTGATGGAACCCATATTCGAATTCAGAAACCCTCATTGAATGAAAATAAGTCTATAAATCGAACATTTTTTTCTTCATGAATGTCCAATCAATTTGTGACAGTGATGTAAATTCACAAATATTGATGCCAATCGTCCTGGGTCGATGCATGGTGCCTTTATTCAGTCAACTTGTGTGATTAATGCTCAATTTTTTGCTTGAAGGAATGATGATTATTTATTGGATAACAGCAGTTATCCTTGTAAACCCTGGCTTTCGACACCCTTTTGTAACCCACAAAGTGAACTGGAAAGATGAAATAATGAAGCACATGGGTAATATTTACACAATAGTCCCATTTCTTTTGGGTGCCCTTTTCCACTTGAACCGTTTTCTGATTTGAAACTCAACCTCATCATTATTTGCATATGCATTATGTGTAAATTTTGTGTAATTCCTCAGCTGCACCCTTGTAAAAATTGAACAAAGGTTTGGAATATGGAAACGCCATTTCCATCTATTGCATGGAGAAGTGTGAGTCAAGCCATCCAGGGTCTGCAAATTAATTTGTGGCCACAGCTATTTTGCATAATGTGGCCGTTGTGAGATGGATGATTTTGATTGAGATGCTATGGAAGGCATTGCAGTGCCTGATTATGATATGGACTTGGGCCCTGAAATTAGAAGAAATTTTAGACAACATTTTGTCAACTTATATTCTTAATTTTAACTTTGCTTTAACTCTTCAGCCTTTAATTTCAAAATGTAAATCTGCCAATCAACTTTTCAGCCTTTTTAGCAAACATTCATCTTTTCAAGGCTAATGTCTGCTTTTGCAACAACAGCCTTTCTTTTTCTATGCTAAGCCTTTTCTTCTTTGTTTTCAGCAATGCTTCATATCTGAAGTGGAGATGACACTGGAGTACTTGGTTGACGGCTATTCACCTCTTCATTTTGATACAAATCTTGAGAAGCTGATGCTCCAGTTAGGAATTCATTTAATCGAAGCATACACAAATGATGAATACTGTATATACATATGAATTGAGAAAGGTATCACAAATTTGCATATAAAAATGACAATCTTGAATAAAATTTGAAACATTTTGGTGCAACAGAAGATCAATGCATATATGGCTTGAAAAATGACAGGGCCATTGAAGTGAGACAAAGGCAAAGTTTGCCGCCATGTTTTGACAACATTAGCAACATACTCTGGCACAATTGATGCAGTAACCATTCCACCCTTTATGCCATGAAAACTGTTGGACTTTGAGTAAGCATTGGAAATATCCAATAATTTATAGAATATAGAAGCATAAAAAATTTTGATGCAAAAAGTTAAGCTGCAACTCAAGTTTTGCCTTGTGGCCTGACTGCCAATACAAAACTTATAAAAAAATAAAGCTGGAACTTAGGCTGGTGCTTGGCAACAGCTTCGCCAAGCTGCAGTCTAACTTCTCAGTAATACCCACTTAAGCTGTAGCTTAACCAAGTTCCATCTCAGCTCTCCACACAAAAGATATCAAAATGTTGTCAAGCCGCAGCTTAACTCATCTCTCTTGCTCAGCACTGGCTTAACTTTCAGTAAAACCACTAACTCAAAACTCTTATTTGGCTGCACACCTCTGAGCCAGCTGCATCTCCCAATGGCAACACAGCCCACAGTGGTGCCAGCTCCAGTCTGCTGACAAAGCAGTAAGTTTCATTTTGCTTTGTGAAAATCTGCATATTTGTTCCTGTTTTTCAAAAAATTAAGTTAAAAAGACCATCTCTCAACCGAAATCAGCAAAATTTTCATTGATACTTACTTGATCTACCAGCTGTAAAGCCCAAAATGTCAAAAGCAACTTGCAAATGTACACTTGTTTTCTAAACATATCATATCTAAGACAGCTACTCTTCCCAAGATGTCATGAAATCTGCTTTGTAAAAGGAATCATGAATATTTCTCATCATACTTGTATAACATTGCACTTGATAACTTTCCTGTGAGAATGTCATGAACAACTAAAATCACTTGGCACAGCTCTCAACTTATACATTCACTGCTCCCTAACTCAAATTTCCTCTTATGTACTCAGATAATTTGTCATAAGAATTTCTCTATGCAAACAAATTTCAGAACATCAGTTCTTCATCATCACTCCACACTCTTCCATATAAATTTCAACCGTTTCTTTTGCAACATGAGGATTGTACAACTGCCCAGCCAATAAACACAATTCTCAAATAGGATCATTGCTTCGAAAACTACATTGCTTCGAAAACATGTACCAAGCTAGATTTCCAGGCATATGTGCTTTGATCCTTCCAGATGATGAAAGGGAAGTCTTGGCTGACTGCTGTATGGACTCAATGCTATTTGTGTGAGCTCCAGTTTCAGAGTCTTTGAAAGTCAATTCATGATTGACTTTCATGTGTTTGTTGCAGTTGTCTGACAGGCATTTGTATGCCTCCCAGTAGTCACTGATGATCACTTTCCCTGATTCAATCCAATCTGGTATAATCAGCTAGGTTTCGGTCCCAGAAGCTTTGACAGCCACTAAGAAGACCTGAGCAGAGTCTCCTTTGTAGCCACCGGACACCCCTTGACCTTTGGTTTTGCGACCTTCATGATATGTTCTCTTACGAAGTTTGCTTTCATCAATCTCCATGATCTTTTCAGGACTGCTCAGTTTTACAGAAGTTGAAAAAAGCTTTGAAAATGATTTCTCTGCAAAAAGAACACCAGTCTACACCACTTTTCTCTTAAATTCCAAGCTCCTCACAAATTAATCACTGAGATGCTGATTTCACCCAGAGATGACAGAAAACAAGAACTTTCCAAAATGGTAAGTGAGAATTAGAAAAAAATAGAAAAAAACTAGGCATGAGCCTAAGCCGGAGTCTGAGCCTCAGCCTAAGTCCAAGCCTTAGCCTAAGCTCATACCTAAGCATAAACCTGAGCCTATGTCTAAGTATAAGCTCAAACCTAAGCCTAAGCCAAAGAGTGAAACTAAGTCTAAGCCTAAGTATGACACTAAGGCTTAGTGGAAGCAGGAACTTAAGCCTAAGCCAAAGAATAGTACTAAGCCTAAGTCTAAGAATGATAGTGAGCCTGAGCATAAGCCTACAATTGGTACTAAGTCTGAATAATAGTAACCCTGAGCCTGAGCCAAAGTCTAAGCAATGCTTTTAGATAGAATAGTGTCAATCTAAGCCTGAGCTTAAGAATATTCCATACCTAAGCCTAAATACAAGCTTAGGCCTATAAACCTGAACATGAGCCAAAAATCAAGTGTCTGCATTCACCTAGGCTTGTGAAAGTTAGAATCTAAAAACTGAGTTCAACCCTTAAAGTCCAAGTCAGTCCTAGTCAACACAAAAGTTTTTTATATACAAAAATGGCTTATAAACACAAGTTTTTACAGAGATTTTCCAATCAAGAAAATTTCTTTGCTTTAATTGACTATGCCCACTAATTCACACTACTACCTGACTTATGGTTAAGGGAAAAATGTAAAACTGTGACTTGTCACTTCTTCCGCTCCTACTCCTTCCACTTCTTTTAATACATTTGGATGCAAAACAGAATTCAAGTGCAGCCATAGCTTAAGGCTGAACTAGATTATTTTTCATAAACATTCAACAATATATTGTAAAATTGCCAAAAAGTACCATCCTGAAACATGCTCTTTAATAAAACCCACTCAGAATGGAAAGAATTCATAATATATAAATAACATTTTCTAAGTAGTACTGCAGAAAAATTACTTATCACCAGACATTTCTAAACTCAATTTTGAACTTTACTTGGGACACCTGTTTGTGCCAGGTGCTGGAATAATCTTTAAATCTATTAAAATTTGACAACATCCTCTGGCAACATGTTTGGCCTACAAGCATCTCAAATCATGAAAATGTTTGACTGAAATACAGTAATCTTCTTCTGAAACATATTGTGAAGGTTTATAATTTACTTTCTGAAACTTGCAAGAATGGTCTTTAATTACTGACATCCACGTCAACACTCTGTTAAGAAATACTGATGAAACTGACAAGAGATACAGAACAGAAAACAAAAACGATTGTACAAATGAAAACAAAAATATACGACCTACAGTAACTAGAATAATCAAATGACCAGCTAGTGCCCTACCAAATTTTCGCCCTTGCTCATACAAAAACTCTTTTCATGCATCCCATTTCTACTCTTACATATTTGTTCCAATAAGTGACCTGTGCAATTATACCAAGTCTTAATTCCATAAAAATTCCTCACATAACAAGGTATTCTTGTTCCATGTATTTAATAGTTGAATGCCTAACTTACTGTACTCGCAATTCTAGCAACTCATGTTCCCTGTGTCCATAGTTATTGGTTTTGTCCAACTCGATGATCAGTCGCCCAATGCTGCACCCAATAGCTTCCCGCCCATCCAAATAAGCTCATTAATATAAAAAATATTCATTTTGCTCATGTGAAGAACTTGGGCCGCCCACCCAAGTTCTTCAATTTAGCCAAAATTTCTCCTGAGTATATTTACTATACTGAAACAAAAAAAAATCCGATGGCCTTTTGAAGCCTATTAATAATTAGGTATTCAAAAAACACAA
Organism: Romanomermis culicivorax; assembly: GCA_963922205.1. Taxonomy (NCBI): domain Eukaryota; kingdom Metazoa; phylum Nematoda; class Enoplea; order Mermithida; family Mermithidae; genus Romanomermis; species Romanomermis culicivorax. Next base: position 217,355 of record CAWUHX010000339.1, read on the forward strand.
AAACAGTCAAATATGAACAGGAAACTATACAAGACAAAGATGGAAACAATACATCATAATAAAGCAAATACTTAGTTTAAAGAAAATACTATTGAAAATATAGAAAAAGCCATCAAAAACCATGACAAACATAATATGGAAAACAAAAAAAATAAGTCAGTGGGCATTCAAAACAGGTAAGAAAACAAAAAATGAAGCAGATAACAGCTATTACAATAAATACTGAATATGAAAAAGAGATTTGAAACTAATTTCATAAAATTCGATTTGAGGAATCTGTTTGTAAAAACACACTGTTGCCTAATATTTAGAGAGTCTACTGAAAAAAATTGGGGAAGCCAAGATGATGAACGAGGGAGAAAATTACAGTAAGCCACAGGGCGTTTTTTGACCAACCAGTCACAAGCCAGGTGGCTTGTTGACCTAAAATTTTACAAGCCATTCAAAATTTTTACAAGCCAATTTTGATAATATCAGTATACCTGAATAAATTCCATTGCTAGGTTATTTTTTTAAGAAATCATGGCAATCGATCAAAAAAGAGATGTTATTCAACAATTAGTCACTAACATTTAAAAAACGGAAATATGACAGGACATCACTTAATGCAACAACTTATGGATCATTTGGATAGCATCCGTTTTTTGTCTTTCTTAGTCTTTCACTGCATTTGTAATGCACACTTTCACTCCACAATTTGTAGGCTGCACCAAAGTGGAAGTTTTTGAATGAAGAATCCCATTTTTCTAAATGCAGCAATTTATCAAGATGCATGGCCTTGAATATTTGTATAAATTAGAACTAAAACTCATATATATTTGAACGTAAATGTCCAATTTTGTATTATGTACTAATCCTATCATGTAAAATAGTGCCTGACTTATGTAAGTCCTGGACCCTTTTTTGGATTTGAGGCAATGAAAAATTGAAAACCCATTGAAGGCATTGAAGTATAGTATTATTTCAGCCAAAATGGCTAAATTTGGAAACTCTTCTTTGAAGTTAATGCAATGCCACAATACTGTTGTCCAACTGGCTGCATGATTGAAAAAATAACTATTTTCACAGTGTAAAAAAGTAAAATACGACGAGCCATTTTGGATTGTTGGACTAAAATTCTAGAAGCCATATCGTCAGTCAAACAACCCATGACTTGTGAAATCCTAAAAAGACTATGATGGGCCACTGTTAAATTCAAAGAGTTATTGATGCATGAACTAAATCCAATCAATAAAGAGCAGAATGGCCTCCATGGTGTTTTGAACAAGTTTAGGTCCATGAGATCCATAAGGTTTTTGCTATTAGAAATACTCATTTAATGTTAATATAATTTCAGTTGCTGGTATGATCCAATCTCAACTGTTTTGTGTCATATTGGGAAAATTAGTGAAGAATAATAGTGAACTAATCGATCTATTTTTCCAAATTTTCGCCAAAGAACACTTGGGTCCAAAGTATGGTCTGATAATAAAAACAGGTGACTGAAATATGGAAGGATTGGCTGAAAAAACTCTTACTTTGTGCCTCTAGTCATGATACCAATATTAAGCTCAAAGTTGTGAGATCAGTAAAGCTGCACTGGAATATTTACTAAGTTGTGTCAGCTGAGCAGGGGCATAAATAAATATTTTACGACTTCATGTCCATTCAGCACAACTATGAAGGACTTAAAATTCTATTTTTGGGATATTGAAGGCATAGATAACGTCCTATGATGCAGTGAGCTCCACTTGTGATGTGCGTCTCTGGCCTTGTCAGGTAGTCTATACATATTTTCTTAATTATAACATAACTGAGAAAATGAAATATGAGCATCAAAACGTTCATTTGGGAAAGGTGCTATAAAGTCAGCTACACCTACTTCTCTAGCTGATATTTGTAGTAATAAGCACGAATCATGTCTATGCTAGACAAAAAGCTCTGATTGCTCTCTGAATGGCAATGCAACATTATAAACCTCAGATAAATGAATAGTAGAAGAAGCAGTAGAAAATGAAATAATTACTAAACTATAGCTTGACTAGCCTAAATGAACTCTTCATAGGAACCAACCAAAATACACTGAAAATGAATTCATCATCATTGGGGTTACCAATATCAAAAATTTAATGTTGGGTTATATTTTGTACTTTTTCCTCCATTCTCTACATTTCTGGGCCCGTATCCAGATATGGAGCTATGAAAAGACCTATATTTAGATTTAACATATGAACACAGAGAAAACATATATATGATTATTATTCCAAAAATGCCACGTTATGGCCAAAAACTGAGAATATGTTTGCTGACCAAGATTATTAATCACTTAAAAGTATGAAACAAGACTCCTGATTGAATAGCCACTTAAAAGGACGGTACAAGCCTTTCCTAAAAAATTCTGACTTAAAAAATTATCACACTTACAAGTTGAACATATACCCGCCCAGTTATGCGCTTTCTTAAAATGCTATACTCAAAGTAGTGATTATAATTATTCAGTTTTGCCAAATAATTTTTTACAGTAATAATATTGTAAAAAAAGATTACCAGTTTGTCATATAACATATGAGACACGACAAGAAGATGGCAGCCTTGTTCAGTTATAAAGTTCCGTCATAATTGACTACAATTACCTATGCATATCTGATGATAGATATAAATTCTTCCTATATCAAAAGGCTTTTCGCTTAAATGAAACATCCTCAACAAAAACTTGTGATGATCAGAATAATAGAAAGATCAATCGACAACAAAATGGTAAATTCGAAGTAAGTATACAGGTGTTGAAACAGCAACTTAATTTGCATAAATAATATCAATAAAAATTTTCATACTGATGATACAGCATATTAATTGAGAGTGTATTGTACCTGTGTCTGTGTTTCATTATCATTTTAGAAACTTCACATTACATATTAACCAGCCAAGTGCATCGATTACTGTATTCATTTTTAAAAAACAGAAGTATAAGTTCCATATTATATTTCATAATCATCAGGTATAATTTCAAAAATGGTAAGGTATGTAGTCAAAAGATTTTTGAAGTTATTGTTAGAGGCCACTTCTTGTAGAAATATGACACAAACAAGAAAATATAATTTAATAAAGACATAAAAGAAAATTTTTTTCAAAAAAAACTGGGCGCGTATATGTCCAACTTGTAAGTGTGATAATTTTTTAAGTCAGAATTTTTTAGGAAAGGCTTGTACCATCCTTTTAAGTGGCTATTCAATCAGGAGTCTTGTTTCATACTTTTAAGTGATTAATAATCTTGGTCAGCAAACATATTCTCAGTTTTTGGCCATAACGTGGCATTTTTGGAATAATTTCGTTGTTTTAAGTTTCTTCGAAGAATAATCATTTTTTTATTTTTTTTTTCAGGTGAATGGACGACGTTCGTTGAACTTGAATTGTTCTACATGGATCGACCTGGACGATGCTTTTACTGCCACGAAGTCTACTATGTACAATGATAATGGAATAAATGTAAGGTTAATTATACCCTTTTTCTTTTTGTATCAACAAAGTTTAGCGGCTATTTTTATTTAGCTGCTATCAATGAGCTCGGTACTACCCATTGTGCAAATGTTATGAACTGTGGGTGATTTTTTCACCGTCGAATATTTCACATAATTGAAAATGCCACGTGATAATTTCCTTTTGTGATAATGATTTTTTGTATGATCATATTGATATTTGAATAATGAGATTACAACAATAAAAGGGGTGCACAGATTTATTTGAATAATGAGTGTCAAAGAGGCTAGTGATTTGCTAGCCAATGGATTGCGGATACTATGAAGTTCAAAGTGGTATAAAATTGATGTGGTAATGAAAATTTGAATGCAGTAAAGATTTGCAGGTAGCTAGTGTTGCACTATTCCACAAATAAGATGAGTCCTACTGTAAGCATAAAAATTTTTTTTCAAAAGAAACGAATTAATGAAAAATGTCAAGTCAAATCTTGCCGTACATAATTTTTTGCAGTTTTTCATGAACAACACAGACAACATGCATTTGCCTCCAGGTTACCTAAAGAGCATGAATTTTCTTGCCATTCGAATTATTTTACAAATAAACTTTACTTAATTTTTTCTTTTGTAGCATTTCACCTCACTGGAAAGGTAGACAAATTTCGAATGCGCCGTGGCGCATCTGCCGCCATGGACGATACTTTTAAAGGGCACCAACTCATCAAGTAGCGTCAACCAGTGATGATACAAAAAGTGAAATCTGTATAAGGTAAATGTGTGTGCACTTTTTATTTGCTTATATTTTTTTTCTATTTAATAACGTTAGCTTAATTTTAGGTGCAGTCGAAGCAACATTACCCGCACACAAAGTTTGTGAACTGCCATCAATTTCTGGCCCTCGATATTTAACCATTCCATCTTCATTATCCCAAAATTGAATTGATTTTTTAAAGATATGTAGTTAAATGTTATAGCTTGAACACATTTTGTATATATTCTCGTATGTGTTACAACGCCCAATTATTAATTTAGATTGCAAATAATAATTTAAAATTATCTGTATACTGTATTAAAATATGAAGATTAAACTCTGAAATGGTTTTACTTATTCTGGTAACTTCTTAAAGACAGCAAAAGTACAGAACTTTATCATGGTTAAAGATGAATTTGTGCTGTAAAGTACATTTAAACGTATTTTCTTGTGGCTGGTATTTTGAACACTTGTAGAATAATTGCGTACACACAATGAATGAGCTGTGAGTTATATTAACTTTATTTGTAAATCTGCATGGCACAATCAAAGGCTACAACATACAGTAATCAATAATGTACATGATAATGAGATTGAGCAATATCGGAAATGCTAACAAAAATAACAGGTAAATCAACAAGGAATAAGCTCAACATAGAGATTCATCAAGATAAATCAATGGCCTTAGATCACACAAAAATAGATGATGTAAAGCATAAAACCCGTACCAACATTTAAGCAATCAAAGTTTTTTGAACAACGTCGCGGATTGTGAAATATTTTTCTTTTTCTTTGCAGCACAATTCGCCCTTAACTGTGTAATTGTTGAAGCAGAATATTTCGGAAATGACAGTTTCGTACATTTTCCCCTTGAACCAAGAGACCAACTTCAAATCGGCTAGCAACAATAGACTCTCTGCAAAACACAGACACTCCGTCGTTTCGGCTGTATTTGATCCTGTTTCGCGGACACCTAATCTTATTGTTGCGGCCCAACGCAAGTCTAAATAAAAAATAATATGCAATGAAAAAATAAGAAAGATTTTGCATTAATCATTAACCTTTTATTTTCCAATCCAAATTGCAAATAGAGCACCGATGCAAGGCTCTGCTTTTTACGTAATGAACATGCTTCAAATTGCAAGTAGGCATCAGACATGCAGTGTAAGGCTTGAAAGTCTGGAGAAAAAATTCGACGATATCCTACGTTTTACTAAAATCTTTGATAGAGTGAAGCTAAAGTTTCGGGAAAGTGCGGGTAGATGCCTAAAAATTGACATCATAAATATAAGTACAACAGTATTCTCCCAGAGCATTTCTTACCGATATAGTTGAGTGGGGCAACGTTTGAAGTTTGACTTCGACTTTGTTGTAATAATTACTTTGATTAATTTTCAGATTTGTCAGCTTCACCGACAATCCTTCGACCAATAAAGCATCCGTAGAAAAATCCCTAAATATAATAAATGGGAAATTTTTAAATCACAATTTTATTTTTTTCCAGATTCTGACTATTTGCGTCAAACATGACATTATGTATAATTTAACACTAGTTTTTAGTCAAACTTACTGCCAAAATGTTATGGCAATTGTATCAGAGTCATCAGATACAATTACAGTTCGTATTTGTACATTTTCTCCATGTTTTGTTGTAATTGCCTTTATATCTTGCACCTAGATTTTAAACCTCTCGGCGCCCGTGGTTCTTCGTCTTTTTGTTCTTCCACTGGGGCCTAAACGACAAAATATGAAAATGAACAAAAATCAAATTTGTCGAAAATTAATGCATCCGAATTTTATAAACATTCTAGCAGTTAAAAATGTTGTAAAAATAATTATACCTTCTCCTGATCATCCAGCATTTGTTGTTCCGTCGGGCTACCATCAACCACGCAGCTCCTACTACATCGACCCTTCTTCTCCACCAGCACCTCAAAATAGAAAACGACTTACTACTTTACATTTACCAAATAAACAAATTAATTTTATAAAATTACTTCGATCTTATCAGTGCTCCTTTGCCGCCGTTTCTTAGCATTTACTTCCTACATTCAAAGAAACAATTATGGAAAATTTGACGTTTTTATCTAAATATCTTATACAAGCTCACCATCTGACTAGCGGCCTTCAAATCTTGTATTTCCCGATCAGTTCCATCATTGGCAATGACCAATCCCAAATCCATGCCAGCTTTCTGTTCTTCGGCGCCCTTTTTCCGTTTTTCGTTGTATTTCTTTTTAGCCGCCCGACGTTCTTCAGCCTTTTTCCCCTAAAAAAAATTATATTCCACAGAAAGAACTTTCAATGTGCGGATTGAATATTTTCATCAACAAATAGTCAGAGACAGACATCAGCAAGCAAATGAATAATGATAATTTTCGTGAATGCAAAAAATACCCTGCCCCTATTGAAACAAAAAAAATGCGGCATGGCACGCCACAATGCCTGTCTGGTAAACGAATCTCAATAACTTACTTTTTCCGCATTGCACAACAGATATTTCAATTTTCTCGCCATCATAATTAACCCGAATTTAATTTTAATCGCAAAAAATTATCTCTTAAAACGCGCAATCCACAACAATCTAAAGTTAAAAAATTTTTTTACAGTAGCCAGTGCATGTTCTAAAAATCAATAAGAAAATCATTCAGGCCTACGACTTTTTGTCTTACTTATCAATTTAATAGTTGCCATATTGGATTTTAAGAATTTTTATTCAATGCATAGAATAATATGAAAAGATAGTTTATACCTAATTACACATGCTGAGTTCGAAAATTGCAAAATAAAAAGTTGTATCTCGAATAGAACGTTGTTTATAGCTACTTGTTTTTTTATTACATACATCATTCATGCAAATTTTTAGCGTATGATGGGATATTTCGAAAAACAAAAACATGCGTCAGGGAGAACAAAATATGCTCTTTTCAACGGTGCCACTTAAAATCGCTAAATCGGAAAAAAAATTTTTTGTAAACAACGTTTATGCAAATTTCTAGCATACTTTACATTTTTTTCAAAAAACAAATATCAGAACTAGGGGGGGGGGGTAGAAAAAAAAGCTCGTTTCAATGGTGCAACAAAAAATTTAAAAATCGCAAAAAAATTTTTTTCAAAGTACATTTCCGCTTTGTTTACACTTACTTTACACTGTACGTACCACATGTTAAGGTGGTTTACTCTGGGCATTTTACTCAGCTATCGAACAAAAAAAGAATTAGGTTTCTACGACTTATACAACTCGAGATATTTATTGTCCCACATACCCCAACTCGGCCGAATTTGCATATTTTGTATGATAATTAAGTTTACACTGCATATTTTCGAACTGCCAAATAGTATGTTGTACAACTCAACGAGCTGCATCCAACGGAGTATAAATCGTCGAGAAAGACCGAATATTCGCGACGTTATTGCCGGTCGGAGTTTTAAGATTTTTCTTTACACTGGAATAAGGTCGCATTTGCATATTTCAAAAAGTTTGGATAACGGTCCTGAGATATGACCCTACTGAACGTACTGATACCACATTTGAGCTGATCGGTCAGAATACGCACTAATGCCAAGAATCCGAATTTTCACTTCTATAGTTTGTTTCATAACTTAGGCTACAGTACACCTACAGTATGATAAGTGGTAACATCGTGTAGAGCTCATCGAGTTCTATATTCTTGCAAATTTTCATGTCTGTCCGGTGAATAGTCTTTTCACAATTCCGTCCCGAATGCGTTTTTGCGTTGCCCATTCTCAAGGCAGGCACTGTCGTGCCTGCCTTGATTATTCTATTGAAAGGTTTTTTACTGAAATTCAAAAAGGCAAAATCAATCAATGTCAATTTTGAACATCTGTGGCATCTGGCATCTGGCAAGTGTGTATGCAGGACATTTTTAAGGTGGGTAAAAATTTTCTGATGCCCATTATCTCAGTCAATAAAATTGATAGAAAAAATCCCAAGGCAGTTTTGAACATATCTCGATGAGCTTAACCAGATGGAGTAAAAAGTACCTATGTTTTAGGGTGAAAATTCATGAGCATCATTGTACACATCTAGATTGAAAAGTGGGCAAACTTAACTATTATTTTTAAAAATGAACTTTAATAATAACATTTCAAACAACAAAGTTCAAATTATGCCATTTTTTGGTGGCAAATATATCGATTACACCATCAGCAATGATTTCACAATCGTAAGAAGCACACGAAAAAGCCAATCCATTCAAACGATTTTCATTCATTGTTGAGCTCAATACGATTGGAGGAATTTGAATTTGTGAGCATTCTTCCATTTTTCGCCATTGTAACCGGAATGATTACAAAAATCTAGAGAAAACCTTGTGAATAACATGAACTGCAGTCAGAATCACAATTAACGTGTGTTTTTGCTTGTGAGTTGCTTGTTACAACTGCCAATTTGGCAAGCAATCCACAACACTTGTGGATTGCTTGTTGAACACTTCTGGGTTGCTTGTCCAAGTGCTTGTGAGTCGCTTGTTGAGTGCTTGTGGGTTGTTTGCCAAGCACTTGCAGTCGTGAATGTGAATGTCAGTCTGAACACATTTATGAAGGCAATTATTCATTGGAAGTCTGTCGGTGTACTTTGAGGACGTCCATGACATGCAGCTTTTTAAAAGAAACAGCAGACATTTTTTGTTTTCGATTTTTCTTGAAAGAGAAAAATGTATTACACGTTCTTCAAAACACGCTGCCTACTGTACATGCATAAAAATGGAAAAACGAAAGTGAAATTTTTCTTAAAATTTTTTAAATTAATTACAGTAAAAAAGCAAGTGCTATTTTATATTTTCCAAATTGTCTGCTAAAATAAATAGGACTAAAAATTTGTGAGTATGCCCAACTAGCCTCCAACAATTCAATTTGAAAAATTTCCACTAGACAAGCTCTGCCAAAAATTTTGACTTCATCAGGACTGTTGTCATTTTTCCGATTTATAAAAATTTTATAAAAGCCTTGCTGTAGCAGACCGATTGTTTCATACCATCAAATGGTGATGAGCTATTAAGTAATAGAAATGCATAAGAGCAACATGTTCATTGCTGTATAGGGCACACACATGACTTGTTTGATAAATTTTTGATCATCTCATTCTCATTCAATTTACTCTATTATTTTGTGACAAAAATTTAGCAATATGTATAGTTTATTAAAAAATTACAAAATATTAATTTTTACATTTTGTGTATTTTTTTACGTCATTTTGTATCAATCACATTGCGGATCCTTACCCATTCAGTGATGGCTTCTTTGATTATAGCATCAATTGGAAACTTCAAAAATGTCAATTTGATTGTGCAATCAACTCTATGCTTGTCCAATTAATGAAAACCCTCAACTCCAGTAATGGCGGCACAATTGCATATATTGCCCACAAAAATTGTAGAAAAAGTTGAGTTGCAAAGTTTGCACGACTCTTGCTGACTTGGTACAGTAATTCGATTTCTGTGTCAGGTAAATATGCCCCATATGTGATTTTTTTGGCACAAAATTATAATGAATTAACCCGAATTGTTGATGAAATTTTCGAGAAACATTTATTTTGTCTGGCTGGCTATTTAAAAATGCTTCTGCTTCTCAGGCAGCATCAGTATCTGGAAGAAAAGTCACATGAAAACTTCCACAAACTGTAGCTAAATCAATTGGAAAAATTAGATGCTGAGAAAACAAAAAATAGGCCCAATTCAATACACATTTTCACCTGGTAGAAAACTTTATACTGTAGAAATATGCTGAATATCTTCATGAGATTGACCTGGTCCAATCAATCAAAAAACATTATGCTTATCCAAATTGTATTTCACATAAGACTGAAAATCAAAAAGCCTATTTAATTAACCCTTAGACATTTTATTTCATCTTTGACAATTAAAAGTTTATTTCATCTTTGAAAATGGCAGATTCTTTGGTATAACTTGAGGCAAAACCAAAGACATTTTTACAGTAAGCACACATTATAGTTGCCAAATATTGATGATTACCTAATTTTTAGACACACAAAGTAAAAATTGACAACAGAAAGTTGTTGCTTACTATGTAGTAACAGATATATCTTACCTTTATCAGTCATATTTCGGGGGTTCAATTTCTGCTGTTGAATATTGTTGGCTCTCGGATTTTTGATTCTCTCCAAAACAGAATTTGCCACTGATGAAAAATTGGTCACCATGGATGAAATTTTCAACAACAACATATTCATCATTTTAAATTGTGCTAAAATTTTGCTATTAATGAGTGATCTGTTGTCATCTGCAGTTGAAAAATGAAACTATAAATGAAATGAATGAAATCCTCTAAATACTACTACTATTACTATAGTCTGTTTTTATAACATGCTTCCAAGACGAAAAAAGACAAAAATCAGTACTACTTTCCTCAAAAAAATTCACACAAAGCTTTTAAAGCAAGATTTTATTCTCAAAACATTGCTAATTGCTAGTTGAGTAACCTCAAAAACTTTTAGACCATAGTGACATATGGTTCAGCAGCAGATCAATATATTGTGAAATCGTACTTGCTTTCCACTTTTTTATTTAGGAGTATTTCAAGAAAAGCAGATTATATCTACTACTACCACTACTATTCCTACAATGCTACTACTACTGGTACTATTACTACTAATACTGTCAAGACTACAAGTACTAGTAATGCTTCAATTATAGTTACTGCCACTAGTTCTACCTGTGCTAATTATTTCTGCAGCTACTGTAGCTGAAGATGTTGGTGTTGATTGATGAGTAAGGTGAGCAAAATCTGCATCGATTTGCTCAAATTTGTTTACTGCTATTGGACTGCCCATTTTAAAAATTTTTGATGCATTGATGGCATTCCTGAGCACTGCTGCCTTCCTCATATTTCTGCTGTTGTTCGGAATTGGTGATCCTCGATTCTGGCACCTTGCATATGGTCGAGGAGGATGAGCCCACAAATGAATTTGGAATTGATTTTTCAGGTTTTATATTTGGATCCAAAGTTTTTGGTGCTTGAGCTTGTTGCTTTTCATCAATGCAAGTATTCTCAGCCAAAAAATATGAATCCTCAACGTTGTTTTTTGCTTCCAGCAAATTCGCTTTACTGTTGTTCAAAGCCCACATGATGCCTGAAAGATCACTTTTCCCAGGCCAATTTACTGTAATTTTTCCATTTTGAATGATCTTTTTTGTTTTAACAATCTCATAACCATCTTCAAAATCGACTAGTGTAAATGTTTTGCATTTTTTCAGTAGCTTTTGATTGCTCACTTATCATTATTGAATAAAATTTTAAAAAATAAATAAATAAAAACAGACATGGGAACAAAAACTAAATAAAAACAAACATATGAACAAAATATGTGTTGACTTACAGTTGAAAAACGTCAAATGTTTACTGTAAGTATCAATTTAGGGACTTTAAAGGTTAAAAGTTAAAATATTAAAAATTGTGTGGATTACAGTAAGCCGAATAAGGAGCCAAGATTCCAGGTAAATGAGCACAGCATCCTTCTTCTAGAGCCACAGGTGAAACTACTGCAAATTGTTAGTGTTATTATGTTCAACTAAAGCTATTTGGTATTCAGGTCGTCTGTTTTGTTCTCACAAAGGGTGATTAATTGATGATGGACATAAATTAGAATGGTGACCCACAAAGTCTATCTTGGGTTGTCCAATTGTTAAGAAAAATATAAGGAAAATTCGAGTCCAAAACAATATTTTATTGATTGTGATACCTTTCTTTGTTGTCTGGTGAGACTGAACTTTATTTTTCTCCAACTTTTCATGTTTTTTGAGCAGACAATATCACTCAAAAATATGGATTGTTTTTAACCTTGATTTTTTCACCCACTCTATGAGTTTTTCATATTTTTGCAACATGTTCCATTTTTCATAAGAATTTATCTTTTTTTACCTGCTTAATTGATCTTTTTTAGTTATTCATCATCAATTCGAAAATAATTTTACAGTTTTACATTCCTCAGCTTTGGTGATGTGATCTTTCATTTCTTTTTTCTGATCATATATAGGAACAAGGATATAAAATGCAAGTTTAAACATTATAATTCCATTGGCCCATCATTCGTTTACATCAGGCATGGATTTGTCAGCAATATTTTGGCAACAAAACATTAACGTATTTTGGTACATTGACAGGATGTCTTGAATTTGATCCAGTGATATATTCTTCATGATAATCTCGATGACACCAAACAAAAGTAGTCCTAATTCTGTTGAACTTGAAATTGAAGAATTCATTGGATCACAATTGCAAAATAATAATGAAATAACTGGAGCTCAGCTTATGAGCATGATTCATCAACATTTTACTGTACATATTTCATCATCTATTGTTAACCAAATTTCAAAGGAACTAGAATGAAGATCAGTACATCTAAAATATTGCCAAATTGTGCGATATTCAAACAAAGTGAAACAGTTAAAGTTCTGAGCTTTTCTAATTAAGGACATTGATATTCTTCAAAGAATTATTTTTACTGATGAAACTTGCATTCAGTTGGAACATCACAAGAGAATTATACGGAAACAAGTAATGATAAGTACATTTAGCTGAGATCATGAGCAAAGCAACCCTGGACAGCTATAAGTTGGTCCGCTGCCACTGATGTTGTCATTATGCCAGAATCGACATGAATAAACAGTAAAGTTTGCCAAATAATTTGAACATAATCGTTTATTCCATTTGTTCAGTGAAATTTCCCAAAAGACGATTGCATTTTTCAAGCAGATAGTCCACCATCTCATAAGAGCGAGGATGAAAAGAAGTTTATTGAATACAATAATTTGAGCTAGGACCCATTATTTTGGCCACCAAAATCGCCAGACTTGAATGCAATCGGAAATTTGTGACACAAGTTGAAGGGCTTTCTTAATGGCTCTGTGAAGCCTACTAAGTTAGAAGAACTAAAAGCAGGAATTTGCACTTTTTACAAAACACGTGTTGGTGTAGAAAAATGTCAAAGTCCTCATGTAGCAAGGATTATTGCTAAAATCATAGAAAATAAGGATGGCCCCATATTGGGATGACAACTTTTTTGAAAAAAACATGTTTTTGTGGCTATGATAAGTACAGACTCCTTGAAGTGGTTTAATCTCACCCTAATGGGTTCAAAAATGATTTAAAATTCATTATCTGCAGAAATATAAATATGGATGGCGCTTGATTAAGAATAATTGGCATAACCACAGACTTTCTTAGCTTTTAATGTAATAATAGCTTTATATTAGTTGAGACAAAATTGTTTAGATCATTGCAGTGGCATCTTCAAAATTAGTAAACTATTAATTCTTGCAGATAAAATTTTATTAGAGAGCAAATAGGTTATTTACTGTAATCCATAGATCATCAACGTCACAACAAATAAAACATATTTCACATCTACAGTAATACATTTCGAAGTATCTCTTCTGAAGAATTCATTTGTTGGAAAATACGAAGGCACTCCTAAATGTGAAGAACAAGGTCATAAAAAAGTATCTGTTATGCATAACTTGTGGACTGCTTGTGAATCGCTTGTGGAATGTTTGTTGAGTGCTTGTGGAACACTTGTGACCTGCTTGTGGATCCCTTGCACAGGCATCTATGGGTTGCTAGGCAAAAGTGCCTGTGAGTTGCTTGTGGCAAGCAACAAAATGAGAAGCAATGACAGACAATCTACAAGCACTTGTCAAGTACTTGTTGACATGCCACCTTACTTGTGAACTGGACTGTACTAAGTGTTGATTGTTTATTCATCTTACATGTCACGAAGTTTTCAGATTTAGAAAAAATCTTTCATCACCAGCTGGTAAGGTATCAATAGCTTGATTGAACAATTTTTCTGTATCTTGATAGATCTAGCTTTGCCTACAAAGGGTATATTCAGCAGAACCTTGATCAGAACTCTCTGGAAATTTGCCTTGAAATTCAAGTGTTGGTTTAAGTGAACTTATATCTAATTTTTCTAGAGAAAATTGTCATAAAATAGAAACTTTGCAGACTTATTTCAGAGTAGAATGTCATTCCAAATTATAAGGTATTATACTTGAGAATCCAAAGACTATAGCTTGCTGTGTTCTGAATTTTGAATTTAATTTTTATTCAATTCCATCCAGGAAAAGCATAAAAATCGAGTTTTTAAAAAAGGTCTGAGCATCTAAGTGTTGATTTGCTGAGCAAAAATATGGTGTTAAACGAGGAGGACTCATTTGTCCACCAGCTTGTTCAGCATTTCCTAGAGAAAATGTGCATCACAAAATATCTGTAATTTCAGAGAATGTTTTATTAGTTTTCCATTCATGTAGAACATCAATTATAATATTTCAATTTGTTGCAATGCAGCATATAAACCATTATCCACTTTTTGAAGTGACCTGGGACAACAAAATACAATGCATTTTTTAAGAAAATCATTTACAAATTATTTATCTTAAAATGTCAACAGTCAGTGCGAAAACTTTATTCAAAACTTCTAATGAAATAAGAAATTCCAAACTTTGAAATGAATTTAAAAAAGCCTTCGTTTTTGCTGAAATGTTCTGATCAATCAGGCCAAGTTGTAATTGCTGGGAATATATCCAGTATAAATTCAAACATTTTACAAAATATTAAAATGAAACAATGCTGCTCTGCCCAATGTGCTTCACAACATTTCTTCATATTTTTTCTTCGATTTTCTCCCTAATTTCCGTGATCCTGGAACAAATTTTTACTGGCTGCTAAACTGATTAGAAAATTGATTCAGTTTGCTGCAACAATTACACACTGCTGTATTGCTGGGACCTGAATTATGAAAATGTAATCTGCACTGTGACAGTGCATGTTGACAAATGCTTTTGATTACTAGCCTGGCTTAATATCAAATTTAAGCAATGTCCAGCACATCAACATGGATCGCTTTCGAGTGCTTTTTCTTAATTTCTACTGGCACTTCCAATAATTGACCACTCATTGAAGAGGTGCTGTCATATCCCTGCCCAATTAAATACTGGTGATTAAGGCCCAATTTTTCTAGTTCTTCCCAAATTGTTTGGGCCAATGCAGCTCCTATATTGTATTTGTGCAAATATTTTGAAGTAAAAGATGCAATATAACCTTAAGTGTCAAGTCAATAACATCAACAAACTTTTAAAATTTTTTTGAATATTGGATGCACAAACACAATATTTAATCAGTTGGTGTCTATAATGTAAAAAAATCTATGCGTTTTTCAGTTGCTCTGGGCAAAAAGTTCAGTTGACTCTTGGATTTAGTTGGAACATCACTCAAGTTTTCTTGAAAATTTATCCAAGTAGGAAAATTTTCCATTTTCAATTGAATCAATGGACAGAAACCCCGAAAATGAATAAATTTTTGAATTTGCCACAAATTTTAATTCCAAGCTTTCTCCATCTCCCTCCTTTCTTGATGTAGCTCAATGAATGGTTCACCACATTGTTCATCTGGCTTCTTCAATACTTGCTCAAACTTTATGATGGTAGAATTAGAATTTAGTTTCATTTCCTCCACGCATCTTTCCTTTTTCTTCGAATGATCTGTCATAGAACGTAGTTCTTCCAGATCCTGTGAGGTGCTACTTTTCAGTACATGGAAATTCTGTTCAAGCACCTCAATTTCAGAAACTAATGGGCCAAGTTTATCTTGAAAATCTTCCTCCAGAAAGGAAAATGTAAAAGCTAGTTCTATATACTTGTCTGGAACTTATCTACCTCATTGTTCCTACAATTGTTTTCTTTCATTGCCAATAAGAATGGCTCAATATCAGATTCAAACTCTACATACAAATCATTCAATAAGGCAACATGATCCGATAGACCAGTGAGCCTAGAGCTTCAATTACAGTAAGATTCGTCTGATGCATAGAGTCTACTTCGGCAACATTTCCCAAACTCACAGACCTCTTTGGCATAGCTTGTAACACTGCAGGATCAGGAGATTCCTTCAGTTCAAATACAAAATTATCAACAGTACTCTGTGTAGTTCCTTTCTTAGCAGTTCTCAAATTATCAGTCACATAATCAGCAAGCTGAGACACTACATTATCCTTGTCAGAATAGACAGTTTCCAAGCTGATGTTATTAAGAATTACTTGATAGGATTATCAGGAGATAACGTTTTAAGCTGAAAAAACTTAATCTGTTGGTACCCTTACCTGTGTCCATTCAGAAAGAGGATATTGAATAAGGCATATGATAAGCGATACAAGGATGTAATAGTAATGAAAGATTAAGTCTTGGGATTCAATTTGAAGATGGCAACAACAAACATAATGATGAAA
The DNA here is from genome assembly GCA_963922205.1 of Romanomermis culicivorax. NCBI lineage: Eukaryota > Metazoa > Nematoda > Enoplea > Mermithida > Mermithidae > Romanomermis > Romanomermis culicivorax. Next base: position 233,820 of record CAWUHX010000339.1, read on the forward strand.
TATGAATAATAATATGGAATAATATGCAAATGCCGTAACCAGCATCTGCTCCCAAAGCTATTTTTTAACTATAATGAAACGACTGGCCAGATCTGGCTCACTACCACCAGGTCAGCTGTTGTTCATCCTGGTGCCAGCACAATGTGATATTGTGGTCACCTATGGATGGGAAGGCTGGACAACCCAGTTGTTGTATATTTCATTACACATTTCCCACTGAGATGGATATGAGCCAACCTAGGAAAAAGAGGAAAGGCACTTGAGTTTCAAAATTTGCTCCAGAGGAGATGCTCCAAGACCTCTACTGAACACACAAAAACTAAACAATTCAAATATGGACAAATGACAGATCAATGTAATTATAAGTAAAAATGAGGAAAAACAAAGTTTGTGGGGGATGAAAACTTGATATGAGGGAATAATAAACGAGAATTGCTAGTTGGCATAAATGATGAATATATTTTTGATGGATCATATTGTACTAGCCTAGTTTGATGTCATATTTAAGCAATGGCTTGCACAATGAACAAAGACTGTTTCATCCTAAATTGTGCCTGTACTCTCATAAATTGAAGAAGCACCATCATATCCTTGCCCCTATAGATACTGGCATTTCAGGCCCAATTTTTCTAATCCTTCCAAATTTGTTGGGGAAAATCTAGCTCCTATATTGTATTTGTACAAATATGTGAAATTGTGAAACATTAAAGTTTGTACCAATTTGTATTTTCTTTAATTTTTTCTTTCACAGATTTGTCTAGAAGATTGACTACTTGACTTGATGGATCTTTCATTTGCCTTTGAAATTCAGTAGCTTGCAGCATTGATAGCTTGTGATATTCTCATTTTTCATATGGTGTTCAGCTATTTCTGTCTTCTGCACTTTGAGGTCAATGAATCTCGAACTATGGCTCCAGCTTCCACAGACACAATTTTTTTTGTTGAATTGGCATAGTCTTCATCACTAATGAGACAATTGAGAAGATAGTTGTCAATTTCCTTATTTCCTTGGAGTAAACACAAGATGATGAATATGGGTCTCATATTGCAGACACAAGAATTGGATCATTTTATTTGAACAAAACAAGTAAAAGCTATGGTACTCAGCTAGAAAATAGAGAATATTAAAATTGTTCCAGCATAACTACCTCATCATGTACAATGGGTAGTGGGGCTTACTTATTTCAGATGAAGAAAATGTGATGAAAGTTTGAAAAGTAGGATATAAATGAAACTGAAATGACAATATAGAAAGGCACAGGAAAGTACAAGAATATAAAGTGTGTATACAAAAATGGAGGAGTCAAAACAGTATGGAAAATGAGATCCACTCTTGGTTGTCCTGCTAAAAAATCTCTACTGTTTTCTTTAGTTTGAGAAGCAAAAGTGTTTTTTTATGACAAAGACGGTTTTTACTGGGAGATACACCCCAAGGTAACAATTCGATGACCTATTTATCACCCTACTTTGAAGAAATCAAATGGCCATAAATAATATAAGACATTCAAAACACCACAAGAAAGCTGTAACTGCTAATTGTTCCAAATCTTTGAATTATAACTGAGCCCACTAATGGAAATGTATGATGGTTTCAGTAGTAAGGTGATGTAAAGCAGGAAAATATCTCACTAATCTATGCAGTCAATAAATAAAAAGGTGCACTTTCGAAAGTTTTTTTCTTTTTTTTCAACTTTTTCCAATTCAACATGAAAAATTAGAGAACCTTCAATGCATGAGTTGAAATTTTCAATTCTCCAATAAGAATACAGAATGATGTATTAATTTAACATTTCATGTACTTTCAATGTACATTTGTATCATCAAATTCTAAAATTGGAAAATGCACAACTATTGCAGTATTTCAATGTCAACATCCATTAGGTATTCTGCCTGGGATGAACATCAAGTTATCTAAGGAATAGGTAGATTGAAAAAAATTTTTTTATTTTCTATTAGGTTGGATTTCTGAAAGAGAGGCATTTAAAGAAACGATAACAGACTGGATTAAATGCAGTTCACGTTCATGGCTTTCATGTAACAATCAGTCCTTTTTAATCATTCAAATATGAGCATTGACTTGTAGAAGAAAGAACTTATAGTACAAAATAAAGGGTTGAGCTTTCTCATAATCTCAGTATAGCTCAACTGATTAATATAATAATAATAATAATGTGTATGAACTTTATCAAGAGAAAATTCAACCTTATTACTTGTCTTTTTTTAGAGATATGTCACGAAAAAAAATTTTTTTAAGATCAAAAAGGCCAGAATGATTGCCTGCCTGGAAGTGCCTCAATTTAGTAACCAGATCAGATCCTGATTTCCTGTCATTTGTATTCAATAAAAAAATTGAGCTGAGTATAGAACTGAGCCTGCCAGAGAAAAGCAGTTGCAGGATCCCAGAAATAGAGTACCAAGTGTTCAAAAAAGCACCCACTGTAGCACTTGCATGTGCTTTTGACAATAGAGCAGCACTGCTGGACTGGTCACTAAAGAACCGTTCTCTTTCATTTATTTAGTAAGTTTTTTGGATTGGTCAATTTTATACACATTTGTTGATGTCTACATGACCCATCAAAATGATCTGCAAGATATTATGATATGATTTCAAGAAAAAACCTGGAAAATTGCTTGTGGGCACATTGATTTGCACCTGAAAAATAGTGCAATTTTAGTTTGAGGTTTAGGCATCAATCAATGCCAGTGTTCGAGCTAAAAAACACTTTGTGGCACATTGGCTCTGAGTTATGTCAGATGCTTAAACAGGCTTATACTTGAGTTTGGAGTTATGGCAGCATAACTCCAAACAGCTGTTATCAAACATATACTATCAATAGTTACAAAGACCCATATAAGTTGTGTATTCATGTATAGACAGTGCTGTGGGACACCCTTGAGTGATTGCAGAATGGGTGTTGTAAGGCCCAATGCGATGCAGTAATGGTACCATGGTAATCTATTATTGTATTACAGTATTCAATCATTGAATGTATTATTGTAAGTCATGGTATTTACTGTGCTAATAAGATTACTGTACTTGCAAGGTAGCTGTACTTGCAAGGCTACTGTACTTGTGAGGATGCTGTAGTTGCAAGGTTGCTGTATATTGATTTTCAGGTATTCCAGATGCCAGGGAAGGTTAGATATGCTTTTATTCCTCTACTATTTCTCTTATTTTGCCATTATTTTTTCTCATATGTTTCTTTTTCTTTTGTGAATGAAACATGGCAAAAAGTTTGATAGAATATAAAGGGAAAATGGAAAACTGTGTTGCATGTTTATGGGTAGTGCGAATCAATGTTCTATCTTAAAAATTTTTAGTTTTTAGATGGAGTTGTCAAAAGTTTTGGTAAGAGTTGGATGCTAGAAAAAAAACATGTTTTTAGTAGCTAGTCCATGATTTTAGCCATGAGCTCTTTAAAGTTGGGTAAATGTTTAGTTGTTGAAGAGAAAAAATAAAAACTGTATTCCTGGTTCAGCTTTTCTTCTGTTTTTACAAAAAAATTTGAAGGATACCAAAAAACCAAAAAAACTTCATTTGGGATGTTGTTTTTCTCATGCATTGTGCTTCTATCCATTCTTTTTGTCATTAATTGTTTATACATGTTCGATTTTTGTTATTTCATGATTCATCTACAGTCCATTCCTCTGCCCAGTCAACTAATGAACAACATCGCCTATTTGATGATGAAATCATATTAAGAAAAACCCAAAGATATGCATTTAAAAATTAGCATAGGAAACACAAATTTAAAAAAATTTATCATAATGATTGGATGGATGTGAAATTACAGGCAAAAAAATGCAAATGGGAAAATGCAATGGAAGTGATACAAAATTGAAAAGTTGAGTTGCAAAATTTTGAGATAGGAACAAAGTTTTTAGAAACTGTTACCAGAATTTGGCTTTACTTTTGTGTTAGGTGCCAATGAAGGGTGCAACATTTCCTATGGCATGACAACTGATGCTGTTTAAAATTATACTCCTTAAAATTTCAATCAAAGGGTAACCATGTAAGTAAATTTGAAGCATATTGTGTTCTAGGAGTGTGTCAAAACAGGTTTTGATATTGTTGCTTTGGTTGCAGAAAGTATTTACAGTGGGAGTGGACAGTTCATTATGGAACAATTGGTGACCAGGGCAGGGATATTTCTGATTTAGATTCCCAGTCTCAAAGTGGCATTCAAGATCCTTGCTTTTGGAGAATTCTTAGAATGTGAATTTGGCAATTATGATCACAAAGATGAGCACTTTTTGGTATCCAATACACAAAAATCGATGAAACAAGGTGTAAAACATAGTCCAATATTTCCTTTTGAAAATTTTACAAATGAGGACTCATTGTCATCCAAAAAAATAGTGATCATTTTGAAAATCCCACCTTTTGCTGTAAAGATGACGCCTTTCATTCCATATCCCGACGCATATGTCCAGAGTTGATGGCCCTATCAATGTTCATAATTTTAACAAAAAAAAGCAAAATTCTAAAAAAGAAAAGAGAGAGACATATAATGTAGAAAATCGAGTATCAATCACTCTGTATATTTCAATACTGACTCCCTTGGTTAGTTGTAATTTTTGTCCATGAAGATGTTCATCAATTCAGCTGCATAGCCTCCACGTTGGACAACCATTTTAAAACATAATTTAGTGTCACAATTTTCACCATTGAACATCATCTGGACTAATAATGCATTCTGGATCAACATTTTGAATTGAGGCAAAATCATTATTATTCTCTTGCATTGCTGAATATGTATTTCAGGATTGATCCCAAAATGTGTGTATTGATTAATTTTTCACCGACAGTAATAACTAATGCAACATTGCCTTCCAATCTAGACTCATGCTCTATTGAAGTGCTCTAGAACTGATGGAATCCAGAGGGAGAAAGTAAGAATGTTTCAAGTTAAAAAGAAATGCAAATGAGTCTAGTAAATTTGGAGCCAAAGAAAATTAATTATCACAGATGAAATAGGCAAAGATGCATTCTACAAAAATTTCATGCTCAATCAATTTCTACTAAGGTCAAATTAGTAAACAGTAGGTCACCATATAGCACAAATTTCCTTGGAAACAGAGAATGCAATCAAGAGACATAACTTTTTACATACTAAACATGCAAATGAAAGTAACAAAAAAATACAAGAGAACCCAAGCTTCTGTAAAGGGAGGAACTTTTATTCAACTATTTTACTTTTTTGTATGACTTCTATTCAGATGGTTTTGGGACAGCTGTGACTTTTCCTCTTTATCTAAAATAAATTGAATTTTGGAGGACACTTAATGGCAATCAAGATGTTGTCATTGAGGGTATAAGTTCAGATAAAAACACATTGTCAATTATAACATAAGACATTATTTTGTATTACAATTACTGTGATAAAGAAATTGGAACAGTTGATTGCCATGCTTCAGAGACTGAAGATGAAATTTTTGGACCTGCAACATTGCTGGTTGGTGAAGGATTAGTTGATTAGCAAGAATGCTTACCTGATTATTTTCACAAACTTGATGATGCTGCTATGGTTCAAATTAGATAATTTAGTACTGAAGATCAAGAATATTCTATTCGATTTAGAAATTTAGAGGATTTGGATGATTTAAGTAATAAATAACCTGCCATATTTCAAAAAACATTTGATTAAATTTCTACAAATTCTGACCCTCATATCCCATTGGATGTATGGTGTATTTCTTTATTGAGTAATACAATATTCCTTTTGGGGTTAAATAGGTTTTTTATGTGAATTCTAAACTCTTGCAAAGCAAAAAGACCTGTGCCAGCATAATGAAAATGATTTTGCTTTTACAGGAATGTGGGTTATGAGTTGTAGAAAGCAGTTTAAAAAGGATACAAGGTAAATATTAAGTTATAAAATGTCCAACATGCACACATTTCAGGTCTCAGATGCTGAAGATTTTTTGAATCTATATATCACTGCCTTTATGAATATGAAATTAGTAAATGACAAAATTGTTGTACTAGTCAAGTGAACAATATATAAGAAATTCAGGAAGTGGAAGGATACCCCTTCTGGCTAACAACTGATGGAGACAAAAATCATGTACTCATGAAGTTCGAGGAATCAAAGAATAAATACCTTTATTCTCTAAAGATGTAAAAGGACTCAGGCAAAATTTCACAAGCCAACCTAACATTGAACTCATTCTGGAGAAAGGTATGAGAAACAAATTTTCAGCTTTCTGTCCAGTTTTCCTATTTATCTTTTTGTTTAGTTTGGGCAATGCAACAACATGAACAAAACTGTTATTTCAGATTACCTCCAAGAGATGATTCCAATCAAGTGTTTGGTTCAGTAAATATGATTAAACCAGTCAATATATGCAATGAAAATTTAATTTCTGTCACCAGTTGTCAACATTGAATCATGACTTTGTCCAATCTATGAGTAGTAATACAAACGTCATCATTGCTTTCCCTACAATGTCACAAGCCAAAGAATTGAAGAGTTAAGAAGTTACATGTTAAAATTGACACAGATAGCAATATTGTAGTTTTTCCAAACCAAACATCTGTACCAATGGTGACTCGAGGATATATGCTTTCAGGAGAGTAGAATTTATCCTGGCATTGGTGTTCCCAAAGGTCACATCCTAACAAAGTGCTGTGTTATTGATGACAATAGTGTAAACCTGATCAAATGTACTCTTGGGTTTGGCCATTGATAATTTAAGGCCTCTGCATGATTGCACAGAGTTGGTCAATTGCCCCAACTGATCAATAATTTACTTATAAAATGATGATGTCTTGGTGATGGGGTGGAATAAACCATCCATGTCAGTATCTTTTTCTATGCCAAGCATGGTCACCATGAACCAATTAATCTGCAGTAATGATTAAATTGAAATATGCTAAATCTGCCAAGATTCATTTTAATACTTGTACCTTCAATTTGATATTTTGATGGGCATGAGCATTTATAAATCCATCATAGACAAAAAACCAGAAAATGTAGTCACCATTAGGGAATTTCTGGTTAACAGAAACTGAAATCATAGAAGCCACCTTTTTTTTGAGGACCAAAACCATGAAACAAGGCTGTTGCCAAGTAGAAAGCACTAAAAAATTGACAATATTATTTGCATCAGCTAGATTGCAAGCTTGTTCTATTTCTAGTACAGTGATACTTCTCTTGTTCAATTTCAGAAAATTGTTGCAGGACTTTTCTCTTTAAGATATAATCATTGTTTTTATGCCACTTTGATCATTAGACTCTTCTATCACATTGACTAGCCAGTTTATTCAGAGGATGACATCCACAATTGTTCTCTGTCTGTCACTAAAGTGAAAAATATTATCAAACTCATTGTTAGTATTTTATGAAGTTACAGATATCATCAAACTCATTCTTAGTATTTTATGAAGCAACAGCTAAATTATTTACCACATTGATCAGATCATCAAATGGTTTAAGACCATCAATTATTTTTTGAGATAAGCTTTCAGTTCATATTCCGATCTGTGTGTGTCTCATTCTTGGTCAAATATGGATTATTTTGATTTAGCAATTTTTTCATCATTTGAAATGTAAATTTCCAATGAGCTTTTGATTCCTTGAAATATATAGGAATGTAGGACAAATTATTCTGGAATGGGTTGACACAGATAACTACTTGAATCTATTTCAAAGTTGGTTTTGTTCCATCTAATCATTGTTGTACTTCTTCCTAGTTCTTTTTGAAAGGTTGAAGGAAGGTGGATGAAGGGGTGGTGGGGGAATACCAGTTCAGACTTTTGGTGGACAAGGCCTCAGGTATGGGCGAGTGAGATACCACACAATCAATACTGGAAAGCACAGCTGGCTAACATGGGAGAGATGTGGTGAGTCATTTATTCTGGTTTTATTTAACAACCAACTATAAAAAACTTTCACCTTTATGGGCCACAACTAAGACACAAAGTTATGCAAAAATAATGAAAACAAAAAAGAACGAAAATGTAATGTGCAAAAATGATTTTATTGTGAATGTGTATTTTATTTTTATAGGTTTACTGTAATTAATTAATAAAAAATGAATAGTACCAGTTTAGCTAGATATGCGGTATACTAAATTTTAGCTGCTATCCCTTCTGTGGAAAAAAGCCCGATTTGTCTCTACAAGTAGATCATATTTTGTTTGTCTGCATTTGGCCCTTCTATTCCTAAAAGTGTAAACTGAAAGACATTGTTTTCAGAGAAGTAAAACTTTATCTATCATTTGTAATGATCAAATTTAAATTGCAAGCAGCACAACTTACAGATTTAAAGCCAGAATCTTGCAATGTTCTTTTAATCATTGCACCAATGTCCCAGACAAACAAATGCACCTGAAAATTTTGAATTGATGATTAAGAAAATTGAATATAAAAAAATTCAATAAGAACATGATGACATATGATGTCCCAATTTTTGAGCATAGATTCAACTATTTCTCATAGATTGCCATCAATATGTTTTTTCTCAGATATTGGCTGGGCATGAAGCACAAGATGCTTTCAAGTTTTCAGCCAAGGAACAAGCTCTAAGGTCTATAAAATATTACTTTAGCAAGTCAGCTTTACACATGTATTAAATATTCATGGTGCAAAGACTCTCTAACCTTATTAAGCCTTCTTTTGCATTGGACCATTAATTAGTGGTGGAGGAAATTCCACTTGAAGCATTTTTGCATATAATTAATTTCAATCGACATTTCAGATGGTCATAATCCTAACAAATCGGCCACTTATAGAATTTTTTCCCTTAAGCTGATATGTTAAGAGCTAAAATTTGTTGAAATATCTGTTAACACTTGGATTCAACCTCTCTCACTTCTAATTTCATCACTCATTCATTGGTCATCTTGAGAAAGCACTGGGTTTGTACTCACCATCATAGAAATAATCATTATGTGCCTGTGAATACCTAAAAACATGGGAATTGGCAGTAAATTGTAACAAGACAAATTTTCCTTGCATCTTGTCAGTATTATTCTTTTTCTTTGACTTCTTTATTGTTTGCAATTTTTTTCTAGCCTATTTCTCAAGATCTTCTGCTTTTGTTACTGAAATATATTTGGAAACAGGGCAATATACAGTTATTCCAGATTTCACTGGAGTTAAGGAGTCAGAAGAAATCAGAATACACCATGATTGATACAAAAATAGGCTTCAGTCAGAATCAAAATTGCATAAAAAAATTAAATTAATATTCTAATCATAATGATATTGCATAACATTTTTTGACCACATATAACAACTCAGATAGATAGTGATAATATATGCCAACCAAAGATCCTCATCTATATTATATAACAGCAAATTAGTGAATTAGCATGTCTAATGGACTGTCAGGGGTACAGTGTAATGTAGACTGAGTTACAGTAAGATTTGCTATTTTTAGTCGGAAGACAATTGAGTTTTCTGTTTACTAATTTACAACACAAACACACATAAAAAAGTTTTGTTGATGCCAGACAAACCAAAATGAGCATTCACAAACTCCAGCAAAATGATCAATAAAGACTACAATATCCAGTCAGCCAGAACACTCATCATTGAACAAATAGACAATCCAATGAGGGCAAAAGCTCACTACCATAGATATATAGAAGGGGCAAATGCCGGGGAAAACCACAAGAGTGGAGAAATGTATGTCTTGGGCACACAGAGGGCCCAGAAAATCTTTAGATCTACCTATATGAACCAAGAAATACATGAAAACAAGAGCGAAGAAATATTTGTCTTGAGCACACCGAGGGCCCAGCAGAGGTTCATATCTGACTGCCAGAACCAAGAAAAATATGACAAGAATTTGTTGAAGACAAAGTTGAAGACAAAAACATTCAGGAACAAGAAAAACTCCAAGACTGACGTCTCTGACCAAAGCAGTGTCTTGCATCAGTTTTCAAGGCCCACTTGATCCATATTTTGTAAATGTAGAGAATGCCTACATTGGTTGGCTCGGACCACAGAGCTGGCTTACTGTAGACTGGTGAATTTCATGTTATTCCCACATCAGCCAAAACCCATAATGAAAACTGCAGGGGTGCTTGTCCATCCGTAATAAGTGTTTCTGTGATTTCTGGCCACCTTTTCCATTGAAGTATGCATAATTACAAAGGAAAATAAAACATCGCTTAATCTGACAAAAAATGAAGTATCAGTGCATATGATTTCTAGCAAAAAATGTCGAAAACATCTACTGTTAAATAACTGGTTTTTACAGTAATTTTGGTCGAAATAAGAATAATAATAAATCTTATAGAAATTACAAGGATGAAATTTACAGAGAATTCACATAAATTTGCATAATTTACATATGGTCACTCCTCGTGGCAGGACTGCATTTATGCCTTATTTCCTATTCAGGTGTTTTAGGGTGAAACATCAAAGGATGATATGTCCGAGCATCAACTTTCACACATTGTTCAAATGTGTTGATGATGCATGAGCCATCAGACAAGTAAAACGTTCAAAATCTGCATATTTAAAATATATGTCACATGTTAGTTTCAAATGAGCAGTTTTTACAGGGAAGCATAAGTTGTATCTTTTATTTCTTATATACACCAATCTACAAGGCTGCAAACTAAATTTTAATGGGCAAAAATGTAGATAATTTGACAACCGACCAACCAAATTACAAGACAGGTAGCACAGCAGATACATGATCAAACTGAAAAACCATGAAGTTGTGAGAATATTTTGATGATAGTGGTAATCTTCGCCAAATATTAGTACTGTGTGTAAATGGATTTGGCCATTCAAAAATCCCACTAACAAGTGGAATCATGATTAAATACCATTAGACAGAAGTTAAGCTTCTCCAAAAACAAGAATCTGCATTCCTTTTTCTCCCTTTATTATTTTTCATTTGAGGCATATCATTGTCTGGGTCACAGCACATCACTTGAACCACTTGCATGACACAGTTTCTATTTTTTGCAAACATGCTTCTATGGTCTGAGAATATGTCATTATTCACAGTATCATCAAATCCATACTCTCATTAGTTGGGTCTAAACTACAGGCAGAGTCATTGATCGCAAAAAGTTGGAAACTGACTGAATTCACTTAGCCTCAGGAAATCAATTCAAGGATTGTTATTTCAAGACTGCTAAGGGATTTTCAACAACTGACTATTGTCACAATTTTTTATTGGTTCATGGGAATATGATGACATCCTTGTTGGGAAATGGACTGAAAGGTGTATGCTAATATAATTTCTATATCCAGTAACCCATATACCCATATGCAAGAATTACATTCTGAAGTTCTAAATATACCCATGGCCTTTCAGGAATAATACCTTCAGCTGAACATTTTCTTTAACTAATCAGGTGTCAATATCTCTACATGGTGTCCACCACTTTTCCATAATGAAATTTCCTGACTTTTCCAGGTTTTTTCCAGAATTTTTTCACAATTTCCAGGTATTTATTGATTTTGTTTCACACACGAGTGCTTTCAATAAAAATGAAATCTAGATTGAAATGCAGCTTTTTTGGCTGGCATGAATATTATATAAATACGTAATGCTGCAACAAAATTTCAAAAGTATCTCAATATAGTGAAAAATGGAAGAATGTAAATGCGCATAGATATAATGTGAAAATAACAATAACACAATTTGATAAAAAAAATTTAATGGAATATATTTTATAAAAAATTTAACAGTATCAAAAATGAAAAGAATAAAAGAAAGAAAAGAAAAAATGGGAGAAAAAAGAGGTCATCAGAGGCATCCTAAGGATGGGTTTTGGCCCTCTAACTCCTAACCCATTAATATATGTTTGGTAGACATATAAAATATAAACGTAGTTAATGTGTGTACTTGGACAATGGCTTGACGAGAAGCTTCATCGAATTACTTAAAAACTATATCTGCCTGTCAAGTGATTATTTTGTTTGTGTGTTAATTTTATTTTTATTATTGAATTTTTTGTAATATTTTCGTAGAAGAAACTTTTTATAGCCTCGATTTAGTAGTGTTTCGATTAATTATCAGAAAATAGATTAAAGTTTGAGGAAAGTCTTTGAAAACGGTGTAATTCAAGATGCTCGAAAACTATTCAAATATTCAGAAATTCCCTGACTTTTCCAGGTTTTCCAGGTGCATTCTGAAATTCCCTGACTTTTCCAGGTTTTCCAGATACAGTGGGCAGCCTATATCTTAATGTAGAAGAATGTAGAAATTAGTGACCACTACCTCTTTGAAAAGAAACATAGAAAATGTCTTCACTCCACATCTGTTTAACAAGTGCCATTTAACAAGTACAGCACAAGAGTCAGGTACTGCATAAGGACCAGGTAGTGCACAAGTGCCATGTGATGCACAAATGCCATGTAGTATGCCAGTGGCACTCCAGGCACAAAGACTTGTTAATTGTGCATACAAAAAAAGACAAAAGGGTTTCATGAAAGGAATGCAATAAACACTGGAACTCTGCTCAAAGCACCCTTCATAATTCCACTGAGATTACAATGAATAATGTAGAAGTGCATCTGTCTCAATAAAAATGAAATGCAATAAATTTATCTATATGACCACACATGAATTTTCACTTTGTAATAATGAAATCACAAAGTCACAAAATCAGACTAGAAAGTGCCCCTCATTTTAATTAATTCACCATGTACTTTGGTGATGCAAATAATGTTTTGAGTGCCAAATTGAAAAAAATCTTTGATACAATATGCTTCCTGTGCTAATCGAGGAATACTATATGAATTCCAGAAGAAAACTTTGGTAAGGTATCAGAATAGAGAAATTAATGAATACCAGATTTGTATTCAATGTGAGCAACTTTGAAAACACAATAACAAAAATTAAAATCAGCATAGGTGATGGATCATTTTCTTCAAGAACTGAATCATCAGAGATCCTGACATTGGTCATCATACACTCTGCACAGGTAACAGTTGACAAAACATGATTAGTATGTTTTAATCATGAAATTTAGTTATATACATAATCATGATTTCATATTTGCATGGTCTGATTGCAGGAAAACTTTTTGGCCAGTTGAATGCACACAATTTAAATTCAAAAGGTTTTGAAAACTGCAAAATTGGCACATAAAATCACTTGAAGCACATACAAAAATTAATTCCAAAGTTGTCAAATGCTTTAGGAGTGCTGATGAAGCTGATAGAGTAGAAGAAAATTCTCAGGGTAATAAATCAATGAAATGCCCCCTATGTAAATGGGTAAGAAAAAGGCAGATACCCATCAAAGATGTATTCAACTTAATGCAATATCAGGTGAGAGACCTTCTGGGAGCACTAGAATATGTCTCGGTTTTCTGACTATTTTGGTTTCATATCTAGGCTTACTTTATTCCTGATATAATCTAACTTTTTAGGTCACTGAAAGTGGTCTCTTTGCTGAAGAATATTCTCTTTATCATCAGGAAGGTTGGCTTCAACTGGCAAAGAAATGATTCCCTCCAATCAAGATGTCAGCTTTATTTTAGAATCAAGTCATCTGATCATGGGTGGTACTTTAACAAAGCTACAGTAACTAACCTGTTTTTCTGTTGACCTCATCCTCGAACTTTCGATTTTCTTCGCTTTTGTCATCACCACCTATGCTTCTTTAAAGGAAATGCCATCTAAATGAATAAAAAACATTAGCAACTTTGAATTAGGTAAAATTTAAAGATAGTAACTCATCAAAAAGTCAGCGGGAATGCTGATTTGCATCATACATCGGAATCCTATGAAGAAAAAGAAGAAAACAAAGTTTTATATTACAAATTTTTAGTTTCTATATTACAAATTCACTTTTTTTATGTTATAAATTTACTATATATAATGCATGTAAAACTTACTTTTGGTGTGTGTATTATTCATCATCATTTTTGGATCATCTCACTTATCGGGCTTTGTATTCATCAACTGCAAATAGAAACCCACTGATTTATTGTATCTTTAGCGGTTACCACATTTACTTGAGTCACCAGAATAAACAATAAACTCACCTGTTGTACACATCTAGGACTTAAGATCAACCTGAGACTTTACATTTTGAGCTAAGAAACATACTGACTTCTCTGTTTTCTGATACTTGCTGATGTCATTCTTTTCCATTGCCATCATTCTTCATCACCAACACCCGAAACATAAACACATAAACACGAATGAAGCAGAAAACATTAATAAGTAGAGTAACCTAGTGTTTACAGTAACCCAATGTAAAGTTAAAGTGTGTACCTGCCCATTTGTATACAGTACATGCAGTGGAGCATTTTAATTCATTGCAATGCCACTCAGCCATGCATTGATGCACCAAAAACAGCTGATTACTATATTTATCTGTTCACTCAAATTTGATACAAAATCGCGGAAAATTATATTGATAATGGTTGTTCATTACTAGAACTGAAACTTTTTGGGGTATGGGCGCTCGTGCAATTTAGCCATATGAGATATAACCTGTAACGTGGCCAGGCAAGTTTTTTCAGAAGTTATGGTAAAAGGCTGCAATTTTCATTTCTTTCAAGCATTGAGTTGAAAATTGCAGGAGTTGGGCCTAATTGGTCTTTGGAATGACAAAGAAATAGTTGGAAAATGGATTGACTGCATAAAGACACTTGCCATGCTATTCTCCTGCCTTATTCCATGATCCTTTGAAGTGATTCTACTCAATCCACCTGACACTGGTGATGAACTTAAATGTCAGCAATTTAAAGGTTTTTGTAATTATATCCATCAAACCTGGATAGGCGGCCATTTTGCTTTATTGATGGGGAGCCACTGAGATAGCCTGAGTCCCCATACAACAAATCACGCCAAAGGTTACCATTATGGGCTCAATCTTTCTGAATTTCAAAATATGCATTTAGCAGGGTGAAGTTTCTCACATCTGCTTCAGCCAATGCACAATAGAGATCAAATTCGAGTGAGAAGTTATGACTTGGGGTTCCCGGCCCCAAGTGATGAGAAGAATTTTAAATTGATTCAGAAAATCAAATTCAAAAAGTGTGTTTAAATTTTATTCAGGTTACTGGTGATATACGGCAAATTCTCAACTCCAATGTGAATGGTTTAGAGCCACACAACTTACAGTTTTTGATGCATGAAGTTCATTACTTTTTATGCTGCCTGCAAAATTTCATTGGAAAAAAACCCTAAATAGCTTTTTATGATCTCAACATGTAATTTTTGTATGAATAATGATTACTATTGGATTGATATCAGATAAATAATGCATTAACCTGACTATAAAAATACTTTGGGTCATAGTTGTGCATCCAAATGCTGTGCTCCTTCATTCCAATATGTACGTTTTTACACATCCACTATGTCCTGTTTATTTTTTATTGGCTTCATTGATGATAAAGTGGCACTGCTGCCTCTACAATGAGGTTATAAAAGTTTTTATATTGGATATTTTTTAATGTTCGTGGCATTTTAATGTTCAAGGAGCCAACTTTGTATCGGGATATGTGAATTTGTAGAAAATGTAAATTAGTTCTTAGGTCGACTTATCGAAAACTTTTAAAATATTTTTGTCCATAATTAGTTTCTTACAGTAATCACTTTAATTGTTTTCTATCTTTTTTGTCTTCCTAAAAAATAGGTCAAGTGGTGTGTTGTCCATATTTGCACTTAGAAATAGTCTGCAATACATAATAATGAACACATCTGCACCTATGTTCATTATTATGTAAGTATTATCAGAGCTGTATTATGTACATAATTAGTGCTTCATTTGTCTTACATATTATATTTTTAGCCAGGTACAGTTGGAAATTGTCATTGGCATCAATGATAAATATTTGTCAGGGGCAATTTTAATGTCTGCAATGAGTGATACCATCAGCAAGCATTGAATGAAGACACTCTTCTTCAGATTATAATTCAGCTGATGATGAAAACCCTCCAAATAAACATTTGAAACCCTTATTGGGGACAATGTTAAGAAGTTTCTGGCTCAGAAGCACGAATCTTCCAGAAATTGAAAAAACTTTCAAGCAAGAGAAAAGCTTAGGTTTTTCACAAGGGTCGGTGGAAATCACCAAGCCTTGCCACCGTCAACAGTTTGAAATAAATGAACAGATACTGATGATTTCCATTTCTTAAAATTTTAAATTATCCCTGATTTGTCATCCTCCAGTCACAGGATAAGTGAATTCATAGAAAATGTGAATTAGTTCTGCATTCAGCCTATTGAAAACTTATAAAATATCCTGGTCAATAATTAGTTTCTTACTGCAACCACTCCAGTTGTTTTTCATCTTTTTTGTCTTATCAAAAATAGGTCAAGCAGTCTGTTGTTCATATTTGCACCTACACACAATTCACATTCCTATGTAAGTATTGGCCTGCATTATGTACATAATTAGTTCCCTCAATGTCTTCCATATTTTATTTCTACCCAGGGACAGTAGGATAATATGGCCAAAATATCTATTAGTTTCAGTTTTTACCATATCCAACCCTCAGTGTGAACAGCTGCAAGGAACCTTCCAGAAAGCAAATAAAACGAGTCAGTTTCTTCCAAATTTACTCCACCCAATTAACAATTCTACTCAATCAAATTCATTTTTCTTAATCCCCACCCCCTTTTTATGACCCTCATGAAAGAGGAAATGATTGGTAGGTCAGAACTAGTTTATCGGAATTTTCAGAGTTGACTGCTGTTCAGTCATTCCTCTGCTTAGTGCTCTTGGCAGATCTTGTTTTTTTATATTTATTTCCTCTAGGAGGAAGTATTCTGTCCAGTGTATTTTGCTTTTGGACAATGTTTTCTATCCAGACTTTCTTTCTGTGGATGATGTTTTCAATCCAGAGTTTTGTTTTGAGCATTTTGTGGATGACGTTATCCCGAGAATCGTTTTGAGCACTGTTAGATGACATTTTCTGTCTAAGCAGGTTGGGTTAGATTGTGGTTTTGCCTGTGTTCGAGCTTGTTTGGATGATGTGTATTACATCTCACATCCCACCTTAATGTGGTAGCATGAAATCTGACACATTCATGTCAGTTCTTGAAGTAGCCCACAAGTACAACACAACATGTCTGACCTTGCTGCACCTGGATGTTGGCTGTTCCTATTATAGGACATGGTTTTGGTGAATTTGTGGGTGAATTTTTATTATTCTCTAATGTGCTTGTTTATGCCTTATTATTGATTTTTTCCTGCGCACCATTCATCTTGTATATTTGATACAATAAAAATTTTATTGTGGATTAGGCAGTTTGAGAATGTAAGTTTGTAAATAAATATATAGTTAGAAAATTATACTATTTGTATCTCAAAGTGTGTTTCCTTGTCTGGCTAGTTTTAGTCACACTTTTCTTGGTTAAGTAGTGTTTTGGCTCTGGGCTCCTCATCCGTGAATGAGGAGTCATTCCAAAGTTTAAGGCAGGTGCAGGGATGCACTGGCCTTAAGCTCAAATCCTGGTTATCTCTCCTGCACAACAATTCCTCCTACCGACTTTACATTATTCCTTGTACCTCATGGATTAAGGAGGGACAAATTGAACTGGGCTCCAAAGGCCATTAATCAGTTTTTTAAATATAACATTGTCAATAAGCGGTTCAATTGCTTTTCCTGAGAAATTGTCTTATCCATCTGCCTGTTTACTAAATATTAAATATTCTAACATTTTCAAATAAAATATTACTTTTTGCCTCCTCTCACAGCAATGGTAATATAACATTTGTATAACCACTTTTCAGCAAACTAATGCAAATATCGTGCATTAATTGATACTGATGCCTCAGTAACATAAATGAACAGTAAAGTTTTGTATAATTTTGACAACAACATTCAAACTATATTGGACACAATATGGACAATATTCATGTCTGTATAACTTACAGTAAACCAGGCCAAATCAGTGGAGTAATTATAGTCAAAAATGTATTGAAAAAATATTGTTATGTGCTGTCTATAACTGCCACACCAAATCAGATTAGGATAGGATACAATCTGCAAATGGTGTGAAAACAAAGCATCTAATACTTCCTTCCAATTGAACTGAAAGTCTTGCTAGAATGATAAAATTTTAATGCCAAGGTTTGGTCAAAACTAACTGCTGCAACCCAGTAATTATCATTGGAAAATGAGTCTAAGAGGACAGGACATGAAACTAAAACCGAGAAACAACCCTAGAAATGAAAAAGTGGAAAATTAGCCAATCAAACTATTTGCAACACACATCCAGTAGACATGTTTATTTTGTCTGATTGACGGACCATCAATGTACCTTTGTCACAGGTAGCATCAATTTCTGAAAGAAAAAGCATATAGTAAAAAATTATGGCTTTCTAAGATAACAAGCAGTGTTACAATGACATACGTGTGGCTATGCTGATCAGTTTGATCAGAATGTTTGGGAAACTTTTCCACAAGAATATTGTTATTCTTTTTTGATCAACTCTCTAGATTTTTTTCCAGCAAAACTTAATGCAGATGATTCTAGAGTAGACTGCTGCAAAAAATATCCTCCCAGAAGCATTACACCACAATAACATCACAGATCTGGTATTCTGGTATCCTCTCTTCAGCAGACTTTTGTTTAAAAAATTGATGGTTTGCTTCCAGCCTCAGCCACTTCAGATGTTCCAGCACTGGACCCATCCTAGTTTCAAGATGAAATTATGAGACCACTATTGCCTACTACAAACTGAATTTGGGCAAGAATAAAGGCTCGATATATTTTTGCAGGGTTTATGCATTGTCACTGATAAAAGAGGGGACATAATTTGAGAGAACAAGTTTTGAGCCACAGCAAATTTTTTTTGATTGAGTCCAGACTGAAGAACTAATGGTGTATACTGTGTGTAGAAATACCCATATTACAACATGACAATATGAGTTTGACTAAAATATTCCTGCATAGGGCATTAACCTATAATCTGATCTAAATTTATTCTCTACTTATGACGATACCATACCATAATAGAGTAGCTGTCTAAACTTTGCAATTTAGAGTATGTTTTTTCTGATAATACATGTGAAATCAATGAGAATTCTAGATGTTTTTAGTCATTGATGAACAACTGAAAAGTAAGGCTCAAAAATAGTTTATCCAAATACAGAACACAATTTTGCACAAGACAATATTTTTCGAGTTATGCCCTGATGATAAAATGGACAGGACAGAAAAATTATTGCTCTAAATATGGCAAATCTACTGAAAATACAGTAAACCAGCTGATGTGGTTACCCGTTTTTGATAATATATAGCTCAAATTAAAGAATTTTTGACAAACACAAAGAGGCCTTCTTGCATTGAGCTATTATTTCTGTTGTGGATAATAATTGAACTAAAGCAGTTCACTTCTTCAAAGTTTATATTGAAGTCTGTCACAATAGCAGTGTTTTTTTCTAGGCAAAGTTGGTTGATTAAAAGTTTTTGTGGAAAAGCTATGTCAGTCTTTTCAAAGAGAACATAGAAGGGAGTTTTGTTATTATAGAATTTGTGACAGCCAGGAAAATCCTGAGGGAAGGTGGGAAAATTTCAGCCAGTCATAGTATTATTCAAGATGACCACACATCATCAGAAATTATATTTTTGAATAGATCTGAACAAAATCTAGTGATTGATACCCAATGTGATGTGTTTTTAGTTAATAATTCCATGCTGGCCTTGAAAAGACATCATTTTGATTGGATCAAACACTGGATTGGGTGAACTCAAAGGCCAAACCTCGAAATTGAGATGATGACAGTTAAAGCAAGAATATTAGCCATTTTAGACTCAATATTTAGGGAGATGACTAAGCCCAACAAAGTACCCTCGTAAATTTTGATGCAATGCCCTTGGGTTTCATGTCCAGCAGAGTGCTTCACTGCTTTCATGCTTATTCAAAGAAGAATTTCAAAGAAAGTAAGAATTGAAACAGTGTCAGACTAGAGATAATATCATTTGCATGTTGTTTTGTGCAGAATGCTTGGTTCTTCTGTCTGATTCATTTAATTCTCCTAGTCATAATCATACATAATGAGTACAATGATGAATGTGTTTTATTTCAGGAAAGATCAGAGAATCTTTAAATATTCATCAATTTAATTTGGCTGTTATAAAAAATTTTATTATAATCATATAATCGGAAATGGGATTTGTTAATTCGCTAGGTGCAAAATGAATTCTACTCAAACAGGAGCCTACCAATTAAATGAACTAGATAAACACACAAAAAGTAAGAAGAGCAATTGTAGAAACTTGATTGACTGTTGCAAATGTAATTACATGAATCATTACATCCTGAATCTGAATATGAAACTTTTTTTATAAAGAAGGTAATTGTGACCAACAAAGCTTTCCCAGAAATAAGAAACATTGTGAAAGCATTCAAACAAATCTCTGCTGTATCATACCATTCAAAAAAATCTTATCAGTCTAATTTACATGTGAATTAATAGTGAAACTTGAATGAAAGATTTCTGGAAACCTTGCCATACTTCTCTTTCTTGGAGGCCTCATCAATGGAAAAAGTTCTGGTGGGAACAGAACCGGCTACAGCATTTTGATTCATAACAAGCTTCAGGTTTTGGAACTAACATTGGACTCTGATGAAAGCTCTATACTACTTATCAATTTTCCCATGCAGTGGTGCAATGCCTTGATTGCTAGTTTTGTTGTCAATGCTTGTCATTCTGAAGGGAATTACCTCCTATGGTACATTGGTTCTTCAATCAGATGCAGTGAAGATCACAAAAAAGTAGGTTGAATTTGGCACACATCTGTAGAAAGCATGGAACTTTATCTGATAGAAATGCTGCAAAATTGTCAAAATCATCAGAAAAGGCATGATGCTTTGCACTTGTCTATTCTTGATTCTGATTAACCTTATCAGGCAGACTCCTCTATAGTCTCACAGTGACATGACATCTTACTGAAAGGAAGAAACTTTCATCAAATATTTGGAAGGAGCAAATTTCAGAATCAAAGGGACTTTGTTAATTAAATTGACACAAGTTAATGAAATCTGCCTTCCTAGAAGTTCTTCAGGGTGGAGGAGGAAGCTTATTGAGAGCCATTGATGAATTCAATGAGCTATTGTTGCATGGAATGAATCCCAACAACAAAGATTGAAAAGGCATCCATATAACAACTTCAACAATTTTAGCTGAGGTTGTGTGACCAGCAAAGCCTTTGCTGTCAGATATACCATCATCTTGGATAATAATATGTTCTCAATCTGTAGTGCGACCCAATCTCGACCATTTTGTGCCATAATGGAAAAATTAATGGACACTAATCACTGATTATCTTTGATACTCTACCTGTATCCTCTACACTTCCAAACTATCCATTTATAAAACTATGAGAAGACCTATAATTAGAACTTATCTTTGATCAAAAAGAAAATATTAGTTAATGATCATGATTTTACAAAACATTTGCCAATAGCTGAGAATTGAAAAAGTTTAGCTTGACAAATTTAATTTCTAAACATATGGAGTATCCAATGGTAGCTGGTAGTCTGGCTTTTGCTTTATTGCACAGGCATCAAAAAACAGATCAGCATCATCTTCTCAATATTCCTTTGTTTATATTCTTCTTTCTGGCCGAAGGATTCATTAACTTTTGACTGATTTTTTCAAAAGAACATAATTAGAAATTAGAAAACATTGCACACTGCTACCATGTCTATGGTACTAATTGCCAATTTCATGAGAAATGTTTACTGGTCAATAAAAGAGACGAATGGTTATATAAAAACTCAGATACTGCAGATAATTCAGCCCACTTTAGAAATCATAAGTTTGTTGAGAATCAGACACCAGGTATCATATCACAAGGTGATTCATTAGTTACTAGGAACCCCAAATTTTTCTGAACTAGGACAGCCAAATTGATTACCTGAATACTAACTATACATTGAATCCATCATCTTTATGTTGCACACCATTACCGGCATGGTTACCATTACTGGATGAGAGGTAAGTGAACAATGAAAGAGGGCTTGGGTAGAAGTCGGTAAGGTGAGACACTAATCAATAATCAAAGAACCTCCTGCTGGGCATGCAGACCAGAAAATTAATACAGGTTCTTTATTATCCATCAAAAATCATAGCCTAAGCGAACCAGGCCTCTATGGCCAAACATCAACAAACCAGGGTTATGCAAAGATAAAGCACAACAAAACGAAATTACAAATGCAAGTATTTATTCTATCATGAGTGTGTTTTAATAATCTGTTTACTGTAATTCAAGGGATGATGGGTAATACCAATTTAAATGTGTGGTATACTAAATCCCTCTCCCTGGGGGAAACAAAATGGAACTAAGGCAGAAAGAAAAAATAGGGATGAGGAGAAGGAAGGAGATGCCAATCACTTAGGTCACAATGACCAGCTGGGACTCATCACCACTATGTGGTGACCCCAAAGGCTAGCCACCCTATGGGCATCTGGGACCCCTGAAATGGACAGAAAAAAGAAAAGAAAATGAGGCAGTGTTAGTCAAATTTTGATGTTCAAATTTTAGAAAAGGATAAAAGTGAAAAGTTTGGAAGAACTGGGGATCCCATCTCAGACTCTGAATAAGTAGGTTTATGTGGAACAAAAGAAATAATAAGTGCAATAATATTGAGGAGTACCTCCTCCCTTCCATTTCTGAAGAATTTTTTCAAATCCATAGAATAAATTGATTCCATTTATTTGTATAGAATCCACTGTGAATACAGACTTGCAACTTCTATTGTCCAATGTGCATTGCAAGGTCATCATTATCCCATTAACATCAGCATCTCATTTTCAGCATCATATCGATATAGCTGAATATCAGCTATCATTGATGACAGTCACTGATTTAGACCTAAAAATCAGCTATTAAATTGGGGAAATACAATTCAGCTCTTTTTTCCAAGCTGCCCCTAATTTTTTACACACTAAGAACAAAAAGGGAAAGCTTGCTTCAACTATAAAAGTTTATCCAGAACTTTTTCTAGATGACACATTCAAAAATAATTCATCACATAAAAAACCAATGTCAAATTGTTGTTTCAAAACATTTCTGTATAAGGACACTGAGAGAATATCTATTGGGTTATTGAAATCCATGACAAAGAATTTGATAAACAAGCCTACTCATAGCCACCACATTCAACTATAAGTCTGCAACTGTCATCTGTTTCTAAAATATCATGCTTGAAAATCAGCAACTATTGCCATTTTTATCAATTCCTTTTTAAATTTCAATGACATTTTTTTAATCCTAGGGAGCAGCGTGTAATGTAAGCTTTGTTGATTCGTGATTCATTCTTCTAAATTAATTACCATTGCTGATGCAATCCTAAGAATCAGTTAGTATTGCTAATTAATCAGTAAGAGTCACTGATTTGACTCCTGAATAGAACTTAATGAGTAGAAGTCTTTCCAACATCCATATAGATCTTAACCCTATCATACTCAATCATTTTTCCAGAAAATAAGAAAAAGCAAGCTTGAAGAAGAACAGAATTTACAAGAACACAAAATGATACATTCCTGAAATTACAGTGTACTGTGTCGAAATGGTAATTGCATTGCAGTTTGATAGTTTTCTTACATTGTTCATAGAATTTCTTGCCTTTTTTCATCCATCCTCACCTTAAAAGTAGATAAAACATTCTTTATATCTTTCCATGTGTAATCGTGTTTCTGGTGCATTTTTCGATTCCCACTTTTCAGGATAATCAAAGGGGTTTCTCTAAGTTAGTATGCTGCTGTGTGTTCATCTAGATAGACTACTTCTATTTGTGATGCATTGTTCTGCATGTTCATCTTCACATGCACCTTTATATAGATTTTTTACTTTTTTCATACATTTATACCATTGTACAGGCAAAAAAGCAGACAACAAAAATGAATACATTTCTCCATGATTTGTATAAAAGCTATTCTACAGGTAAATCAGGTTGATTCTGGTATCACCAATTGTTGCCTTCAGCTGTTCTAAGTGATGACATTGAAATCAAAATACAGAACTTTTAATTCATGCTGTTTGATTTTTCTGTCTCGTGCCCATCAAGATTGGAAAACTAGAAAACTTTCTGTGTCATGTTCATCTTAATTGAAAAACTTTTCATTTCAAAACTACATTTTGAACATGCTTTGTGATGTTATTCACTACTTTCTAGGGAACATGATGGTCATCAATACTTTACATTCGAACAAAATTCTAAAAAAATCTGTGTGAATTCAGGTAACTCTTCAAGCATTAATACTCTCTGAGAGGATTGTGAGATCAGGAATCCTTGCTGCTAAGTAACATGTGTGTCAGCATAAAATAACAATTCAATACACTCAGTTTTCAAAATACTTTATGAATGTTCTGTTTGATATCCTTATAGTTTGCTGTTAACTACCCAACTAATTTTATGCATCTACTCACTAGTACATTAAAAGTGATTGAGTTAAGAACTTGTTGCAATCTGTCATTTTAGAATAAATTGACAATCAATAAGTGTGGGAGTGAACTTCAGATAAGATGCTCCAATGCAGTCAATTTCTCAATAAGACTTGTAATGTACAACTTTTCATCAAAAACACTGTTATTTTTTTGTTTAGCAAGCATGTAAACTGTACACATGGAAATCATCAGTAGCTTACCACTCTCATTATTGGAGCCTATTGACTGGGAAAATGTTATAGACATTGAAGCTTGATGGATCACAACTGATAGCAATAGAAAATTCACTTCAGTCCATCACCAATATTTCCAAATATGTTGCTGTAACTCAAAATTAACAAAGTTTCCAGAACACAAGTGGTAGGGTACAAAATTTCATTGAAAAATAATGTAAGAAGTGGCACTACATCATGCCTCTCCATCAACAAAAAATGAATAACATATTACTGACGAACAGCCTCTATGGAGTAGAAAATATGTGTTCTATGCAAATTAAATGCTATCCAAAAGAAAACAGTGGTTATGTTGGTAGGTTGCCCAAGTCATTTGCTTATAATCTGGGGATGGTTTCTCAAAAAGCGTTCAACAAACGCATCCAACTCAAGTCTAAAATGACAAATTTTTCAAATTCTGTTTGCACGTTTTTTTCTTTATATTATTGTTGTACTCGGTGATGTGAATACATGGCTCTAGCATTTGTGAATCAATTTGGAATTAGGCTTTAAAGGCGAACTTTTTCTCAATTGATCATTTTTTTATTGACCGATGATGAATTCTAGGAAGGTTTTGGATTTTCAAAAGTTATGTTTGCAAGGATTTGAGCACTAGTATCACAGTTGAGATAACAGGGTGTCCGATGTGAGATTGATACGAATTTGGCTGTAACGTCGAATTTTTGTCGAACGGGTGGCCTATAATTTGAAATCGTCAAATTTTCTGGGTTGCATGCAGAAGCTACAGTTTCGAAATTGTGACAAAAATGACGGATTGTTTACCAACAAATATCGTAGACAAATATGCTAAATTTCCAGATAATGTGGGGATATGTAATTGGGTGCGTAGTAGGGACCTGCACGGGCCACACGGACGCAGCCCGGCCCGCCCAGGTTCCCTTCTCGGCCCCAGCCCAATCCGTGAAACATCATTTCTTAAAAGTGTGTCACAATGATGAAAAATTATGATAACACAAAAAAATTAACCAAAACCAAATCAAACTTATGTTGCTAAATAAAAATATATCAAACTATTAATTTTTCAAGAACTGATTGTAGTCACTTGCAGTATTGCAGTCTCTAAAACTACTTGAATTTTAAGAACAGAGCATTTGCACTTGAAAAATGATTAGAACATCACCAGCAAAGGACAATACTAGAAGTTGTTGAAGAATCCGAATTCTTCATTGATTGCCTGATTTTTGATATTTGGTTGCATGTTTTCAAAATGACTGAAAAATAAGACTTTTTATCCCCAAAATGAATGCTGAAAAAATTCTTGTACCAACGTTGTTGAATATCAAAATCCAAAAGTTTTTTGTGGCACTCTGCGCCAGAATTTGTGATATTCGAATCAATTTAAGGTGTTTGCCCTTTGCAGCCATTTTTTTGGAATTTGATTATTTAAGCTTTAGGTGATTTGGAAATCATCATTTGAAAATTAAGTTATTACCATTGTTACCATTATCTGAACACACAAAAAAGTCAATTTTTCTTAATTTCTGGCTCCCTCTGTATGTAATAAATTTTTCAAAGTCAAAGAAGCATGAATAATGCATGTATTTTCTTTTTCGAGTGAAAAAGGTTATTTGAAGAAAATGGCTGAAGAATGAAAATGAAAATGAAGAAAATACAATTTTGATCTTTTTCGCCAAATGACGAAACGATCCATGCAAAAAAACAGTGCAGAAGGCGCCTTATCTCCATTTCTGATGAACTAAACAATGAAATTCGACCAGAGAAGAGATGCATGCTAGTAACAGGAGTCTTCAAATTCGTCAGAATGCTGAACAGTATTGCTAATGGCTTAAATTGCATCAGAAACAAATAGTAATTATGTTTATGATAACATTTAAATTATTAAATACACACTAAATATAATAGCAGTGAAATTCTAGCAAATTCCAAATTAGGAAACATACAGTAAATGGACGTTTGTCGGAAGTTCACTTGCAAACCTAAATAGTTGCATAAACTTTCGGGCTTTTATGGTCCTGAATCCTCTGGCCCCGCTCGACTCGATAATATTTTTCAATGCCCCAGAGCCCAGCACAATCTCGAGCCGGGCCGGGTGGCCCATGGTGCTCCTTACTTCCAAATTGGGAAAGTACATAGATGCATATACATAAACATCAATGTTCACTGAATCTTCCACGCGTCTAATTTATTGGCGAGAAACACATATCGTCTATTTCACCCGTCTAACTTTAAATGACTAAAAGTTCTGTCTAAGTTTAGATGCGTCTAAAGTCCATTCAACTTGGACACATCTAAAGTTATACGCGTGTAACTTTAGACGCTTTTTGAGAAACCGGCCCCTGGTCATGAAAAATTGCACATATTAATTCTTTAATTTAAAAAATCATCTGGATTGAATAAGTTTAGTAGTTTTCAAGGGAAACTGAGGAACTGCTTTTTATCTCATCTTCCCAACCATTTCATGTGGCCTGCTCATTCAAATTTCCCTCACTAACTGGCTTGGAGAAAGTGTTGATTGTGCAAGGTGTCATGAAGATACCAATTCTCTTTTCACCCAGAATGGGTAAAAGTCTGATTTTAATGACAATCTTGATTCATTCATCATGAAATTTTATTATATTAATTAATATTAAACAAATCAAATACAAGTAATTTTACCCAATAATTGCTCAGTCAGGATACTTTTCCTCCACTTTTTACTGCATAAAATATATACACTACATCTGTATGTTTCATTGTGTACATTGAGGAACTAGCATGAAACAATAAGAAAACAGAGTTGAAAATATAATTTTGAATTCCCTGTATTTCCCATGTAAAAGGAGGTGCCAAAATATGGTTGCATTGTTCTATATTAGACTTCTCCAATTTCATCAGGAATTTCAATAGATATATGCAATTACTGTAATACACAATTTTTTTTCATTTGATAAAATGCATACTTCCTGAACCTTCATTGTGTCCACATGATGTCTACATCATATTGCTCACACTTTTCTAGGATAATATGTTATGCCTGGTGCAATTCTTAGAAATCCAGCAAGGTTCTTTCAACAACCAAAGATCAAAGGGCATGATTTTCCACCTGATTTGAGCTCAGTTTCTTTGCAATTGCGAAACCGAAATCAATGTTGAAAAGAAAAGTTCTCTTATCAACTTTGTAAGTCTTTTTGAATCACTGAAGCTTTTTTTTGAATTTGAGAATTTGCCTCAGGGTGCAATGAATGGATTCATAAAATTCATTTATGGTTTTCAGACAGCACTTATACAACATTGGCAAAGTGCAAATGTGAATAACTTTCATCTTGAACATTTCTTCTCCCTGAAATCATTAATCTTTGGAAGAGTTCTGTTCATCTCATACATGAATATTCAGATCCTAAAAGTGTTTACAAGTTCATATTCTTTATGTCCCCTTAGCCACATATAAATTTTTTCTCAAGATGTATTGAGAATTTCACCCTTATATTCTGTTTTTTCTAGTTTGTAACTGTAAAGAATAGGAAGCTAATCATGTTCTGCATTTCAATGCATTCCTTCTATTCCTCTAAAGCACCAACTGGCAGCATATAAATGAGGCAGATGAAAAAACTCGTCCCCAGGTCATAGAAGCACTGAGTTTATAAGATGCAAGTACTCAACAGTCCAAATATATATAAAAAATTTTGAATATATGTCCAATAAATTTTTTGAAGTAAAAAAAATTGAAAAAAAAATTTGAAAAAAGTAAAAGAAAATTTTGAAATAAAAGTAAATTTTTCGAAGTATCTCAAATTCATGATTAATGGTTTTCAATCATGCATGCGTAGGGTGAGTGCCATCATTTGAGAAAGATTAATTATGATCCAACATCAAAGTGCACTGTACCAAAGATATAGGGTATCGTGAAATTAGCAATATGGGTACATAAACCAAAAAATAGACAATGACGCCCCCCGGGAATATTAGAAACTATTTCACCCAAAATCTAGATACCTTGAGGGTGTGCATGAGGCTGAATTGCATCAGTAAAATTTCATTGATATGAGGTACCACTCAATGCACTGTAGAGGGCATTGCATCAAAACTTTGCCCTGTAGGATTTTGAAAATCATGCTGTTGCCACTCAGTCTTCATCAAAATGAGAGTATACACCATATCACTAATATAATCTCGACATTATTGTAAAAATTTGAAAACTTCAAGTTATCCGCCACATGAGATATGATCCAGAAAATCTGAGTGGAAGAGGAAGTTTCACCTGTTTGAGAATTCTGTGCTTCTGGCTGGTGGATTCTGGACTATCTTTTTTGCAGATGGGTACTACTCAGAACAACCAATATTTTGTTTATCTTCATTTTAAAATTAAACTAACTATGAGTGTGGTATAGAGGAAAATTTAAAATCAAAGTTTGAGGTACTATCAAACCAGATTCAAATTTACTCATGAATTTACTGATGAAATTCGGCCCCATGCACACATACAGACTCTCTAGATTTTAGGCCCAACAGTTTTTGAGATTCTTGGGGGGATGTTTTTGACTATTTTTACATATCTCTTCAAATTTACACTCTTTTCAGGGTATCCTGCATCCTTGGTACAGTAAACTTTGCTGTAGGCTCGAAACTTTTTGTCATATCATGGCAATACATCTGTCTTTCCAATTACATGATGAACACTGAGACCATCCTATAGTTGAATTGAAAATAAAAAACGACTTTTTTTCTCAATGAAAAATCGTTTGTTTTTTATCATTCATCATTCAAGAAAAGCTTTCTTGTCTCATTAAAATTAGATAATTTTGTTAGTTGAATCTGGATTTCAGGTTTGCTAATTTCCAACACTTCATTTCAGACATTACCAACTGCAGCTTGGGTGTGAAACACTTCCATTAAAGTTGAGACAGTTGTTCGAAAAAAAGTTAAAGTCAATTATAATTTTGAAGAAAACATTTGAAAACTGAACATTGTATTGATGTATGCTGCCAAAAAAATTAAAATATTGACCAATGTGTGTATGGACGAGATGGACAACTCTTCAATGCTTACTACAGTTTGTTAAAACTGCAAATATAAGAATTCTGAATGACATTTGTGTTGAGGATAAAAATTTATTCAGAAATTTCCATGAATTCACAATGAAGTGAAGTAAAATTTGTGTCAATTGTTTTGAAATTGTTAGCTCCTTTTAATGAATTGTTTTGGAATTAAACCTATTTCTTTAAAAAAAGAGAAACATTGTGATGGCTTTTGGAAAAATCTGTTAGTTCAATTTCATGTCCAAATTTTAATAAATTACCATCTAGAATTTACTGATTTTTTAAGCTTATAGGTTAAAGTCATCTGACTAGTCAAAACCATGAGTCAATGGGAACTGTATGAAATTATACATAGTACTAGTAGTAAGGAGACCCCACTCAGGCTGCCCTGAATGCCCAAGGATTCCGTCTGACTATTGTTGGGATCATCCCCTAAAATTTTCATTTTATCTACCTCGAAATTGTTCTTTTCATTTGAACAAGATGATGCAGTAGTTTTTGATCAATTTCAATCATACAAGGACATCATGCTTTTTCAAGCTCCCAAACTAGCAGCTGACCTAAACAGAAATTTTTTCTGCAGCATTACAACACTGAATTCCACATGACATGCATTCTTGATATAGGAATTTACACACCAGAATTTGTGCCCATAGGATATGTAGTTGGAAGTGTCAGGCATAATGAAGGCATAACTTTATAATTTTCCTGCTATCTGGGTGGAAATGAACAGACCAACCTGATGTGAGTGTACTTATACTTGGTCGTTAAGAAGTACACTACTTGCAAATCGAGTTTCAATTGGAAATTGCTTCCACAATATAGTGTACTAGAACAAATTGCTTGAAAGCAAATCCTCTGCCCTTGACTCCAGGACTTCAATGCTAATCACCATGCACCTAGGGTCGGGTCACACATACTCGCCTGACACTATGCTGTTATTAGCTCCTCATCATGCATCTAGCACCTCATGCACACACCATATTTAGCTGATTCATTATATGCCTAATGGTACAGTAGTAGTACAATCCTCTAACTTTTTCCATCTCACATATAGGTAAGGAAGACCTTGTTTTTGCTGCACATAAGTTCATATTTTGTCTCCTTGGATCCTCAACCAAAAATTTTCACCACATGTCGTATATGCGGTTGTATGCCCTCGGCTACCTAGCTGCGGTTCTCGGGAGATCCAATCTGGTACGGCCCCTGACGCTAACCCGGTACTAGATACAATCCTACTGCAGGTCACAGAGACTTGAGGAACAAGGATATTTATTTTGGAACTGACAAAAGTGTAAATACAACTGTGAGCAAGTGATAAACGGAATACAAAATGCCAAAGTATGAACACGACGCTGATTTCCTCCCTAAGTCGCTGACCCTTCTTTCTGTCCCTGTGCACAGAGCCCCAGGGACTTTCGGGTATCTTAATCCACGACCTAAGCTGAAAGCTTGCCCAAAGACAAAACAGTCTACCTAACTCCTGAAAAACCACTCACTAATCTCCTTGATCAAGATTGAACGTCGAAAAGCTCCTCAGGCCGTGGGAGTCCTCAAGATGAATCCGCGACGCGAAAATCAAAACAAACAATAATGTGAACGGCGAATGCGTCCTCAATCCTTCCTCAGTCGCCGCAAGTCTTCTCCGAAGACACAATAATAAAAACGGCCGGACGAAAATAATAAACGAATTAAGAATGAAAAAATACACTGCAATGCGCCTAACATCAACTTGCATGTATTATGCAAAACATTCGCGCCCACCATTTATTTGTTTTTGGACCAAAAATGTGTGGCACAAACCGTTTTGTCGGTTTGTTTACTTAATAAAAATTGGAGCTACTTTGACAACAAAGAGCTCTAGAAAATAAAAATATAATAAATAGAGGACCAAAGGTCAGAGGAATTGACCCTCTGACACACACCAGGATCTTTTGGATTAATGATTCAATTGTGCTTTTTGTGTTGAGAGAATGGATCCTTCATGAAACTGAAATGTATCACATTGAATTACAACAGATTGAAGTGGTGGGAGTAATTCGAAAATCTGGCTTGAGTAGCCCAGCATTTATTGTCAGTGCTTGCAGCAAGCATTCCATGGGAACAAGTTTTTAGTGCAGCTGGCAAGATTTATGAAGGTGAGAAATCAGTTGCATATTAGAATGGCGGAATGTACAGTTTTCATGAAATATAATTTGCCATTGATGAATTACAAATTTTAGTTGATTGTTTTTTGCAGGTTGACTCAAATTTAAAGATACTTTTGAATTAGATAATCCATACAAATGAGATTGAAAGTCATTTATAACAATGTACCTCAAATTAAGAATGGATTCATATTGGGTCTAAAATTTTGGCCAAGACTACTGGATCTGAATCTGGAAAATCAGTCAAGTTGAATCTTAATCCAGAAAAAGAGACCAAATCTGGAATTTTTCTCATCCCTGCACAGAACATTGCAATGTGAAACTATATGACTCTTAATGGAACTTACTTTACAATTTTTTCATGTCATGCTCCTTTTACGAGCTAAGGTGTATGAAAAATGGCCAAAAATTCTCTCTTTTGACTTGTTGGATGTTCAGTTTTTAGAACAAGAAGAAAAAACAGTAGATCTTATCTGATTTTCCTAGCACTGGGATGAATGGACATTAGAATTTCTTTAACACACAAAGGTACTGCTGCCACGTGAATTTTTTAATCCAGAATTTTGATAAACATGAGCTAGTTAGCTCAGTTGATGCTTCTATCCAAATCTGAAGTCAATAGCTTTTTAAGCATCAATGATTGAGTCAACCTCTAAGCAGTTGAGAGAAAACCAATGCAGTGCTTTAGAGATTGGAATCTTTCGATGAATTCATTTATTAATATATCAATATTTGATTTGACTTACAGACAAGGCTTTCTGTGAGTTCTTCTGTTAGAAAGCAAATAAAGTTATCAGTTTTCTTCATTAAAGTTGTAGAGTTCGAAAATGCTCGATTGTCCATAAAGCTCTCACCTTACCAGTTCATGTGCATGAAATAAAATCTGAAAATCTTTGCAGCATTCAAATCTGCATCAGTATTTAAAAATTTAAAGAAAACATGGAAAACTTCCAGTGTTTATATGCTTAGAATGAGCCCAAGCATCTTAATACATTTGTGGAGATTATGCCTTCTATACTGCTTCATGAAATCGTTCATTCATTATTCGGCTGCACAAAAATTTCAAATATTGAAAATCCATTTGGTAGTCAAGAGCAGCTATACCCATTGCCTCTCAATGTCATTTCATTTGACTTTTTAGACAAACCTACAATGTTACTCAAATTGCTAAATTGTGTTCAATGATATGGCCTTCTTATCAGCTGCACCACAAATGGAATTATCAGTCCCTCAGATTCCAAAATTAAGTAGACTTAGAATAGTAAAATGTGAGTTTCATGATCATGTATGTCTTCTGCAGTTGGACTAAACTATACCTATCATTAACTGTTTATAATTTTTAGTTCTTGTGAATATTATGGAATATTCCCATTATTTGTCAGCTGAGTTCGAAAGCTCGGACTAAATCGAGAAGCACCCCAAGTTAATATTAGAATCTGTCAAAGGCTCCACAAATATTGTGTCTAATCAACAAATTGTCTGTTCAAAACTGTTGTGTTGCATATTGTATTCTGACACCTTGGTAATTTACTCTATGAGCTTTTAATCTTCTGTCCATCATCAAGTGGAATGGCAAATGAATGTAGATCAGCTTCCAATTGACATGAACAGGCATTGATTAAATATTGTGACTGAAGTATATCAGTTAAGGCAGACATTTTTCATTCATAACATGTACAATTATGAGATTTGGTGATGCAAATATCATTTTCAGTCCAACATTGGAAAAAAAATTATTCAATATGCATCTTAAGTGGATCAAGAATGGATCTATGAATTTTGAAAGAAAACTTCCAAAATTCTTTTTAATGGCAAAACTAATGAGTACTGGGTTTATGTTGGATGCGAAAGATGGCAACAAAAACTGAGAAGACTGTGTCTCATCACAGTGATGAATGGTTGAATAATCAGTCCTCTATTCAAAACCAAGCAATAGCTGAAAATTAAAATTGATGTAATAAAATACAAAGACAGAAATTGGCAAATTGAAAACAAATCAAGTGACACAGATCCAAAAATATTCTTGTTCGTAGTTTGTGTAACACTTTCACTGATGAAAAAGGTAATATATGGCAAGTAGAACATATTGATGCAATTGTTTTCCAATTTTTAATGAATCAAAATATTCATTTTCTACAGTATATATGTCATCTAATTAGTATAAAATCATGAGTTGTTTTAGAGGAGGCTAAAAATTTTAAATGAGCCTAGTAATACCTATATTTCAATGTAAATGTAACTTATATTCCTTTGTAGAAAGTTTGCCATTTGCACCAGATAGTGGATCTGACTGATATAGTGGATGAGCACAATGTAGCCTAGAGATGTTACAGCACAGGTCAATAGTACACATGGACAATAGCCTGCAGGGTCATAAAAGCTCATGGATGTTGAGGTGCATTTGGGAAAACTGATTTTCTTGGGACATAATTCCCTGATTTTCAATGAACACGAATTTTGATTTGTTTTTGAACATAAAAATATATTAAGCAAGCAGCTTTGTTTTAAAAGCTGACAAAAAAATGTGTGTGTCATTCTGAAGGTGAGTCAGAAATTCAAGATGAATCGGAAAATAACCAATTGAAACAATTTGAATAACAGGTTTAAAGGTCATATATTTACAATTTTTGGTTTTTTTCCAACCTTTGTATGAATGATTTGGCATACCTCATACTTTTACTCACACAGTGTTTTAACATGGATTAGAGGTAAATGCATTAGAGCAACTGAATAAAAAAATATCAGTAATTAGAGAGTGGAGGAACAATAAGACATAAAAAGAATAAAAGGGAAAACACAAGAAAATGAAAACAAAGAAAGAAGATATTTTTTCAAACATAGGAGATGGAAAAGTTTGAAAAGTGAAATGAAAAAACAGAAAAGGGAAGAAGAATAAACTGTAAAAATACTTGATGGTGAAAATATGATTGGGCTTGAAAATATCCAATGTTATGGAAAAATGTGAAGAAAGCATTTTGGAGCTGAAATATGGTTATTTTTCAAATTAATTTATTTTTGGCTTTCCTATTTTACTCTGTACTAGTGTTTCTGTGCTCTATTGATACATGCTCTACTGTCTGTGCTCTCTTTTGTCCTGTAATCTAATTTCCCTGCAATGTGATGTCCTGCACATTAATGTCACTGTGCTCAATTGTCCTGCACTCTAATGTCTCATTGTCTAATGTCTTGGTACTATGGTATTGCAGTTTATTACTCAATATATGACTTCTTCTTATGTCTTTGTCAACAACATAAAAAATATCTATACATATGTGGATATCTGATGGTGTAAAAAATATGGAAATCTGGATAAGGGAATTAATCTGATGCACATCACTAAAAAGATTGGACCATGATAGTGAGTTATTGCACACTATATACAAAAAAAACCATGTTGTCTTAATCGACATAATTCACTGAAGCATAGGGGGCTGAGCTGCTACAGATGCAGGACAAGAATTGAACAACAAATTTTTTGGGGTATCAGCTTTTTGGTTGATGAAAAAAGAAGTTGGTCAATTTTGAACATAAAACACTAACAGGTACAGAAGAATGATATTGAATAAATCTATAAAGATTTCTGTTTTGGAGTTGACAGATAGGGTAAGTTCCTGAGGCAATTTCCAATACAATATCCTAAGAGCAAAACACATCTTAGATTGATCATTTTTTGTTTGAAGTTAGCAACTAATTAGTTCCTGTAATTAATTTGAAAGTCACAACAAAGTATGCTGCTTATGCAAGTGTGAAACAAGCTGGAATAGTAATCTATATGACAGTGTGGCTGAATCTAATAAGCAATCAGAAAGTACAAACTTGGAAAAAGACTACTGATGATGCATTTCATCACCATTAGCCTGTAGATTTATGTATTTGGTATTATGTGGGCATTCGACCAAGAGACCCATTTCAACAAATTATCCAGCCCACCAGGGAGTTGGAAATTCACAAAAAAAGTAAGTAACAGTTGTCAAAAAGTAACACAAATTATATGAGCAATTCCCTATATCAGACAAAAATTCAGTTTTCAGGCAACACCAAAGCAGCTATCTGGTAGTGAATACTTATTCAATATGCCCTGATCACCCAAAAACTTCAAACTACTCAATTTGCAATGTTAGTAGGTTTCTCTATGATTGTAAAATAACAAGCCTTATTCAAGTTTTCAACAATTGATTCCTAGACTTGAATTATGGAATATACATATTTGCCTATACGACAGAAAAAAGTAACATACATGAACAATCTTTGAGGAAGATTTAATTGTCCAATTCTGAGTTTGTGATGATCATATTGAGCTTTCTCAGTTTCAGATTCCAAGTGATGCTTCAATACTAATGGTGAAAATATTTCATGTGAATTTTCTTCATTCAAATCATTCTCCAAATTTTTCCAGTCATACACATCTAACGTAGCTTATTTTTCTGAACCAAAAGTCGAACTTTGGAGAAACTTTTCAACTAACTATAGGAAAAACTTATCATGTAGAGAAAACAATACCAAATGGCTGAAAGTGCTGGAAGAAGATATGATGTACACCACTGTGGCCACTGTGGCTTCTGGGAAATAAACTGTCACATATTTCTTCTTTAAAGTTTTTGTCATTGCATCTATGTATCTGATGGTTAGTTGTACACTGCATAGGGTATTGGCTGGACTAATGTGGAAGCTAAGAAAATGTGGATTAGCTTAGAGAGTAGGTTGAATGAGTACTTTTTTATGATGATGGTACAATTTCCTGTAGCTGTTTCATTAATGAATTGGTAAATGTCCTTGTGAACTTATATCAGACTTACACATGAGCAATTTCCTGCATGCTCAGCACAGCCACTATTGACCCATATGTCTATAGCAACGAGTATATTTAAGTTTTCTAAGTATGCCACTGACTCGATTTGAAAATAGTACATGCAGTTCGATGTTATCTACAAAAAACTATGCCTAAATATTCAAAATAATAAAAAAATGCAACAATCAAGGAATGGAATCACCATGAAAAATTTTTCTGATCATCAGTTATCCAAACAAAATGGCAATTAGATATCAAAAGTATGATGCAGGTTATAAAATAAATGGAAATAAGAATAATAGTCTATAATTGACTAGGCAGAATGCTTATTGAGGATTTGTTGTCTATTGAGTAATCAAATACAAATTGAAGAACAATGCTACCAGATAGAAGAATGACTTAATTGAGACTGTGACTTAATCACACCAGTGGACACTCCACATGAAGACCATGTTAAAATAGTCAAGACAAATGGTTGAATCAACACAGATGCAGAAAGTGCATAGAGTACACAACAAAAATTTTTCATGACCCAGCAAAGATTTAATTGCCAAGATGAATTGATAGTCTGCTATCGCATTGCATATATACATTACTCTTGGTAAAATAGTTACATTACTCTTGGTAAAAATAAAGTAGAAATATCATTCTCTTGTAGATGACAAAGAATGTGCAAGTTTGATCCACAATATCGAAAAAGATGGCTGGATGAATTCTGTGATAGAAATCATGCAGTGACTAAGCCAACTTGGAATGCCTTAATTAAAAAACAATTGTTAAGACTGAAACGGACATGCTAGAATATTTGTGTACTCTACAGCTCATTTGAAAATGAGGAAATGGATGAATAATGTCAGCTTGACATCCAATAACACAGGGAATCAAAAATTCCCCAGTCTTTATTTTAGTTGTATTATGTTAAATAATTATAAACATTATGCAGCAGACATAGCACAACCCACTGGAGTCCTATGCAATATCATGGAAAAGGTTCTTTCCAAAGAGACATCACAGTAACTGGTGAATAATGGACGGTTGTATGCCATAATAATTTTCACCAGTGAAAACCCTTTTAAACAACATTTTTCTCATAAGATTGTCTGGATGATGAAAATTTTCACGTCTTTTTCATCAACTTTTTACCCGACTTTCACTTTACCCACTTTCAGTAATCTCGAGTTGATAAAATGGATGGTAAAAAAACAGTTACTCTCAATTTTACCTGCATTTAACCCATCATTTTTACCCACGATTTTACCCAAATTTTACTTGGCTTTAACCTGAGATTTTACTCGAGTTTTATTTGCCCACGATTTTACCTGAGATTTTACTCGACTTCTATTTACCTAAGATTTTACCCACCATTCTACCCACGCTTAACCCACATTCTGTAATTTGGGCCTAACAGTGAACTAGAAATAACGTAAGTGCTTCAAGTCATTTTAAATCCAGAGTCAAGCCTTGGAGAATTTTAATATTTTCAATTTTGAAATTTACAAATGCATTTTTGCCCAAAATGACGGACTGAATCAGAAGGGTTGTATGAATTTCGGTCAGACTGAGCAACTTGGCTGGAAAAATTGGGTAGCATGCAGTCCCAAATTTCCTTGCTGTATACAAAACAAAATCTATCACAGATAGTTTCCTCTACAAATCAGATAACATTTAGCTAATTAAATATAACAGATAAAATAGAAGTCCAATAGGTTCAAAGAACAGAAATCAAATTTTAAATTGCTGTGAATGCAAGAAACCAAAAGTTCGAGAAAATAAGAGGAAAACAATCCAAAGATTTGCAGATGTTTTTGATTAGAGTAATACGCATGCTCAGAAGCAATGGGTTGTGCAAGTTCATTTTTGAACTTTTTCGTAGATTTTATTACGGACCTTCATGAAATGGCAGGTTGAGAAAAGTGCCTTGAGGTGATGGGAGCTGGAAGAAAAATCAAGTTTGGGTGCTGGACAAAATGCAACAATTAACTATTTTGCCCATAAGTGCAGTCAAAAAGTGTAATCTTGTAGATTTGTGTAACATGTGCTCCTGAAGAGTTATGCCCAGGGTTCAAGTAATTGCTCTTTTGTTTTTTACATTAACCATCTTAATATTTGATTATCTTCAAGCAATCTAGAAGTTGGACAAGATAATAAAGCCACCCCAGAAAGCGATGCTGAAGATTCTGATAATGAGTTATCAATTTTCTCAAAATAAACTTTAATAACTTTTGGTTTTCCTGGTATTACTTGTTATTAAAAGTTATATGTCCTTGCTTTTTTTAAAAGAAATTATATGAGACAAGAGTGATAAGTTCAGAAATTCTAACTTCGAACCTCGTTAAAGATATTCCACTCTAACTTAAGAGAAATAATTGAATTCCTGCTACAAGAAACTGATTTTTTTAATAAGTGTCAGGGGCTAGTGACCGAAAAATGTATGTTGTTTTGAGGTGAGAAAGCCTGTTGTTTAATGAACAAAAAACTTACTGGTTTTTCGATAAATTTTCATATAAAAATCCACGGACAAAATTCGACTGAAGAACGTCGTTTTAAAAATCATAATCACTATCTTTTCAACGAAACACGAATGTCCAAATTGTCCATTGCCTCAAGGTTTTATTCTGCTTTTTATCAATTTAGGTCATGTTCTTCGTTAGTTGACTAAAAGTACCTGAAGTTTTTAATCTTTGTATGAAAGAATGCCTCTTATCTGTTTACTTGTTTACAGAAAAATATGCTTAAGTGAGAATTATGCATCATTGGTTTTGTGGTTTAGTTTTGTGACCTTCAGTATCTATGTACCTAAAGTTTCACTATAAGTTTCATATTGTCCACAAAAATGTAGATGAAGTTTAGACTGGTTATTTCTGGTTCAAGGTTCGGCAAACGGTGCTTCCCATAAGTAACAAACAAACATTTAAAAAATATAAAAAAGATATAAAGAAGTAGATGACAAAAAGAATGTGCAATAAGGCTGCTTCTTCGTGGCATGCCGCGTCTATAAATCAAACATCCTCCTTTGACGAAGTGAGTTCTGAAATTTTACAGCTCTGGTGATTTTGTTCGTTCAATTGGCATTTCTCCATCTTTTTTGCGGTCAAAGGTTTTATCGTTCTATTGTTGTTGCGATTCAAGTGAGGTTGACAAAATTTGGTTCGATTTACGTCTTTAGTTTCTTGTCCATTTGGCCTAGTTTTATTTTCGATAAGTATGTTGGCATAGTTGAGTTTCAAGATTTTGTATGGGCCATCAAAAATAGATTTGAGCTTTTTTTAGTCCTTTTGTAATCGTTTCAGATTCTTTTCAAACGTAGTCTCCAACTTTGTATTGAACATTATGTTGATGATTATCGTATATCTGCTTATATTTTTCTTGTGATTGTTCAACATGATTTGGAATCAAAGCGAAAGCTTCTGTGAAACGTTCTTGTACTTCCAAATGATAGCTTTCATGGTCAATATAATGTGCTGGAGGATTAACGTTCATGGCAGAATGAATGGGAAGTTTAGCAGATCTGCCATAAATGAGTTGAAATGGTGAATGATTAGTCGTCGAATTTGTGTGAATAATTGATGCAAATATAGCATAGGGAAGATGTTCATCCCAATCTCTCTGATCCGAGTTTACATAGATTCTGATTCCTATACCAAATGTTTGATTCGCACGTTCAACTTCACCATTCGCTATAGGATGGTATGCAGATGTATCAATTTTCTTAGAATCAAAAAATTTAGTGATGTCTTCCATAAGTTCTGATGTAAAGTCTGATCCTTGATTCAATTGAAGTATTTTGGGTGCACCATGACGACACACAATATTAGTGACAAAAAGTTTTGCAATAGTCTTCGATTTGATATCTGGTGTAGCAAATGCCTCAATGTATTTGTTGAAATAGTCTATAAAAACAACAATAAACTGATTTCCGAATTCAGTAATTGGTAATGGACTCATACAGTCGACAGTGATGCGTTCAAATAGCCCTTGAACGTGTATTGGTTTCAAACTTGCTTTTATCCGTTTTCTTGATGGTTTTTTTTTATAATAAAGTTTTACATCATTGCGGAGATTCTTCCAGAAGAAGTGATTCTTGATTAATTGTATGGTTTTTCTGGAACCAAAATGTCCAGCTAATTCATCGTCATGATGTGCTTTTATGATCGTGTTTGTCAGGTTATGAGATGTCACGATTGTTCCAAAATCTCTGACGATTTTGTATAAAATACCATCTTTCAATTTGTATTCTGGAGATTTTTCGGCTTCATTTTTGATCAATGCATCAATGATTGTTTTCAAAGATTTATCATTCTGTTGTTCTTGTATTGAATTTTGTTTTTTTCCAAAATTGAATTCGTGTCTATGATTTCTTGAGGAAAATGAAAAGAGTCCTCTTCTATGTCAAAGAGAGGTTTTGCATCAGGATTTAATAATCGTGATAATGCATCCGCATTTAGGTTAGCAGACCCTTTTCTAGTTTGAATGTAAAGATTAGTAAGCAATACGTGAAGAAGGATTAGGTTTTTGTAGTACTGCACTTACTGCTGTATGATCAGGATGAAAAATTACATCATGTTGAAAAAGATATGGTATATAGTATTTTACGAATTCTATAACGGCTAAAGTTCCAAGTTCTGTGACAGGATAGTTTCTTTCAGCCGATTTCAAACATAGGCTAGCATAAGCCATTGGATGTTCCGTATTATCATCATGAATTTGGCTTAAAATACCACTTATTCCATACTGTGAGGCATCAGTTTGCAGAATCAAAGGTTTAGTAAAATCTGGATGGCAATAGGAAGTTTAATCAATTTAGCTTTTAAAGTTTCAAAAGAATTTTGTTGTTCAGAATCCCGAGGCATCAGTTTGCACAATGAAAGGTTTCGTAAAATCTGGATGACTTAAAATAAGAGGTTTAATCAATTTAGCTTTTAAAGTTTCAAAAGAAATTTGTTGTTCAGAACCCCTATTGAATTTTGTGTCTTTTTTGAGTAGACGTATTAAAGGTTGACAAAGTTTAGCGCAATTTCGTATAAATTTTCTGTAATAAGATAGAAGTCCTAGAAGAAATTCAATTTGTTTGTGTGTTTTAGGTGTTTCAATTTTTTGAATTGCATGAAGTTTTGTATCTTCAGGTAATATTACTTTGGCGGAATTTTTATAACCCAAATATTGGACTTTCTGAGAAACTAAATTTGCATTTGCCTAGCCTAAGTTTCATTGCACCTTGAACCCAACGATTCGAAACTGATCTTAGTCGAAATAACATTTCAGCCTGTGTTTTGCCAAAAATTAGAATATGGTCTAAATGAACTGCACCCTATTTTTCAAAAACTTATTTTTACTCCAAAAAATTCCATAGAATTTTCATTTCTAAAAAGTTAGCAACTTCATTGGTCAGCAGTTCAAAAAGCAGCAGGTATGCTGCTACTTGCCAAAGGTCGTAGGTTCACGACCACCAAGCATTAGAGTTGTGTGCTACAAAATCGTAGCCTAGGGGACCACCTTAATCTGGGTTCACCTCGTGGTGTGGTGGTCTAGTGGTGAGGACATCAGCCCAGAATGCTGGTAACTCAGGTTCGACTCCTGGCTGCACCCAATTTTTCAAACTTATTTTCACTCCAAAAAATTCCATATAATTATCATTTCTAAAAAAAAGTTATCAAATTCATTGG
Organism: Romanomermis culicivorax; assembly: GCA_963922205.1. NCBI lineage: Eukaryota > Metazoa > Nematoda > Enoplea > Mermithida > Mermithidae > Romanomermis > Romanomermis culicivorax. The sequence continues at coordinate 275,969 of CAWUHX010000339.1, forward strand.
TGGGCAGTTCAAAAAGCAGCAGGTACGCTGCTACTTGCCAAAAGTCGGAGGTTCACGACCACCAAGAATTGGAGTTGTGTGCTAAAATATTGTAGCCTATAGGAGCACCTTAATCTGGGTTCACCTCGTGGTGTGGTGGTCTAGTGGTGAGGACATCAGCCCGGAATGCTGGTAACTCAGGTTCGACTCCTGGCTGCACCCAATTTTTCAAACTTATTTTCACTCCAAAAAATTCCATATAATTATCATTTCTAAAAAAAGTTATCAACTTCATTGGTGGGCAGTTCAAAAAGCAGCAGGTACGCTGCTACTTGCCAAAGGTCAGAGGTTCAGGACCACCAAGCATTGGAGTTGTGTGCTAAAATATCGTAGCCTAGGGGAGCACCTTAATCTGGGTTCACCTCGTGGTGTGGTGGTCAGTGGTGAGGACATCAGCCCGGAATGCTGGTAACTCAGGTTCGACTCCTGGCTGCACCCAATTTTTCAAAAATTATTTTCACTCCAAAAAATTCCATATAATTATCATTTCTAAAAAAAAAAGAAGTTATCAACTTCATTGGTGGGCAGTTCAAAAAGCAGCAGGTATGCTGCTACTTGCCAAAGGTCGGAGGTTCAGGACCACCAAGCATTGGAGTTGTGTGCTAAAATATTGTAGCCTACGGGAGCACCTTAATCTGGGTTCACCTCGTGGTGTGGTGGTCTAGTGGTGAGGACATCAGCCCGGAATGCTGGTAACCCAGGTTCGACTCCTGGCTGCACCCTATTTTTCAAAAAATATATTCATTAGCCTCTGGAAAGTGGCCAGAGCATTACAAAGTCCAAAAGGAAGATAATTGAATTCGTATAATCCAGTTGGTGTGATGAATGCTGTTTTTCTTATGTTTCATTCAGAGGTTGGTATACTCCAGTATGCATTTTCTTGATCCAATGTAGTGAAGTATTTCATGCCATTCAAAGTATCAAGTATATCGTTGATTCTAGGTATAGGATACATTCTTTTTTGTGATTTCGTTCAAGCTTCTAAAATCGATACACCACCTGTAGCTACCATCTTCCTTTTTAACAATGATGGCGTTTGTAGAATATAGAGACATGCTTTTTTGAATCATGTTATTGGCTTCCAAGCTTCAAATTATTGTATAATTATCTGCTTTTCTTTTGGTGATGTTCTAAATGGATATTTTTGGACTGGTTTTATGTTTTCAGTATCAATATACTGCTCTACAAAATTTGTTCTTACAGTATTTTTATCGTCTTCTGCATAAAGATCAGCTAATTGTTTCAAAAGATCAATCAAAGTGTCTTTTTTCTCTCTAGATAATGTTTCAGATATTCTTGCATTTTGTCTTATCCAATCATGGTTTACTGTTCTATTTTTGTTCACAGTATCTGATAGCACATGGATTTCACAAGTTTCTGGTTTATAGCATTTTATTTGTCCGATTCTACTTCCAGAACAAAGTTTAACGGAAAAATTGTTTGGATTTATCACTTGAATTGGAATTCGATCATTAGTGATCATCTTACAAACTGCAGAAGCAAAATAAACATTTTGATTTTTCAAAAGTTTCGGTTGAAAAGAAATATCATTTTGAATAGCAGAATATTGAGCTGAAACTGGAGCATGACAGTTCGTCTGTTTAATGGGGAGTTAAAATACATGCCTTTACACGAAATTTTAGCTTTTCTGAGTCGTATGTACGAATTTTCCCAGTTGAATTCTACACTACAAAATCTGTTGAGGAAGCTCGTACTGAGTAAAAATTCAGCAGTGCAGTTTTCTTGTATTTGAACCTGTATAGTTTTACTTATATCATTTGTTTGTCAAATTTGTCATTTGTCAAAGCCATTATGTAAGTTTCACCAATGATTTCAATAGCTTCACGATTGGCTGCCATAAGTTTAGCTTTTGTTGGTAAACTGTGCAAATTAAAAATGTTCCTAGTGATGTTTGCATTGAGTAAAGAGTAAACGGCACCAGTATCAATTATTTGATCATTTATCCTAAAATTTGCATAACGTGTATGTTTGATTGAATCTGATAATGTGTCGATGTGAGTATCAGGATTTTCAACATCAGTTTTCAACAACAGTATCAACAACTTATTTCTGTGCCTCTTGTTTATATTATTTCTAGACTTCTTTTGCACTAGTTTCAAAAGTGCATCACCAAAAGCTAGACTGCTCCGAGTTTCTTCTATAGAAGATTCAAGCTCATGCCTATTGCGTTTTTCCTTATAGTATAAAAGTAAGAGATAAATAACATATACTAAAAAGACAATTGAAGCAACAATAATAATAATATTAAGCAGAAATTGTAAAGGAATTTTTAGCAAGTTTACAAAAGAATGAGACAAAAAACTCATTTCTTCACTCACTACGTTTTCCATAGTAGTTTCAATTTTTTGTACGCCCTGTTTCATACACGGTTTGTGGTTGTAGTGATAAACCAGATGTGTAGTTCACAACATTACTCATTATTGATTCTAACTTATGGGTTTTAAAAATATACTGTCTAAGAAATGCATAGTTTATTGGAATGGAAGCTAAATGATCATGAAAAATTGCTGGTGTATCAAACTGAAAAAGTTTATGTTCATCTTTCCACGAAATTTCAATAGATACCACACTGACATAAACAGGACCAGAAATTGTGACCCAATTCGATTTTTGTTCAGAAGTACCAACTGTATGATGATTACAGTTCACTCCAAGTCTAACAATGCAGTTCCACCCGAATTAGCGAACATCATTTTTCATCGATTTTCACAGCCAGGTATTTATAGCACGTTTTGTTAACCTTGTATTCATAGGAGATTTTACTCACATTTATTTGTTTACACGGCCAAACCATTAATACATCCCCTGTGAACTCCGCAATAACATCTGATCTTTGTAGAAAAGCTCTGATTCCCATGATTCCCACGATTTTATATTCTAAATAGATTAATTTTGCGTTAACAAGGTCAGATTGTATAATTATTAAAAGTTTCAATAGAAGAATGATTAACTATGAATTTCTTTAAGTCGCTCTTATCAGAAACTTGTATAATTATTCCTTCATCTGTGTTAAAAGCATCATGAATTGTATGGCATCCTGCATAATTTGATTTCACGAGAAAAGTGCCTTGAATCTCATCAATGATTACGTATGGTCCACTAGTCTTCGCAGTATAAAAGTTTTCATAGACAAATGGGCAGAAATTTGTGAAAGTTATGAAATTCCAGAGTATAGTGGCTTCATCATTAATACATTGGCCGGAATTAGCCCTACAACCGATTAAGTCACAAAGATCACTACTGATTAGTTTACCACCCCATGAGGCAATTTGACCTTCGTCAATGATAAAATTTTCTACAGCTTCACATGTATCAGTGCAACACCATTTTTATTTTACCACCAAATGTTTATCAGATGTTCAAAAACCATTTTTCTGTAGTAGTATAGATTTTTCATAAAGTTTCTTGTTTAAAGTTTCTCTACAAAGTTTAGGTGACATGTGACTACTTGTTATTTTATCAGCAACAATCAGCAATAAGACCCGTATTGCAGAACACAGGAATGCCCTTAAGATCCTGAGCCTTGAGAAAAGTGGGGTGGCAGAACATTGCCTATCATGTGGATGTACACCCAATTTTGACAATACCACCATACTCGCCCAAGAGTCTAATGCCTACCAAAGGAAGATCAGAGAAACCATTGAGATGGAAAAAGTGTGGTCAAAAAATGTAGGTAGTAAGAGCATTGAAATAGGCCACATATGGAACCAAGCATTCCTTAAGAGGGCAACAGACAGGAACCCAAGTCTGAACTAGTACCCCCCAGTCAGGATATATAGCACTTCCAGGGCCCAGTGGTAGTGCTCTAAACTCTCAATCAAACGACCAGTGGTTCAATTCCCTCCACCAGCAAATTTTGTAAAAAAAAGGAGTTTATTGTCGCCTGAGGAAGGTAGTAGGTAGACTTTCAAAATGTCGCATTCTCCTTTTCGACTTAACTAATAGCACGTTCATTCATAAGTGATTGGATGATAGCTCGATTTTTTTTCAAAGCTCCACCCACAAAAACTTCACCATTAGCACTGCTCCTCTCTCTTTTCTTCATTGTTCATTCGAGCTTACTTGCCGTTAGCTATCTTTTAAAAATTTTTTCTGTAATGCCTACGTCACAATGCACAAAAGCATCGATGCCTTCAATTAGCTCTTCACGCTCAAGGAAAGGGTGTGCCTCAAACCGTTCTTGTGGTAGTGGTTCTCCCACTCGGTCAAGATGCTCAAGTCGAAAAGGAGGTCAGGGTCACCAGAGCCACAGTTGTTTTGGACGTAAGTCTACGTCACGCTCCTCGTCATCGTCAAGCATGAGCACAAATCGTTCCAGATCTCCTTTGAGATCAGAGAAAAAGAGTTCAGTTGAACCATGGGTTACTACGCCCTCATTAGAGGCACCACCCAAGAAATCCATTCCTTCGAAGGCAGGTTCAATTGAACAGCCTCTTGACGATAACGCCACATTGGCAGATTATGTGAATTCAACAAAGGAAACAGAAGTACAAAATAAAAACCCTTCATTTGAAGGTTGTTCTATTTCTGACCAATGATCAGACAATTTGACGATGAGTAAACAAACAATTGATTTTGAAGCTTTATGAGTGGATATTCCTACTTTTTTGGATGATATTTTACCTGATCGGAAACGTTCAGTGCTCTTGAGTGAAACTCAAGCCATTTCAAATTTCGAGTTACGTGGTCCTTTCGAAAGTTCGAATGGTCATCAAAAAAGATATAATAATATACCCATCCCTAATTGTCCAGTAGCATTGGTGCCGGTTTTGGACGAGGACATTCGGTCTTACCTCGAAAAAGACAAAAAAAGTGGTTAATAAGAAAAGACGAACATAATAAACGTTTTCATCAGTCTGTTTTGGAACGTGCTTATCCGTTGATAGCCATCTTAAATGAGAAGGAACGTGGATCATTTGATCCAAACTTTATGGTCAATGCGGTTCAGCATAGTTTGCATCATTTGGGTTACGTTTTGCAGGACACCATTTATGAACGTCGTCACAAAATTTCAAAAAATTTGGGTCTTAAGAGTCAATTATTTCCCAGCATTTCTTCAACGGATGGACAGTACGTCTAAACTTTTACCACCGCCACTTTTTGGCAAAAATTTATGCGATCGTTTGAAGGATAGTGGACAAAGGAATAGTTTACATGACGCTTTTAAAAAACTGGCTTCCTTTAATGGTCCGTCCCATCGTGGTTCACGTACCACTTCTCAGAATTTTTTTTTTCGCGTTGAGATGGAAGTGGTTACAAAAAATTCGAGAAATTCTAGGAAAATAAGTATGAACTCGATCTACAAATTATTTCGTGTTCTCCGCCTAAGCACAACATAGTTGCTGGCCGGCTTGCTTGCTTTTATTATAACTGGTCCAAACTAACTTCTGATAATTGGATTCTTGACACGGTCAAAGGTTATAGATTAGAGTGGGATGTGATACCACCTAACCAAACTAAAAAACCCATGCCAATTAGTTTTTCACACGCTCAATGCGCTTTAGTAGATGAAGAAATAACTTCTTTGTTAGGAAAACACACAATTCAGGAAATCGTGCCTGTGGACACAAGTTTGTGGTTTTCAAGGATTTTTCTGGTACCCAAGAAAAATGGGGAAATGCGGCCCGTAATTAACCTGCAGCCTTTGAATGCTTTCATAAAATATGAACATTTTAAAATGGAAGGCTTATTTATCTTGAAAGATATTCTTCAAAGAAATGACTTTTTGGCGGAAATCGATCTAAAAGATGCATATTTTTCGGTGCCTATTCATGTGGAGGACAGAAAATATTTGTGTTTTGAATGGGAAAATAGATGCTATCAGTTTACATGTATGCCTTTTGGCTTATGTTCTGCGCCTAGAGTGTTCACAAAACTTTTTAAGCCTATTGTAGCTTTTATGCGTGGACGAGGTGTACGTGTGATCATCTATTTAGATGACATTTTACTTTTAAATTCATCTGAAGAAAAGTTAAAAAGCGACGTGCGCCTTGTGTCAAACTTATTAACGTGTTTGGGCTTCACAGTAAACATTTAAAAATCTATTTTAGAACCAAAATTGTCCGTAATTTTTCTCAGGCTCGAAATATGTTCAAAAAATTTGCAACTTAAAATTCCAAATGAAAAAATGGATGACATTTTGCAAAAATGTGATGTTCTATGTCAGAATAAATTTGTAAAAATCTTAGACGTAGCATGCTTGCTTGGGAAGTTTGTTTCTGTAAGTCAACGTAAAAGTAGAGATTACTGTAGCTTAATAACTTTGTTGTTAGAAGCTAAGTCGGAAGTTAAAACATGGTTAAGCCAGCTGAAAGCTTGGAATGGTAGATGCATTTTGCCCCCTCCAGTTTCTCTGAAAATTTTTTCCGATGCATCTAATGATGGGTGGGGTGCTTTTTGCGATGGTGTCCACACGGATGGCCATTGGTCGAACATGGAATCTACCCTTCATATTAACTGTAAAGAACTTTTAGCCGCCTTTTTTGCTTTAAAAATTTTTGCAAAAAATCTTTCCAATACGTCTGTTTCCTTAATGATTGACAATTCAACAGCTATTGCTTACATTAATAAGTTGGATGGCACGAAAAACAAATTTCTTCGTGATCTGGCTGTGAAAATTTGGTCATGGTGCCTTGATCGGCACCTACACATTAGAGCCACCCATGTCCCAGGAAGGGAAAATCTTGCTGCCGATTGGTCATCTCGACATTTTTGTGACCCAAGCGACTGGAAATTGGAGACTAGTCTCCTTGTTTCCATAAATAAAAAATGGGGGCCGGTTGAAATTGATCTGTTTGCAGACCATCAGAATGCGCAATTAAACCCTCTTGTTTCTTGGAAGCCTGATCCTGATGCTTTCGCTATAGACACTCTTAGTTTGGATTGGCATGCATGGTTCGCTTTTGCCTTCCCACCTTTCGGCCTCATTGGCCGAGTGATCCAAAAAGTTGTTCAAATTTCATCCAAAATGATTCTTATTGTTCCAGTGTGGCCTATGCAGCCTTGGTGGCCCCTACTTCTAGCCGTGGCAGTCGACCGACCTCTCCTCTTGCCTCATCGGGGCAACTTAATAACCAACAGTTTGAAGGAATGTCACCCTTTGGTGATAAACAAAACCCTGCGTCTATCAGCATGGAAAATCTCAGGGATTTCTGGACAACCAGAGGAGTTTCGGAAGAGGCAGCCAGCATCATGCTACAATCATGGTCTTCGGGGACCCAAAAACATTACAACTCTGCCGTTAAAAAGTGGCATTGCTGGTGTATTAGACAGAAAATTGATCCTTTTCAAATCTCACTTTCCGAATTAATTGAATATTTACTAATGTTGTACAAAGATAGACTAAAATTTAGAACCATTTCCGGTGCAAAATCCGCCATTGTAGCTTTTTTGAGTGAAATGGGTTATGATTTGAGTAATAATGCACAGATTGCACGGTTTATGAAAGGTATTTTTAATCTGGTGCCGCCCCAACCAAAATATGCAAGCACATGGGACGTGTCCTTAGTTCTGGATTTTTTGCATAACATTGACATGGATGATCCAGCCGACGATCCATCTAAAACTGGCAGGAAAATGCTAACATTCAAAAGCCTGATGTTACTTGCACTTAGTTGCCCAAAACGGGCGTCAGAAATTCAAAAATTGATATAAATTTCATGAAATTTTTTGACAACTATGTTTTATTGTCTATTCCAGAAGTTACCAAAACTAGTAGAAGCCGTCCACCGATTTCCTTTAAAATCTTCAAATATTCGGAAGAAAAACTGTGTCCTTACACACATTTAAGGAAGTATTTAAGTTTTACAGAAAGCGACAGGGTGTCGGAAACGAAATGTTTTCTTTCTTTGGTTCGACCTTACAAACCGGTTTCCTCTACCACAATTTCTAGGTGGCTCAAAACGGTACTTTTTCTTTCGGGTATTGATACCACCATTTTTACCGCACATTCGACATGCTCAGCTTCTGCATCTAAAGCCTTTTTTTATACTAAATCATGCTAACTGGAGTCAAAGGTCTTTGACCTTCAAACGTTTTTATCAAAAAGATATAATTGAAGCCAATTATACAATTTTTTTTTGATAAAAATGTAAGCTGTGAACAGGTGCTATTAGTTAAGTCGAAGCATTATAGGAGAATATAATATTTTGCTAGGCCGTTAGGCCGAAGTGAAATAATTATTCTCCTATAATGCTGAGACTTAACTAGGCCCCACCCTTCCCGCCCAACTATAATGCAGCTTTTTAGGCCATGAGGCAATAATCCTCACCCAGGGCGCGGATTCTCGCGATCAGCAGGCAACTTCCAACGTTAAAATAAAAAAAAAGAGAAAGAAAAAGAAAAAACATGTTTTGTTTTTTTGTGTTGTCCGTAATTTTAGATTAGAGTTACTACTCGTTCTTTTACATTTATGTTTGTACGTTTTCGTACGATTTACGATTTGCCATTCTTTTATATGAACGATGATTTTTTCTTTCTGATATGTTGAATTTTTCGGTTTTTCATTGTCTTAAACTTAGGTTAGATCTGGTGTAATTTGAAACAATAAAGACGCAATCTCAGTCAGTATCTCATGAACAATGAAGAAAAGAGAGAGGAGCAGTGCTAATGGTAAAGTTTTTGTGGGTGGAGCTTTGAAAAAAAATCGAGCTATCATCCAATCACTTATGAATGAACGTGCTATTAGTTAAGTCTCAGCATTATAGGAGAATAATAATTTCACTTCGGCCTAACGGCCTAGCAAAATATTATATTAAAATAGCCACTGTATTATTCGTTCATTGTGTGCCTAGGGGCAGAATAAAAGCGTTATATAATTTTTGTGCATTGTAAGGCCGAGAAATGGAGAATCATGATGACCCTTTAGATCCAAAGAAACCCATGTTCGTATGTATAGTCTGTGTCCTTATACTGCATTTATATGCTCTTATAAACAAAGGTTTACTTTCTTGGAACAAAAATTCATAGTTACATTCATAGCATATGGCTTAACAAGTTTATCAGGAGGTTTACACATGACAGTTTTAGGGATGAATAAAGCATGACCACTCTTGGATGCTCCGCATATTTTATATTGAGCATAAGTGAAATGTATTACATTTGACAAAAATAGTATTATAAATAGTATGTGAATAAAATGAGAAATCAAACCCAATTTATATGTAAGAAATTTATCATTATCATATTCGATTTTGGTTTTTATGTTACTATGATCGAGTTTCTGAAAATACGTTGTTTCATTGGTTGAGCCAATTTCAGACTGAAAAGGAGAAATTTTATGTTTCAAAAATTCAAACACTTGCATAGAGTTCCCAAAAATTTGTTTACCTTTCTTAAAGATTGCCTCCAATTGAGATTTAATGTGATTGGTGTGTTTCAAAAGTGTGGCTTTAGAAGCTTCATCGTGCATATTTTCCGCATCAATTTCCAATTCTTTCAACGTTGTGGTCAAATGGTCCACTGGGCATTGCATGATTGGATCCGATCATTGAGTTTCATTTTCGAGTGGAGGTTGATCTTTGAGTTGGTGATTGTCGTCGACCACCATGAAGTCTTCTTCTTCGATTTTAACAGGTTTCGAATTTTAGTTTGGTGTACTGTAGTTTCGTTGCATAGTTTCTGGATGAGCATGTTTTGAGCAATAACAGCAAATACATAAGGGTTCTGAAGAATCAAAATCATGAAATTTTGAAAACTCATTTTGTCTATAGTTTACACAAGTTTGATATAAGACTCAAAGTGATCCAGATCTTCATTCATTTACGCAAAAACTTAACTGATTGTATTATAATTTTCCTGATGATTGAGTGGATAATTTTTATCATCCATGTTTAAAGTATCAAAATTGGATTCATGAAAGTTTTGAGACACCATGTTTCCACATCTTCTGTAGTTTCTACTCTGAAAGCTTCGGTTTTGACCCTGGTCAGTGGGAGAAATATAATATCGTGCCCTGTCTCCTTACGGTAGAAAATTTATCACTACCTGTCGGTCCTGGTTGTCGACAATATATAGTTTTGTGACCTGTTCCGCCACAATTGCGACATGGGGAATGACATTGGGTTGTTAAATGTTCGCTCTGATTACAAATTTGACATGGTGCCTGTCGATAATTTCGATTTTCATAATTTTCATTTTGATTCCCGTAATTCCTATTGCTGCTGTTTCCATAAATCTTGCCATTTCCTTGATAATTATTGTTGTTTATATAATCGCTGTTTGCATTTCCACCATTTCCAATGCCGTCTCCATTGCTATTTCTTGCTTGGTGACAATTTTGTGTGCTATGCATGATTGACTTGCAGAATGAACAGTATCGAACGTGTTGTTTTTTGTTTAGCATTTTTTTATGTATGACACTGCAGTTTCAAGTTTCCTGACAATTTCGTTATTGTTTGCTAAAACAGAAGTACTTGGTGTGTTGTACAATTCTTCACGTTTCAGTTGACATTCAGTTTATGAAGCATCTCTGACAGCTTCAGAAAGATTAGCAAATTCTCTGAATTAAATTGCTTCCCTGATAGAATTCTTTAAACCTCTCAAAAATATAGCTTTCACAATTGATTCTTTGGCATTTTCAGTAAGATTATGATAAGCAACATTTGATAGTCTCATTAAAGCATCAACATATTCAAGAACAGTCTCATTGTGTGTTTGTTGGCAATAAAAAATAATCTGTTGATGAACATCAGAATCTCTTCCAATTGGATAAAGAATTTCTAAATGTGCTTTAAAATCAGCATAAGTGTTGATTTGATGTATCTGGCATTTAAGCTCTGCAAAAGAAGCTAGTGTGTTTCCCATCAAGTTTGACTCCTAAAATGCATCTTTATCAGAAATTCCCTGAAGTGTCAAAAATTGTTCGAATTTTGAAAACCATTGACTCAAGTTTTCACCAAGTGCCCCTGAAAACAAAGGCAAGTTTCTCATAGCTAAAATTGTATTAAATCGCATGCTTGCTCATTGGATTTCATTTGTAGCTTCATTCAAATGTGCATTTTCAAGTTGCAATGTAAGACCTGTGATTCTCTGATTTATGGGTTGTATCATGTCTTGAAAAGTATTCCTTAAAGCTTGAGCTACATCTAGCAAGGGCATTTTTTTTGTTTGTATATCACTTGTAATTGATTGTCTAGCCCTGTCAATAATATCCTGATATTCTTCACTTAAGGTTTTCTGTCAACTTTCGCGAAACTCTTGAAAATTTTTATCGTGTTTATCCACTGTGGGCGAAAAAGTATATTTGTTTATGTAGGTTGTGTAACACTGGAAATTTGTTGATTATTGTGAAAAAAAACAAAACTGTAAATTTACGTTCTATGGGTAGGAATGCTATACCCTTTCTTTGCCAAAAAAGGAAACACGGGATGTTCAACTACAGTGCTGTAGAACAATATGGGCATTATGGCACCATGGCAAAAATACAGAGAAAATAGCAAAAATGCTACAGAAAAAATGATTCTTGACTGCGCAAGTTTTTACGGGCTGTGATCAAGGGCACTTTTCCTGAGAAAATAACGAGCCTTGCTTGTGCTACTCGAACTGCCGTGAACAAGAATGTAAAACCAACCTACTGATGTTTCAAAAAGCAACCTTTTTTCCAGCATCGCGAACTTCTGTCAGGGGCTGGTGACAGAAAAATGTGTGTTGTTTGGAGGTGAGAAAGCCTGTTGTTTAATGAACAAAAAACTTACTGGTTTTTCGATAAATTTTCATATTAAAATCCACAGACGAAATTCGACTAAAGAACGTTGTTTTAAAAAATATAATCACTATCTTTTCAACGAAACACGAATGTCCAAATTGTCTCGTGTCTCAACGTTTTATTCTGCTTCTTATCAATTTAGGTCATGTTTTCTCAGTTTTCGTTAGTTGACTAAAAGTACCTGAAGTTTTTAATCTTTGTATGAAAGAATCCCTCTTATCTGTTTACTTTTTACAGAAAAGTATGCTCAAGTGAGAATTATGCATGGTTTTGTGATTTAGAGTTTTGTGACCTTCAGTATTTATGTACCTAAAGTTTCACTATAAGTTTCATTTTGTCTACAAAAATGTAGATGAAGTTTAGACTGGTTATTTCTGGTTGTAGTTTCGGCAAACGGTGCTTTCCATAAGTAACAAACAAACATTGAAAAAATATAAAAAAGATATAAAGAAGTAGATGACAAAAAGAATGTGCAATAAGGCTGCCTCTTCGTGACATAGGTTCACCACTTCATTCTATCCCAGACATACGTCAGTCAAACGCGGAAATTTTTGGCTTCAGATTATCAGATTCCAACCTGTGAATTTATTCATAACACATGCCAGTTGAAGAATGTTCAAAAAACGGCCAAGAAATTATGTAACTGAATTGTCATCAATTTTGTTTCAAAAGGATATCATCTCAACCTTTAGCAGAATTGCTGTTTCTAGAAATCCTGAAATCCCATACGTTAGATTTCAGGAATTTTGTGAGTTATGGGAAGTAACAGGATTGTTGGTAGATAACTTGATATTGAACAGAATGTACATTATGTGTTTTCGTTCCTCCTTTCTTTCAGAACCTATGAGTAAAGACCATCAAATGAAAAAGATCGTAGCTAAGATAATCAGTCCACATGGGTAAGATGCAAATGAAGAAAGAATAATTTTCTCGACGAGAGAATTTCCAACTTTCCCAGCTTCCAACAAGTTGAAGATCTGGATGAATCAGTGACAAAACAGTTCAACCACAGGATGTAAGAAAATTATGTTAATATGGAAATTTTTTTTATGGACAGAAAATAAGAATGACATTTTACATACAAAAAATTTCATGTTGGTGATTGGAAATGGATAGTATGTCTCGCATTATGGTACCAGAAAATCAAGAACTGAACTCTTAAAATGCTGTTCGACATTAAGTAAATGGCAAACAGAGCCAAAGATATATCCTGCTAGGAATCTGAGTAAAGGTCGGTCAGGTTTAACTTCCACTATAATCACTTTTCTCAGATTAAGAAATGGAATTAAAACGATTTAAATGGCAAAAAATTAAGAACTTAGTTTCCTAGATTGACTAGCAGCTTTTGGAGGACACTTTGGATGTGAGTGATTCCATGAGCCAATGTTATGTTCAGGTTGATCATCTTCGCCAAGGTTTAATAAAAATGGCCAGACTTGGTAACCATGAATCAGATGGAACATTAATCAAATGTGTGATATGTGTATGCCTCCACATGACATCTCTCTCCTAGTATATTCAGTAGTGTCGTAAAGAGGTACAGTGGTTCTTGATTTTGAAGAATATTGGTTCCAGTTCTGGTTCGGGTTCTCCGATTTATAGAACAACAGTTCCGGTTCCAGTTCTAAAATTTAGGAACCATATGGTTCCAGTTCCAGTTCCTGGACAAAGTATAGATATCGACATCCAGGCTTTTTTCAAATCATTTTTGGGGCCTGGGCCCCAAAAAATTTGGAAATGGCTCCTAAAGTTTTTGATCTAAGATCCATTTTGGCTCCAAAAATTTTGACTTATTTATTTATATTTGAGTGAATTAAAGTTATTTTTATTCAATTTTAGATTTAAAGTAAATGTTTACAGGCTCTAAAATCATAAAACACCGAAAATTTCCCGGGGCTTTGCGCCGAATCTCATTCTATAATTTTTCGGATTGGTCTATTTACTGTTTATCTATGAATTAAACTTTTTGAGAAAAAGGTTTCCCAAGAAGGAAAAAATATGGGGTTCGACACAGTGTTTTTTATGGACCCGGCTCTTATGCACAGTACAGAAAAGCCAAAAAAGTTTCTGCACTGCTGTTTTCTCCTGTTACAATACAATAATAGTGAATATATGAAAAAAGCAAATTACATATAATTCATTGATATCAGAAGTGCGATAAGAAGAATATTGATTTTAAAAGTTCAAAATCAACGACTGACACATCATAGAAGAATATATGTGATCAAACAAATGACTCAAAAAATTTTGTAGCAACGCGGCAATCACAAAAAAAATTCTGCTCCAAGCCTAAAAAGTCTGCACTGTGCAGAAAAAACACTAATATGACGACGAAAAGATGAATTTTGGTGCATTTAAAGAGTCAAAATCTCAACTTTCCCAACTTTTTTGTAACTATATTTTTAAATACAGAGCCGAATTTGAATTCATGATCATGATGTAGGTGATTTTCATAAATTCCAAGATTAATTTGAATCTTTCAAACTTATGAAAGTATCAACATATTTTTCAATTTGTAAAATTATATATACATGTTTTTGAGCCGTGTATGTTTATTGAATAAGTTATCCCGGCCAGCATTTTAGAGTGTCAAAATCTAAAAAAAAATTCGTTGCATAGCGCCAGAAAGACATTGGAAACAACAAAACAATAAGAACAGAAGCTGCATTTTCAAAACCCTATACTTTTTGGTCAGAAGGAAATGAATTCAAGTGCTACCTTGGAAGAAGATTTATGCAAAAGTAAACGAAATATTGTCTTTTTTGCATAAAAACGTCTTTGCACAAAGATTTGTCGACCGATTTTTGTACATGTATGAACATGTAGAAAAAAGCCTGTAACTGAAAACGCTGGTTGGAAATCAAATTTTGAACAGTAATTTCTTTTAACATGTATCAACTGCCATTTGGCTCCTGGTTTCCAAACCAAAAAAAGGTTGTCAACATTTATTGACGTGGTCAAGTAATATATTATTATGTCATAGTATATGTATATGTTTACATGACCAAACAGCCGAAAAAACTTTTGTTTATGAAATATTATGGTTCCAGTTCCAAAACTTTGTCCGGTTAATAACGGTTCCAGTTCCAGTTCCAGTTAATCGTTTCACATCTAGTGTTGAACGCTTCCTGTGGTGATGCCCCAGCACATTAGACTCATGTGCATTTTTATAACAGGCACTGCTGTAGTTGTAACGGACGATGCAAGGCTACACTACTGGTATGACCATCGTATGAGAAATGTTACACAAGACTTCCTGATATGAAAAGTTTAGTGGAAGATGTGACTTTGGAGTGAGAAATTCTGGCAAAATTTGGATTCCAATTCTTGTGAGTTGGATCATCATGAGTTGGTTTATTCAGCACAATCATTGTGGTGCATGCTCTATTCCATGTGTCAGGCACAGAACAGAAAAATAATGCAGTGACTGGGGTTCGAACCCTTATGCATCTAAAACTCTTCAAAACTGATGCACCAATAACTAAGCTAACAGCTCCATGGATTTGGGTATGTGTAAATGGTGGAATCGTCTGGCAGATGTGAGTTGCAGACTTCCAAGACCTAAGCCATTTTCCACTCACCAAAATGAGTCAATTGTGTAAGCCATATACATCCACATCAGCCTTTCAAACACAGTCCATCACCTTTAGGATTAATTTCAATATTGAATTAGACAATAAGGATGGTTCAGAAAGTTTGGCTTTAGTGGTCACTGTGCATGCAGCGGAGCAGATCGTGTAAGGCACATTGCATGCACTATTATCACAATTATCAGGCCGTTCTTCTCTATACTTTTTTATTTCTGTTTGCATTAAGATCATGCTCGATTTTTTCAAAAATGCTCAAAATGTAAAAATATGCCGTTGCATTTATATTGTAATGGCTGTTGCAATGAGCACTAGAGCTTGGAAAAATATTATCAGGTTTCTCATATACTTACAAGGGTATATTATGCTTCCTATCTTGGACAGTATCTAATCAGATTGTGGATTCTTTAATGCATATCACTAGTTTCGTGGTGAAATTTCCACTTTAGTCTATTCATTTTAGAATGAGCCAAGAAATTCAAAAATATTTTCAGAAATCTGTGAGTAGATGATGACCATGCACAGTAAACAAACTTTTTCTTCTTACTATTTGATGTCCTATCTGCTAACCAATCTAATGAAAAAGTTGGCCACATACTCAGATTGTTTATTATTTGCATATCTCGTTTCTTGGAAATGTTTTCTTTTTTTCTGAATGTTCCAGATTGGAAACCTATGGCTTACCAATGTGAAACCTCTAGACGGTTCACAGGTCAGGTAATACTCACAAGATATTACATGACTAATATGTTGAAGTTGGTATGGTTGTTTATTACAAACGTAAAAAATACCGTCATTGATTGTTTTATAATCAACAGAGCAATTATAGAAAAAAATAACTGCTGAAATCGGATGGATTTTTCACTATTCTTTCAATCCAATTCAGGTATGGTTTCACAGAGACATGTCTTTCTATATATTTTTTCCTTTTATCGACATTCCCTAAAAACAACCCTATTAATTTGTGTTTCTTTTCAACATTGTCAAAAATAATCAATGGTTCGCCACTGCGTTCCTGCAAAAAAATTATTTCAGAATCCAGGTTTGATTATACATATATCTGTACCTTCCTCCAACAAGAGTCTCTTTCATTTTGAATAAAAAACTTCCTCTTTGTATACAGAGTAGTGTTATCCACTTCATTGGACTGATTGTATACCAGCACAGGTATTTCATTGAGTGGCAAATTTGGGTCATCATCACCTGTAAAGTGGATACTATATGAATATGATTGACCTAATGTACATCTCATTCTGATAAAATTGTAGCTATTTCAAGAAAGATAGTGTTGTAATTCTCGAGGAAACTGATTTTTCATTGACAGCTGAATACCACAATCACTTCCATTCCATCCTAATAGCATAGTGTCAAGGAAAACCTCTAAGTTCGGTATTTAGGTGAACCAAATCTTACACATGTGTTCCCATGAAAGAATAAATATATCCAAACTTCTGTCGAGTGCAGCTTCTTTGTCCCACAATGAGATTGGCATGATATGCTCATTGAATTCTATAGGCCATGCCAATTCAATAATACCAATATCATTTGATTGATCTGATGAGTTATATAATGGGTGCAAGTGGACTATTCCAGCCTCAGCAAACTGCAGTTTGTCACTTTCCAGGTCGTGGAAATAGAACCCTGCTGACACTTCCCTATATCCTTCATAAAATCTACAAAAAGCATAGATCTATACTATCATAAAACATGGCCATAGTTTCATAAAAATTACTTGGATGCACAATTAGCTGTCGTCAAAACAAATTGAGTGCTTGATTTCGATTCCATTGAGAGGAAGATACTTTCACTGATGAGAACACCGTAGCAGGAATTTGTAAAACCAGAAAACTTGGCCACATTTGACAATTTATATGGTTTTGATCTAAATCCTCCACTGTATGGATTGTATTCCCGCAACGTAGGGATCTCGTCCACATTTGCATTGTATTCTACAAGTGCATTTCTGCTTGTGTTGAACTGAATTTCGAGCATTGACAGACTAAGCATTATTTCAGCAATATCTCCTTTGCTGACTGTTAGTTCTTTTTTCATTATTTCCTGACCATTAATGACAGTCAGCATAATCTGACTTTGAGGACTTTCATTGTATGAATCAAGTTTCCTATTGAAAATGTAATTCATGATAAAATGTGTGTGGTGCAGTTATTTTTTTAATATTCTATCACAATTGTTGAGGAGGACTTTCACACAGACTGATTCAACAAAAAATTTTGGTATTCCAGCAAGTGTATCAATAGCTTCCCAATAGCAACATTAACAGAATGTAGGAATCGGATTCACATAGCAATATAACTAATTTTTTTCTATGATTTATCTTTTCATTCTCTAGTGGCAGATGCAGTAGGAGTTGGCTTCAACGAGAACATGAAATATTTACTTGAGTTAGGGAACTCTTGAAATAATCATCAAGCCCCATGTATCAAGAACAATTTGTTGTATAGCTTTGCTGGTCATAGTCTTTTTAACAATATCTCTTGCTACAATTTTCCTGTATATGCTATCAAAAATAGGTGTAAAAGGCCATGATATAAGCTGTAGTGATGTTTTTGACACACTACACTTTTAGTGGAATTTCAAACTGAAATATGTTCAAAAGGGTCACTATTTCTGATTGTCCATTGCATGAATCAATTATTCATTGTCAAAAGTCTAATGTAAATTATGGGTGCCATCTTACTGAGCAACTCTAATTTTATAAAAAGATATAAATGTGATGAGGAACTGCAAGTATTACTTCTTATCAATGAATACTTCTGTTTATTCCCACATTATCCCCAAGTCCATAAATAAATCTAAGAAACTTTACAATCTCAAAAGTACTAAGAGTGAAATCTTTTTAACATTTTACTAAATAATGGCACTTATGATGGGGGTTCAGTGGTTCAGAATTAGGGTTAAAGCTTCTCAGATTTTCTCTAAATCTATGACTACCACATATATATCTCTTTTATACACATAATAGGAACTCACAAAAGTTCTGAAAGACATTTGGTGGAGACGTTGACTTTGTTATATTCCATTCCATCTAGTGGCATCAAAACACCGGCACAATGGTAGAAGGTGCAGTTGGTCAATGTTAAGCTGATCTCCCATACAAAGTCTTTTTTAGCTTGATGTTGAATTTGCCTATGTGGAGTTTTTGGCATCTTTTCTTCAATCCTGAATTCTGTAATCAACATAAGAGTATGAATGCTTCCCAATTGATTAGCAATTTCGTTTACCATTGAATAGAACGTCCTGATGCCCCATGGAATCATTAATGCTTGAGAAGAGCGATTCATTGCCACCATTCTCTGTAATTTCAATAACCTTCAAGTCTACTCTGATGTATAGAAAAAGCTTTATTACTTTTCAGGAATATAAAAACGTGATTGCCGCTTGGCATATCAAATGGCCAATGTGTGTATGTTGATGAGAAGTAGCAACGTTTTAAATCTGCAGCAAAACTGCATGGTTTTCCTCTGTTGTAGATATAGCAGCTTATAGTGCATGCATATGCATCGTCCAGTTTCATGTAACCCAGCACATTGCCCCAATGCAATGAGCCTTTCGAAGCAGTGAATTTTTTATAGATGGATTCACTGTACCAAAGTTGAAGCATTTTTGTCTTTGTATACAGTTTATAAGGCAGCAAATGATCGAATCCGAGTGGTAATTGACCGAAAAAACCAACTAAAAAGTCCTCCAGGATTCTGGAAATTATCATTGAACCAGTGTCTGTGCTGTCAGTCGTGTATCCAACAAGCTCAGAATGGAAGATGCTTGACTTCTCTTTTGATTCTATAGTCTCTAAAATCCATTCAAGATGTGGAGTGATCTTGGTGAAATGGGCTTCTTTAACCTGAAGTGTATGTGGAAATAAGTTTTTAAAGTATTTCCCAGCAGAAAATTTGATGAATGATAAAGTGAAAATATCAAAAAAAATTCTACACAATACTCTGACAATAATTTGGAAGTTTTTCTACTAACATAAACTTTACAGCACTTAGTCACTATGGTAACAAGATCATCACATAAATTTAGTGAATTAAAATCACAACCTGTTTATATACCTTACAAATGTATTTCTCATATAAGTTTTACCTTTTGCTCTCTCTTCCATTTGTCTTTTGAACTCTGTAGTAATGAGGTTATACCATGTACAACCAGAGAATTGTTGCCCAAACAGGTTAAAGGACTGCCAGAGTCACCCTGAAATGAGAAAGTTTTCTGCACATTGATTTTCTACATTTTGTCAAAAAAGCAGAGCACCAACTAGTGATGAGTTCCATTATGAGAAAGCATGTGCAAATGATAGGGATAGTACTGATCATTTTTCTTGATGATAGTGGACCAGGATGCAGATCCAGAAAAAAATCGGTTTGGGCCATCTTGGTCTAGTGGTTGTCACCTCTGACTGCTATTCTCAAGAACCAGGTTCGATTCTGGGTGTAACTCGAAATTGAATTTCTGGTAGCTGGCCCAGGCAGACACAGCCTTTCATCCTCTTGGGGTAGATAAATTGTGTAGGCGAGCTTGGAACGCTGCTTGCCGGGGTCCACTCAGCCCAGTTAATGAGGAGGTGGGCCTATTCCATTATGAGGTAGGTAGGTAGCCAATCAAGTCCTGCTTGTCAGGCAGATGCCAGCCTGTGGAATGTGGCCTCCACTAGGTGGTAAAAAGCACCTGAAGAGAGCCTCTCATATAGGGTGGGTACTTGTATGGCCATATAGTCCTGTGAAGCCTGCCTGTCCGGCTATAGGAAAATGGGTAGGTGTACCCACAAAAATTGAAAAAAAATCGGTTCAGTGGATACAGATCTGGATCCAGATCTTGAGGAACAGAGTCCACTAATATTAAGTCTAATTTGTCGAAAATTGTGTTGAATGAATTTAAATTCACTGCTGTCAATAAGTTGTTAATGATTCTTGTGATTATTTATTGAAATAGTTCACATGTAACTAATTTTCATTCATCAAAAAACATAGACTATTTTCAAATAGGAATAACTCGGCAGGCATTGCATGAAATTCAGCGTTCTTTTTTTACCTGATTTGGACGTTTTTGCAGCTCCTGAATATGTTCAGAAATAGCTATAAATTCTGTAAAATAGACCCGAAATCAGCCGTCAAAGTACAGAAAAAAATAATTTTTTCATCAGGTCACACTGCAGCCCTCAACAGAGGAACGTTATACTGAGGGTCGTACCTTACTAAATCAGATACGGCCTTCCTGAATAAAATGAGGAGAAAGTCTCGTTATAACACTTAAAAACGAAGTAAAACAAATAAATTTTTCCAGCAACGCCAAAAAAAAATTTTATTTTTATCCAGGGCACGGCCATGCAAAATAAATACTCGGCTAAGCAACCAAATATAATGCACATATTCACAAACTAGAGACTCTGGCACATCTTGAAATTTTTTGGGTTTTTTATTTTTTGGCACTGCTCTCAAAAACTTCGTTTCCTTTCAATTTTCTATCTTAGGCCCTGGTGATGACTGTCTTATTCGATTTTTCAACCATTTTTACATAGGGTGTATCATGTTTACTAACTTGAAATACTCATTTCGAGTAATGCAGAGAACTCGATATTTATCGATAGTTGTCGAATATTTATCGGAATTTATATTGGAAACTCGATATTTATCAGTTTTCCAAGCCTAGGCAGTGTCAGACAGTTTTGACCCTCATTTTATCGGAATTATCTAACTTTTTTTCAGATTTGAATCAGTTCTATCACACTCAAATCCGACAATCCTATTAGGCGGAGATCTTGTAGAATATTTATTAGATAGCACCCACTGGAACCTTGATTTTCATAGGTTTCCTGAGATTAGGCTGGATTATATTGTTTTGACACTTGTTTCAACTGATTTTTCAACATCCTCAACCTCTGGTGGAGCCTTAAACCATAAAAATCATCCGAAAGATCGAAGAGTCATGGTACAACATGATTCTTTTATCTTTTTGGGGTCGGGTCAACTTTGACCCTATCGACCGGTTAATGGTTAAATTGTATTTGTGTTCAGATTAATATTGGTTTCATCAGGAAAGAAATGAATAGAAATGGAAACTTTTTTTCAGAAATTATGGATTCAAGGATTTAGGACTGAAGTAATAAAATGTGTGAGTAGACATTTGAATATTAACAAATGTTTTTATATTTTCTTGAATATAAATTCATTAAGTGCAAAAGACTTTGTTTGCATACCACGACAAACTTCATAGAAAAATTGAAGAGAAAATCAAGGAAAATGATGATCATATTTAATTCATGACTGATATATGCTGAAATCAAGTACAAGCCCTTTTCAGGTTGTTTTAGAGTCAAGAAATTTGGATTTTTTTAATCCCATCTGTTTTTAGCCTGACAGCCCACTTGATAACAGCTACTTATGAAATGGAAAAGTATCTGTTGTACACACAGTCTCTTGGTTCAGAGTGCCACACTGGTGCACATTTATCACAAGTATTTGACGGAATGTTGAGCAAATGGAATACAAATGAAAAATGGTGAGTCTTTTAGTGAAATTTGATCCAAACTTCTATTATAGGTACATGTAGTACTCCTTGATTCTAGTTCTAATATCCTGAAAGGGGTGATACTGTTGAAAAATTACTATTTGTTGAGTGTAACTTAGCTACTAATCGCTTGAAATTTTTGTGCAACTTTATGGGAATTAAAATGAATAAAGATCTGATAATGATCGGATCTTAATCATTGACAATAGCTGATCTGGGTCTCAAAAAATTGGGTTTAACATATGCCAATTGGATTTGGATCCAAAAAAATTAGTTAAGCGTATCCACCTCAAATTTAGATCCTAAAATTTAGGGGGATATCTATGGATCCAGATACCTGGCCCATCCCAAGTACATGATCGATTCTCAGCCTCTAAGACTAAATAGAAGATGCAGAATCCACTTTTAAAGTTTAAAAGTGAATCTGTTCGACAGACTGTCAAGATTAATTTTTTGATGCTCATCTCCAACTTCTGCAAATTTTGGACCGTAGATTTTGACAGAACTGTCAGATTTGTATTGGCCATTTGCTCCAGGTCTAAATGGCAGAGAAATTCTGTAGATTTTTGGATATAAAATTTTCTTAATGGGATATGGATTTTTCGCTTTATGTTTTTTAGTATTCATTTTCATTTTTTGACATCTTCCATCATTTTACATTTACGTGAAATTATGTGCTGCTGGGCCTTCATATTGGGATTCCCATCAAGTGACGTGACTATGGTACATAGAACCCTAACCGATTGGTTCATTCTATCCTTGTACAATGTAGTGTCAAAATGCTTTTATATGATGCAAATTTGTAAAAAACATCAAATGTACAGGATCAGGTTCACATCTAATCAGCATCAGCAAATTTCTGACTAGACCTCATCTTTTTTTAGGCAATAGTCTTGGAAAATACTGTAGTTTTTTAAAAGGACTGTGGTCCGTAGTCTTTCCATACAGACTATGTCTGGTAGTTCTTATCTGAAAATTTTGAGATGAAGTAGTACCATTTTTTACAATTTCTCTATTCCAAAAAAAATGTACTGCAGATACTTCTCTCACTTCAATCAGAGCTTTCCTTTATGGATGTTTTGAAATGTATATTTTTGCATTTCACTGTTGATAAAAACGTCCTTCTAACACTGTAAATTTAGTGCATTTATCTAGGAATAATTGTTGCAAACATTCAATCCCAGTTTTAGAACACAGTAATATGAAAATTTTCTCAACACTGAGCACCAAAATAAGAAAGATATTACAATCCACTAGTTTGATTTCAATTAATTTTTTATTGTTATGAAAATTCATAATGTAAAACTTGTAAATTTTTCCAACACTTTGTTCTAGAGTAAAAAATAGTTAAATGTAAATAACTAACCAGTATTGCAGAAATATCACCTACAGATGGATTCATGAAAAATTTTGATTTAATATGTGGTATTTATTCACACCATGTGGCTGACCTGACTATAATCTTCTAAATTTTTTCCTTGTCTTCACAAGTTACTGACCCCCCCCCCCCCCCCATACACCTTAATATTTGCGTATCTGTAGAAGTCTGGAACACAATAAAAGCAATTTGTACGGGAATAGAAAACATTCTAACGTTAAGAGGAGGGACCCAGTTAGTGCTCAAAAAATTAGTTTTTTGATCAGAAAAAATCATGCCTTTGATCAATCAGATTTTTTAAAAATGGTAGTAACTAGTGAGCATCATTTTTATGTGTGCCGAAAAATTTTTGCTCTTCAACTGATTTTTGCTCAAAACAGTTTTTTTCGATCAAAAAATGGGTATTTTTCATCAGTCGGAGGGGAACAGCTGTCAAGAACTGGAAGTTGGAAGAGGAAGTCATTGACAACTGAATACAGGATTGAAAATTTTGCTCAAACTACAGGTATGAATATTTGGGTATGCTCCAAAAAAGCATAAACAAAGCACGTAGATTAAATTATAAACGTTCCTGAAAACATGGAAAGTTTTTGAAAAATTAATACAAAATTTGGATGTAGCTCACATCTGGTAGAATTGTTGGGGATAAATTGCTCACAGATGCGTGGCAGTTCTCCTCATTCTTGTTAGTTTATATTACATTGAAAACTTTGAAACTGTGTGGTTGCACTGTGCCACTTACCCAAAAAAAATCTGGCTGCGTGTGGTTGCACTGTGCCACTTACCCAAAAAAAATCTGGCTGATTGTTATGTGCAATAAATGCTGCATTTATGTTAGTAAAACTATTCCAGAAAAATTTCAAATTTGCAAACTGATAAATATTTCATTAGAAATTCCTGAAAATTATGCAGTTTTAATGTTTCATCTCATTTTTTCATGTGAAAAACATTAGGAATACTTGCATGAAATGCTGGAGTGGTGAATTTACGGTCCTTCCCATAGAATAGCTTACTACAACTAATAATAGGGAATGATTACATAGTTCAGTTAAACAAGTTTTCAGCACTTCGCTTAGTAGGCTAAAGTTCAAGTGTATCAAATAATCATCATACCTCCTATTGTGTTGGTTGAACACATTGGGATCACTCACATAATAAATAGTCTCCTCCATCGATCTCATTTCGGCTATAAGACTCCAATTTTCATCCCTAGCTTCATCTATATCCAAAATTGTGACAATAGTATTGGGATCCATGTACTCTAAAGAACAGTATTTTAAATCTATGGTGAATAATGAAACTATGTGCACTGGCTCACCTGGCAAAGTGAAGTTCCTGCCCCAGCCAGCCATGGAGCAATTTTGGACATCATGTGATGAAAAATTGGACAACGTCATGGGCCTCACAGTGCTGCTGAATTGAATCGATTGTTGTAGTTTCACCAAAGCTATATCATGATCAGCAATATCTTGGACAAATTTTGGGTGAATGACGATATTGAGGATTGGAATTTTGATTTCAAACTCTTCCCAAGCAGTAGAATTATGTTTGCCAAAGTGGGCGGAAAAATTTTTCGGATTTACCAAATAAGAATGGCTTGGTCCCTCAGAAGAGCTGAAAAAATTGGTCATGAACAATTAGAAAGTCACGGATTGTTATCTCTTCACTTGGGTATGTATTTTGCTACACAATGTGCTGCTGTCAGTAGAACATCTGATGAACCTTCTTTGAGGTCACTAAAATGGAAGGGTGCATTGTTGATCAGAACTGCCCCACAATAGGGTCTCTCATTCTTTTGTAGTTGCACTAGCCAAGGTCGAGAGTGTGGAATGGCGTAATTATCACTAATAACTCGCCTGAACCGTGCTTCGTTTTTCTGATCTGCATAACTTGGCTGAAGAAAAAATTATATAATAAAGGAATGTACGCAAAAAATATTACGAAGCTGTACTTGGAATAGATGTAAGCATGTCAAATATACTAAAAATCGATGCATGATAATTTTACTGAGCATAGCGAGCAAAGTTTAGGTAAACTACTCGATCACACTCCAAAATGCTGCTCTATGAAATTGGGTGCCTGTTGTGAGCTCTTTTCAAAACTAAAATCCATAGACATTTTTTCCATCAAAAGGCTTCTAAAAATGGGGACTATGGTTGTGATAGTTCAGCTGACAATGCTTCAAACTAGGGTTCTATGTGCACATTATTGTAATTCCAGCAATAACCAGACATCTTTACTTATGGAATTGGAGCTTGGAATCATTGCATTGGTGCTTTGCAATCAAAAAATATGAGATGGAAAACTGTAAGAAAAGTGAAATAAGAAAAGAGGAAAAGAAGGAAGACGAACAAAAAATTGTGAAAAATAGTCAATTGATGAAAAATTTCTCTTAGAGTCAGGAAAAAATGTGGAGCAAGCAGTTTCGAGCTGAAATGTAATTATTTTTCAATTTTTTTTTATTTTCAGCTTTCTTACGCTCTGATCTAATGTTTTTGTGTTGTATTGCCTGCGCTCTAATGTCTCTGTGCTCTATTGTCCCATGCTCTAATATCTGCGCTCTGCTCTAATGTCTGCTAATGTTGAGGCGACCTGTTCCCGCCACTCGGGGCTTCAGTAAAAGTTAGGCTCGGTCCGGGACTTGAACCCAGGACCTTGCGGCTACCGTCCGCATGCTCTAACCAACTGAGCCAACCCAGCAGTGGGAAAAGTGCTCTCTTTTTGCAACAATTCGTAGTTGAGGTGGCTGCTTTGGCCACTCTCAACATCCCTCCGCCATCGAGTTTGACGGAACGTCAAGGGCCACCAGTGTTGAGGCAACCTTTTCCCGCCACTCAGGGCTTCAGTAAAAGTTAGGCTCGGTCCGGGACTTGAACCCAGGAGCTTGCGGCTACCATCCGCACGCTCTAACCAACTGAGCCAATCGAGCAGCGGGAAAGGCGCTCTCTTTTTGCAACAATTCGTAGTTGAGGTGGCTGCTTTGGCCACTCTCAACACTAATGTCTGGGCACTAGGATGCAGTATTGTGCTGATATGCATTACTCTGCCAATGTTCTGTAAAAGAATAAATTTTCAAATTAGAGAAAATTCCTGATAGATTTAGTCATCAATGATTGATCACTGCAGATCAAAATATAGATGCATTTCTGAAAAATATTTTTTATGTTTCATTTAGAACGTTGGGAAGGGGCCGATTAATAATGAATAAAAACTAATTTGCTCAAAAAAATTGAATATTTTAATTGAATTTTGGGGATTGTGAAATCAAGGCAATTTTTTATACAGTGACAAATTTCTCAATTTCATTCTGAACGAGTTAATGGAATATGGTTGGAGCACTATGGAGTTCTGTGAAAATGTCAGTAAGCTTGTTCTTCCACAATTTCAAGTTTTTTCCATCACAATAAATAACATATAAATAACTTGTATCGTTCTGGAGCTTTGCATTTTGCTTAATTTGATTAAATTTATACTTTAATGCAAAAGAATAATATGGAATTATTCTTAGGCGTTTGTTTACTTGAGTGGTGCTTCTATTGCAGACGTCAAAGTGTTCTGCTGTCGATGTGGGGATTTTAGTCATTAAGTCTCTGATAGTCCGGTGGAAGGATTAGTAATCTATTTTTTTGCTAAGATGTGGTAGAGCTGTTGCATCTTCCTTAGTATAAACCCAAAGGACAGACTAACCCATGCACCACATCTGCCTAATGTGCATGATTGCATCGATCAAACTGATCTTGATCTCAACTGCTGAATTTTTATACCAAAAGAGGGCAATGTTACTTATGTGCAAAGTTCACAAGCAGAAGCCCGTGCCTGATCTGTGGCTGCATGAGCCATAAAACCAATAACTACGGAGTGCCCAGGCGTCGAAGTTATTTTACTACGATTTCTGGTGGGAGCAATGGACACACAATTATTAGAGAAATGCTCATTTTAAAATCCAGTCTTTGAGGATTAGAATCGAAACAAACAAACATGAACAGCTATTATGAAAATTTTATTCATAAGTGTCATGGAAATCAGAATTCGATCAAATCTCTCATATTTAGTAAAAAAATTATTTCTATTCTGATTTTTAATTGGTATCTCCAACTAAGGACTGTGCCCCATACAGAAATAGTATGCACTTGTGCATACGACACATTGCCATGTTCAAAGACAACTATGCATGCAGTAACATCAGAGAAATTGATTATCAGGCACAATGGCAAAAATCGAGGTATTCTCATGTGAGCGATTCCCAAGTGACCCAATTCCTAATTGAGCCAATTCCAAATTCAGTGATTCCAAATTGAGCGATTCCCATGTGAATGATTCCCCATTGAGCAAATTTCCAAATGAGCGAATTTCCAATTAGCGATTCCAAACGAGTGATTGAGAACGTAATAACACTTTCTACATTTTTTCTTTCTTTACCTCATATTTTTCATGTGTTTCTTTTTCTTTTCGTTTTCTGTGTCTATTGATTATGTTTTCGTTTATGTATGTTTTTACATTTTCTTCTTTCGTCTGTTTTTACATTTTCTTCTTTCGTCTGTTTCTCTTATTTTCTTCATTCTTGTCATCAATTTTTTTTCTTTTTTTCAAGCTGTCATTTTAAATAACTGTAGTCTTCCGTATTGTACAGTTTTGCATGTTTGAGTCATTCACTGTTGTAAGTGTGAAAATCTTTATAAAAAATATAGACAAAAGGATGCTGTAAGAAACAAAACATCAGGAGAAAGGAAACGTCAAGAAAAATGAAGACATCAAGAATAAGTGAAAATAGGTGTTTGAATTCGCTCATTTGGCAATTCGTCCGTCTGGGAATTCGCTCAATTGGAAATCGCTCACTTGGGAATAGTTCAATTGACAGTTGTTCAGTCGGAATTTAATAGACCGCAAAAATCATCTCGAAATCCTAAAGTCATGACGCTACAAAGATCAATTGAGTCACTGATCAAAGGTTTTGCCCCTAGCCAAATGTATTAGGTTCGGACACAACAACCGATTCGGTTTGAATGCCTATGAGAATCCTAATGTCCAAAACAATTTATGAATATGATTGAAAATTAAAGCCAGAATTTTGGATCAAACTACAGTACAAAACGAGTAGGTAAAGAAAATGAAAATAAGTATGTCTAGATCACATGAGTGATCAAATTTTGGATAGGGCTTTTGTTGCGGGTTTGATGCGTGTTGGATCGGGCCGACTCAAATAGCCTACAACCCGTGCAGCTCTATTAGTGGGGGTTTGAATTTTCTTTGGCACACGTGGCTTTTGAACATTTCACCATTACGAATGTACTCGTGAATATTTAATGCATTTAACACTCACAATGTATACAGGAAAGACAAAATTAATACTGGTCGATGGAGACAATATACTAATAGAAAAAATGCAGCTCAAATTTATTAGCTGGACATGCATGCAGTCTTTTCAAAGGCTTGTTGTACTTATCACTCACTGCTCGAAAACAAAAAACCGTGTAAAGCATGCGTGATGGCCAAGCCAAGTTATATGAATACTTGCACATCATTTATATTCAACGAAAACAGATCTGCATATTTGTGTCGAAAAATGATATTTCACGTTGCAGAAAAAATCATTTAGTTTTTGGGGGTCGCCAAATTCGAATTTGGTCGCAAACTTAGCCAATTCTCAATCATTAACTACTAAGTTTTCTTTGTCTTATGTTGCGTTTCTGCAAAGCGAAAAGACAAAATTGGTTGATTGATCAGCCTTGGTCGATTATTTCAGTCCAATGACGCAAACGGTTGGACAGATTTTTTTCCTGCCTGAACATTTATTTTGAAATCTCGAAAGAGCGATTCTTAAAAGAGTTTTTTTTCAATGAACAAATTCGATTAAAGGTGTACAGAGTGTCCAAAAGGAAACACAACTCTTCAACGGTGCATTTTGGATAGGGTTTGCTGCACGCGCCAGAAAACCCACATATGCACCAAGTTATGTAGGGCATTTGTGACGATGCACAAAAGGTGTCATCGTACATTTCCCTCTGAACCCATTGACTTGATGTTGCTCTCATCCAAGTCACGGACCCAGACCTGGATTTTTGTGACGGGCACTGCTGCAGTCGCAACAGGCGATGCTGGGCTGTGCAGTCGATGGTAGAGAAGCTATCACCCAGTGTGCAAGGACCGTTACAACTTTAGCTATTGCTGTCTTACTGTAACCCTGGGTCCAGGGGCACAAATTTTTGAAAGACTTCCTCTACCCACGGAGGAGGTCGTTTTTTTATACATGCTTTCTTTTTGTTTCTTTTCCATTTTTTGTTCATTTTAGTTTTCCTACTTCCATTTTTTGTTCATCATCCATTTTCCTTTTCCACCTACAGTAACACGACTATTACCCTAACTCCACTATTACCATAATCCAAATATTACCGTAATTATACTATTATGGTAACTCTAGAACATGCTTAACCATACCCCCTTAAAAATCGACAAAAAATCGAGTGTATATGTCTACCATACCCCCTATAAATCGACCAAAAATGACAAATTATAGGGGTTACACAAAAGATAGGATATGCTTAACCATACCCCCCCCCCTGTATGGGCTGGGCTTACTACTCATTTAGCATTGGGGCTGACTTACACTACCAGGCGAAACTAACCGTCCATGCCGGTCGCGTCCAGGACGCGTCCGGAATGCGTCCAGAACGCGTCTCGGACGCACCCAGGACGCGAAAAGCACACTATACCGACAATAAAATTGATAGGCCATGTGCTTGTGTCACACAAAGCCAAAGAATTTTGTTGAGGCTTCCTTCTTACCTCCCTATAGAAAGCACACATTATTTACCAGATATAAACGAAAGGTCAATTGTTGTCATACTGTAGGTCAAAACAAAGTGCATATCCACTACACATTAAGAAAGAACTATGATTGACAGTTATTGCATGAATGTCAATTACTAAGAAAGATGAAAGTTTTCTTTGTGCTGCCGAAAAAGACGCGTTCCGGACGCGACCTGGACGCAACCCGGACGCGTCCAGAACGTGTCCCGGACGCGAATTTTTGAGGGTTAGTTTCGCCTGGTAGTGTAGTGCCTGTGCTAAACATATGAATGTCTTTTAGCTAAAGCTCCCACAGCTATTCATTTGCGTCAGCAGGAGTGAAGCTCACTTTGTTGACAACAAGGGGCATGTAATGCAACCCAAAATTGCTGTGAGCAAGGAGTCCTCTGAAGGAAACTTTGCCAATGGGGCATTATGTAGCTGACACAAAATAAATGATGGAACACAAACGAAACAGAAAAGCATACAAATGACAAATGATCGAAAGTAATAAAATATCAGCATGAGAAATCATGTGACATTGATAATTTTTATCGCAGGTGACAATACTTTACTGTCGAAAAGTGTCATAGGTACAAACACATTGTTAAAGTAGCCCCATATTTGGAGAACAGGAGTGGCCCAACATTGTCCTGAACTTGAAATTTCTTTCTGTATTCAATTAATTTTCAAAAGTAAGGCATGGATTTTTTCCCATTTCTTCAATGCATGTCAGAACAAGAGGGTCTTTTGATTATCACTCACTTTATTTGTTGCGTTTTATGCATTAATTTTAGAAAAATTTTATCTCCCACAAGTTGATTTAAGACAGAACGTTCGTTGATACTGTAGAGTATTTCATTTGTAGTCTGCTTAGTTCATTTCAAAATGATCAATTCGTTTTGACAAACGCAACTTTATTAGACATTTTCAAATCGACTTTAATGATCTTGAAATGATTGGAAAGAGTGATTATCAAGGGGTCACTACCAGGAAAAATTTATTGAATATAGCCAATGAGCCTCCCATAATTTTGGATGATAGTTTGACTGCTTTGCTGCATCGATTATTTCGAAAGGAATGGAGTATAATTCAAGCATTCAGTTAGGTGATCTTTTCTATTAATTGTTGATCTGCAAGGTTGACAATTATAGTATGAAACTTTGTTGGAGATTTTTGATTTCAAATTGTTGGATGTCTGGATGTTTTTCTGCAGGTACACATGTATGATAGATATAGAATCTTGACATAAAAATACTGTAACCCACAGTTGGGCTGCTCGATTTGTGTATAACAGTACTTTTCCAGTAAATAGATATATTTTTCAATAAAGGAACGCCCGCACAAATTCGCAAAAACACACTAGCAGGTTCATTAATCTTCTTGTCAACTTCTGACACGCGCCACCAGTTGATTTTCTTTTATTTACTGCCGAGCAATCCAAAAACACTACGAGAAACGATCACAAACATTTTTCAAACACTTTTCAAACACGGGACAAACAAAATTGCCCCAAACACTGTTGGTGCTGTTTGAGAATTGTTTGAGCAAAGTTTGTCCCATTCTTTGAGAAGTGTTTGAATTTCAAACACAAATGCGGCGTTGTTTGTGTGCCGGACTGTACCTATGTGTAACTTTTGCATTTCTAAGACAGCCAACTCTAAAAGGGCTTGCCCAAAAGAGGGTGCAGAGGGGACCGGGTGATGAATAGGTAATTTGTACCATGGCATACCCCCGGATCTTTTCATGCAACATAAGAGCCAGTAGCTTCCACAGACTAGGCCGACCACAATGGCCACCAAAACAGCCGAATTCACAAGCAGGGTTTTTTGACGAAGTTTAGCTCTTGTGTCATACTATGACCCGGACCCAGTATTACACATTCTAGGGCTTGACTAGCCCCTGAAAGGGTGTTCCATGAGGCTTGTCCTGAGCTTGCTAACAAATTGTGAACCATGTTCAAGTCGAGGGACATTTCAAAAGTTCAATTTACTAAACGTTTGATCACTGATTCAAGGTCATGGGTCCGAAAGTAAAATGAGGGGCTAGTGGAAAATGCAGCAGCTGAATGTGAAATATTGGTGGGGCATTGAAGTTAAAGACTGTACATTTGCCCTGCCAAATGATTCAAGGGGAACTCTGCTCACATGGATTTTTCCCACTTCAGTTTGCCACACGTATAGAATTCACCTTGTAGGGGTGAATGGGCTGGTGGTTGCAATCAATCAACTGGCTCAGGGGGAGGAGGTTTTTCCCAACTGGTGATACAAACATTAGCTTTTCCTCAACAATGACTTGCAAATATTCAAAACATGCGCCATTTACTTTCAAATTTTTGTTAATTCTCGACGCATTAATTTGGCGACGGGGCTAGATTGTTATCTCCTCTCCAGTGAACCGAACCAAAATGTCATTCCCTTGAAGGAAAGCCCGAGCTCCTAATGTGGCGTCCAACCGCAGCAGTTGCCGACCTACGTCAAGCTACTTTCTTTGATCACTGTGTCAATTATTTTAGAATTAATTGATCATAATCGAATAAAAGACATGTTTACTATCACGCAATACATTCTAGAAATATAGGAATTATTCTCGAATCGATGATAGTCTTTCATGCAAATATGCACCTAATGCATGAAAGTATAAAAACATACGAGCCGAAAATGCAGGGTGAGCCAAATATAGGCGACCAATGCTGACTCCCATAGCTTTCTTAATGCAGTTTGCAGCCATCGATAGATAAAACATCTGGCATAAATACAGCAAAGTTTCAGCCATATTGCTCAGATATTGACTAGCTAGAACCAGAAATACTAAACATCGATTTTTTGCAAAAAAAAACAGAAAAAGTTGACAAAAATTGACACGTTTTATAAAAGAAAGAAGTAAAATAGATCCAATCTTAAGAACCATATAACAGCTGAAAATTACAAGAGAGCCATTTCAATGTGTCCTCTTCACATTTTCACCACTAATTATAATCGTTTTTCGAACTGAATGGCAGAATTGATTTTGCTTTTATTTTGATATTTTCCAATTTTAGCACAATAAGCTCTTGATATTCTGGCAAAATTCTGCCCGCATTGAAACAGGACACTGATGACTTTAAATGATGTGCAAATTACAAGTCTGGGTGATTTTCAAAGTATTCTTGTGTTTGAACAACATTACAAAACTTTTTTCATAATGGAACAACCTTTATTTTGATTCCAGAACTTTTGTTTTTGAAAGATGATCATTTTTACAAACTTTCTCTTTATGCAAGAACCGTAAAGGCTAGAAGCTTAAAGCTCGGCCTTTACAATAAAAATAAGTAGGGGAATGTAATGCAGCAATCTGCATTAAAAAAGTTTCATTCATTCGAAAGTTATGAAAAAGCACCGGTGGCATTTTTTTGGCTCACCCTGTATAAGCAAGATCAACAATTTTTGATTATCTTCCTGAGGAATTCAACGAACACAATAATTATTTTTTCGTCATCTTCTTCTAGCGTACCGCTCTCGAAGAAATGGTTGGTTCTCGGTTTTCACATTCGCATTGTCGTTTTTTAGGACGCCTATGAGTGGAAAATATTTTTCAGACAAAAAACAAACAAAATTTCGACACAAAAAATTAAACAACGCGAGAAAAAACTTTTTTCCACTTGACTTGTGCTTCGGGTGCTAATTTAACAATTATTTAACAATAAATCGATCGAAAGTAAAGGCGGATTCATACTTCATCCGGCATCCGGCGTCCGGCATCCGGCATCTGAAAAACGTCTATTTTTAGATTTTTCATCCGGCAAATCGGCACTGGATGACGTCATTTTTTTCGTTTTCCCACGCTGCCGTCTCATTTTTTTGCCGGAAGACTGGAATTTTGCCGGATGGGAAGAGTAGAAACAGATTGTACTTTTCTGAATGCTGGAAAGCATATTTTGTATGTAATTTCAATTGAAGCGCGTGTTTGATTGGTTTTTGCATATACAATGTATGCGAGAGATATCGATTTTATAAGTTGAGACAAAATTTTGTGTTTTTAATCATGGCGTTCGTTTAATTTTTGATTGCTGAGTATTTTGTATGTTATTTTCGTTCTTTTTTCATTTATTTATTTTTTATTCCTATCATTTATATTTTTATTTTTATTTTTTCGTTCTTGAAAGCATTAAAAAAATGCTAGATCAAGAATATATTGTTCGTCTGACATCATCAACTAATAATTCAGGGTAGACTTGGAATGTGATATTATGTAAATTTTTCATACGCCATTTCTCTTGAAACAAAATATTGTACAGATTTCAAAGTATTTAAACATAGTAAAATCAAGAATAAATTGTCATTCGGCCTTTCCGGCGCTGGAAGAAGTATGAATTGTCATCCGATCCGGCAACTTGCCAGAAGCCAAATTGCTGGATGCCGGACACTGAATGCCGGATGCCGTACACTGAATGCCGGAAGCTAAAAATAACTTGCCGGACGCCGGATGCCGGGTGAAGTATGAATCCGCCTTAAAACGTTTATAGGATTGAGATTTCCGCTTGCCGGTTGATCGAAGAGTTTGATTACTGCTAATATAGAGTGGCTTGGAGGGAAAAAATATTTAACACGGATAAAGTTGAAAAAAAAGTTATCAAAATGACCGAGCACGAATTATTAACAGACGAGTTATTAAGATATGTACCTATAAAATAAAAGAGTGTTAGCATACAACGTGTCAATCATTTCACAAAATATAAAATTGAATTTTAACGTGATCATTATTGTTCCGAAAGATCACACTTAAAAGCAGGGCCGTGCCAAGGATTTTTGCGACCCGGTGCGAAGTAGATTTTTGCGGCCCTATTTTTTAAAATTAGTAGGTATATACATCTATACAGTCCTAAACGTCTATGCAGTCATTTTCACGTGAAATAAGTCTTATAAGACTGTGTATGTTGCGAAGAACCAATATGTATGTTATTCAAAAGATCATAACATGAACTTTCATAAGCTGGAGCTCGATTTGATATCGCTTAAGGGGACAAAAGTAACAAGCGTTTGTACATTAGCAAAAAAGTTATGCGTGAAAAACTTTTAAAAATCACAAGTAAGGCAAAATGGAAGGCCGCAAAGATTAGTAAAAAACAGCAGTAATCTACATACAATACAACGTGAAGCTGGCGAGTATTATAACATTATAGGAAACAGTTAAATACGTGCTGAGATACATACAGACAAATGTGTAAAACTATCGATACAGACTTTACACAGTGAAACACAAAGGCGTGCTCCTGCCTTGTCGAGCATACACGTACAGTACAGTATGACACATATGTAAGCTAGTTCAGCTCAAGTTCTTGGGGCCCCTAGTGAATGATGAAACATCAAATTTTCTGTTACACAGAAGTGCACATTATTATTTTTATTCGTGTTCGCATTGTCTAGCATACATATAGTGTACAATATATGTATATAAAGTACAAACTTAGGTCAGTTAAGTTTTTGCGGCCCCTAATTCTTTACCGCCTGGTGGGGCTGTACCCTTCGCACCCCCCAAGGCACGGCTCTGCTTAAAAGTCATTTATACTTGACTTTTTCAACGGAACGGAACGGAATCCCAACAGCTTGAAACGTTCAGCCTGAAAATCCATTTTGGGTCGGAAAGGATAACTGTAATTTTTCGGAAAACGACCGACCGTAACGTCAAACTGAACCGAACGGAATGAAGATTTCTCTTTCGTTCGGTTATGTTCCATCATTTGCATTCCGTTCCTTTCTGTCGGAAGAAGCAAGTATCAATGGCCCTCTACTGTAAGCTGGAAAGTCTCGTCTCCCAGGGCAAAAAGATCCGAATTTTTGATCAGCAACAAAAAGTGGAAGGATTTCAATTTTCTTCCCGATATTTGCAAACAAAGGGGAGCCAAAAAAGGCGACTGGTGCTGCCTTTCATAGCTTTCGAATGGATGAAGCTTTTTTGATGCTGTCGGTATATAAAACATTTGGCGTAAATACAGTAAAATTTCAGCCAGATTCCTCAAACATTGACAGACTAAAATCAAAAATGAACGTCGCTTTATTGCAGATAACAAAAATTAACAGAAAAAAAGGAAAATAGATCCACTCACAAAAACCATGTAACAGCTGAAAACTACAAGAGAGCTGTTTCAATATGTCCTCCTTCCAAAATTTCGGACAAAATTTTCTAGTGAACATTTATGTATAAAACCTAATGCTGAAAAGGGGCACCAATTTTAATATATATTTATAATTTTTAGACTAAAACGTCAAACGAGCCGTTCGAATTCACGAACAGGAGAAGT
Organism: Romanomermis culicivorax; assembly: GCA_963922205.1. Lineage (NCBI taxonomy): Eukaryota > Metazoa > Nematoda > Enoplea > Mermithida > Mermithidae > Romanomermis > Romanomermis culicivorax. The sequence continues at coordinate 312,289 of CAWUHX010000339.1, forward strand.
GGTTCAGAGGAATGTTCCACTTTTGGCCATCCTGCCTGAAGGAACCAATTATGGTGGACATTGGAAAGATGAGGCAATTGCTCGAATTTATCCAAGAATCATCCAAATTTTGTGGATACCCAGTCTATGGACTTGACATCGGAAAGGTAGGTCAAGAAAAAGTCACTTACTTGTTCAAAATGAGAGAGGACGATAATCCATTGAGTAAGCACCATTATATTAGTTTTGCCCTGACCAATGGCCTGACATACATCATTGATACTACTATCCTCATGGAGAAAGAATGGAATAGCATTTATGTGATCCTAAACTCTTCCATGTTGTTGACTGGTTACTCAGTTTTGGAGGACCTGGTCAGCATTTATAACGTTTGTGGAGCAGGTCATGACAATAAGGACAAAGATAAGAGTGTTGTGTTGCAGGAATATCTTTGGAAGACCAAAGGTCCGCACTTTGATTTAGACTGCTTTGCACTTATGATGGTCAGTCCAAAAAAAGAAATGTTTCAAGCTAGGAATCTGCCCTGAAACCTTCCAGTTAAAAGGGTGCTTCATAGAATTTTACCTAATAGACATAGGGCCCTATCATATGATTTTACTTTGAAGGTAAATCAAGACAGATTTGCCAAGAAATACCTGATGCAGGAAATACTAAAGTATGCAGCTATAGACGCATATTTGTTAGTGATAATGTTTGCAACTAAATGCAGGTTTTTGACCATGATAGAATGGAGCCGAAACAGATCGGCATTATTCCATTGAACTTATACCATAAATACCTAAGTATTCCAGGAAAGGTCAACCGAGATATGGGGCTTGTACTGCACATTGAAGACATTGAGCCAGTGCAGCCAAATATGGTTTACCACATGATGAGATGTGAAACGTATAATTGATGGGCAACCCAGCTCCAAGGGGATGGAACAGGATTCTATACAGCTGCGTCTGAGTGCCATCCTGCCAGAGAATATTGAGGTTCCATTGCCCTGCAGATTTTATCTGCTGTTACCAAAAGACAGCATGCCCATCAAGCCTGATGGGTATGATGAGGAAAGCAATACGGACAAAACTAAGAATGTTCAAATTTCTGATTGGGATAATATTCAAATTGATATCCTGGAAAATTTCAAGTCAGATAAAATCTATTGAATTTAGACGGGAAAATATCTTTGACCTTGTATGAAAATGTGAAGCTATACTGGTAACAAGTGGGGAAGCCTAAGGAGTTGCTGAATAGTGACTACTGGGTCATGTTGAAAATTATAGAGGTAATTTATATACCCTCAATCTTGGCCAAATTTTGTAGAGCCTTCCCAAACAAAATTTCCAGCAATTGGAGGAGTACATGCCCTGCGCATTTAACTTAGTTTTCCCAATCAAAATGCATTTCATAATCACATTCCCACACAGAATGTGATTAAGAAACTGAACCATTACTTAACTATTAATCCTTGAACAGTTTTAGTACAGATGGCCAAGAAGTTTTGAAACCCGTGTGTAGCATAAACTTTTTTGGAGGATAAGCCGGAATTTTTTTTTCAAGACTACTCAGAGCTCAGTCATAACTGATTAGAATGCAAAATAAAACTTTGTCTCAGTTCCGAATTGTTTACTGTTAATTTTCAACATTTTTACATGAAATTTCCGAGTTTTCATGTCGAAACGCAAAAAATCCCAGAAAAAATGAAAATCCTGATGAAGGTCAGCCGGAGTTCTATCAAGATCAAGACCCCCAAAGGCGCTTATTAGCATTTCTGATGGTGGGCGATTCCATACGCATATAACGGAAATCTCATAGTTTTTTCGGATCAAAATATGAACCTAAATATATACAAATAGAAATCAGCTTTGTAACTGAGTAAATTGACCTGATCTTCAGATCAAAACATGCATTTTAAGGTGTAGATCTATATTATGTTTTAGAATTGCACATGATTCAGTGTTTTAAGCACTGTTGATTTATAAATGCGGAACCGCATAGTTGCCAAAGGCAACTAACTATCTCGAATTGTACCAGATATCTTGTAATAATGCGATGAAATTGGAATTGTTGATGATGAAAATTTTAACTCGATTTGGTCAAAATCAAACTTCAGCGATGCTAATCTGTCTGCTTGTTGAAGTCGAAATTATTAAAATCGAGAAGAGTTTTTATATCACAGTTTCAGCTTAGTTTTAAAAAGGTATTTGGATCATGATCTGTCTGTACAAAATTTATCATACATACAGTGCGCTACAGTTCTTTTGTATTTCGTGAGGTTTTTTTGTCCATTCCCGGCTTTATCTCTCTAAAAACGAACGTCGTAGAATTTCATATTTTCCTTCAGTTGTAAATATAAAAGAAATAAAAAATGTTGACCTAGGAAATTTTTTAGGGTTTTTTCTTTATGCTTCTTGCACTTGCAGAAAAAACATCAGTGCAAGCCTTTATGGTGGAAAGTTGATTTATTGGTTGATCGGCAAAGAGGAATCGTTAGAAAAATGGCGGCCATTTTTTCAACCCCGACGAAAACTGAAAAATGTGACGATAATTACAGTAATCCCGTGCGAAAATTCGTTCTAAGATCTATGGATCACTTGATATGATATCACAAAACCGGAAAACAGCCATATTATTTCAATCAACACTAGAAACTCTTACCTGGAAAGGAACTATGTTCATAAACTGTGAGAAGTCGGAGACAAAAATGGCCCGTGGAGTTCCAAAAAGTCACACTGATCGTCAAGTAAAATTATCTGCAAAGTAGTTGATTTGACCCAAGTTGACAAAATTGACTCGGAGAAGCATCCTAGTGAATTAGAACTTTAAAACAAAGATCAATGTTTTCTGGGGAAAAGCTGAGACCAAAGACTATAAAAAATGAATGATTGATCAGTATATGATAATTATCGCAATGACCTTTAGGTCAGCTGATCTAACATCAAACATCAGAAGAAAAAATCTTGCAGGATTATCCTGACGTTAGTCCAACATCAAGCTAGTGTTATTCAAGAACTGTTTGAGCATGTTAAAACTTCTGCTAGATTGATGCAGTACGACAAACTGGACCTCCAGAACCATCTTAATCTGTATACAAAAACGAGCAATAATAGAATTTCGTTGATATGACGTGCAACGGGACAATTTCAATCTGCATACGAAAATTCATGCTTTCATCTGTGACTCCCAGAATGCATGATTTGTATGATTGCGTATCTTATGGGAACGCGTGAACTTGTCTTCGTGTTATGTGCTGAGTTTGGTTTCGTTTGATTCGAATGTATTCATTGGAAAGTAAAATCTAGTTATCCACTAACAAACTATTGTGACGTTTGGTTTGACGCTGTAAGCTATACCTGGGCAAACCCTATATCGGTTCATCTGGCTCCAGTCAGACCAAAAATTTGGTTGGTTGCCGAATGGTTTTGGTGGTTGTCAAGCCAAACAGGGGTAGGGGGCCAGATGTATAGTATTCACATTTATCTAGTAGAAATTAGACAGAATGCATTCAAAGTGCATTTTCAAGCTTATTTCAGAGTCTACACGTGTTTTAGGACGTGTCAGTGTATCAAGCAAACCTGGAAAACCTGGAAGGTCAGGAGGGAAAATACGCCTAGAACCATGACAAGTCAGAGAATCTGAAAAAGTGCATTCTGGTCCGTTTTAGAATTTCCTGATTAATTGGTTGGTGGAAAAAACTCATTGTCTAGTTGATTGACCGATTGTCCCATGATAAGTTGGTTGTGTGACGATGCGCAAAAGGTGCCATCGTGCATTTTCTTCTGAACCCGTAGACTTGATGTTGCTCATCCAAGTCACGGGCCCAGACCTAGATTTTTGTGACGGGCACTGCTGCAGTCGCAACAGGCGATGCAGGGCTGTGCAGTCGCTGATAGAGAAGCTACCAACCAGTGCGCGAGAACCGAGAACCGTTACACTGTTATGATTAATGTACGATATCCAAATTTGATATATCAGTGATTTTTGGCATCAGAACATCAATATCAAAAGTGGTTGTGATATGAAATCAATACCAAACTGCCTGAACATCGAACTTCTTCGGCGTTAATCCTGCATGGCAGGGTCCGCTTGCTAGCTTGTCCATCTCCACTCGGTTAGGTTTAAGGCATCGTCCGGGGCTGACGTTGGCTATCTGCATGTCTCCTACGATTCTACCCATTCAATGTTTCTTTTTTCGTCCTTGTGGTCTTGATGTTGCTCATCCAAGTCACGGGCCCAGACCTGGATTTTTGTGACGGGCACTGCTGCAGTCGCTACAGGCGATGCAGGGCTGTGCAGTCGGTGGTAGAGAAGCTACCACCCATTGTGCGAGAACCGGTTACAAACACACACAAAGAACAAAGAAGAAAATACATAGAAAGAAGCATATAAGGTAAAGAAGGAAAAAACGAAGGAAGTGTTACCACATTCTCGATCGCTCGTTCTGAATCGCCTGGCTTATATGGAAATTCGCTTAAATGAGAATCGCTCACATATGATTCGTTCAATTCGCAATCGCTCAATTGGGAATCGCTCACATGGGAATACCCAATTTTTTTGTTGAAAAACTTTTTTGAAACCCCGTGTTTAACACATCTCTATATTATAAAATGAGCCTGTATTTCGACGCACGAAAAACAATATTTGTGCGTTTTCTAAGGCGAGCATCTGAAATCATCCATCAAATCAAAATTTTTTTTCAATAAATTTACTTTTCGAGCCCATATGTTGCAACTTAGCCTCATTCTATAACATGATCCTGTGTTATAACATACAATTTTTTCATTTTTCGACATGTTTTAACGTAGTTCTATGTTAAAACATATCTCCATAACATTGGCCTATGTCATAACGTATGATATGCTATATCAGGGGATATAATATAACATGGGATACGTTATAACACGGGATATGTTATAACACGGGATATGTTATAACATGAGATACGCTGTAGCATAGCCTATGTTATAGCAATATATTCACTCTTCTTCAAATTCACTCTTCAAAGTCGTTTTTTGTGGTTTGTGTTGTCACTTCTCAAGAATAGTTTTTTATAGACGTCTTTTTGAGAGTTCGCCCTTAAGACGCCTTTCGTTCTATTCCGTTCCACACTGTATTTTCATCTAAGACTGGATCTAACAACAGATTCCAATTCCGGACCGAATTTAGAACAAGAGGTTTCCGTTCCGTACCCGGGTTCCAACGCCGGGCCAAAAAATGTAAACATCATAAAACCGTTTTTATTTGTTAAACTTTTTTCGCTAATTTTTCTTGCGCCCTTTTCACCATAACTTGATAGGCGTCCGATAACAAATAACGTTGTTTTTCCGTTAAGGGCACCGGATCTTCGTCCCAATTTTTATCGGCCGCCGCGTAAGAGCCGTCCGGAGCGAAATAGCCGTCCAAAGGCGCCGTATCTTTTGGTCCTTCGAAACATAATTTCGGTTTACCGGTTTTTTCGTCTTTGGCTACCAAATTTTCGTCAAATTGGACGGCTTCTCGATATAAAAATTCCGATTCCGATTTCAATTCTTGTAAAGCTTTTTCTTGTTTGGCTAGACATATTCGAATTCGTTTTTGTTCTGCAGAGTGCTGCTTATTCGTATATCTAGAAAATTTAAAATATAAAGTTTGCGAATGCAGTTTTAAAGTACAGTAATCAAACACAGTAATTTTTGGAAATCTATAAAATGAAAAATTAATAAAAAGTACCAAGTGGAAAAATATGAAAAAACCCGAAAGAAAAACCACAAAACAAAAAAAATCAACAAAACGAAAACAAAGAAGGATAAGCAATTGGAAACCACAAAATCAAAAATATAAAACGAAAAAATCAAAAAGCACGGATAGAAAAATATCAAAAACATAAAAGATGGAAGCATAGACGAAAAAAATAAAAACCTCAAAAGGGAGAAAATAGAAACAGCAAATCAAAACGCACTAAAGAGAGAGAGGAATGGAAAAATTTCAAATAAAAGAAACCAAATCGGAAAAAAAGCATAAAAAAGAAAAAATAAACACATAGAAAACCAGCCGAAAATGCAAGAAAAAGACCCCAAAAAACAAAATTGGATAAGGTAAAAACAATAGAAGGCCACTAAGAATAGGAGGCGAAAACAAGAAAAAGATAAATGAAAAAACTGAATGATAAACCAATAAAAACCGAAAAAGGAAGATAGGAAGAAAAGATAAAAAATCTAAAAAGATGGAAACTGGAAGATGATGAAAACCTCGGGATAAACAAAATCGGAACAAAAAAGAAGAAAACGCAACAGAAGAAATAAGACGAAAATGCAAAAAATAATCCAGAAAAAAATCAAAGCCAGAAGAAACAAAACGTTAAAACCTCAAGAGCGAGGAAATAGAAAAAAATCAGAAGAAAAAAATAAAACGAAATAAAAGGTTCGAAAAAGAAAATCGAAACAGGAAAAAAGAAAAAAGCAAGACAGGTCACTAAGCAAAGAAGAAGAGAAAGAAATTAGAGAGGGGAAGAAAAAAACTCAAAAGAGAACCAATAAAACAGAAAAAAATATAAATAAAAAAAGAAAAAATCAAGACTAGCAGAAATGAGAAACGCAAAAAGTATAGATAGAAAGAAAGAATGAACGAAGAAATAGATAAAAATGCAAAAGAGAAAAAAGGAAAACGAACAAAGAGAAATGAACGGTTACTAAGAAAAGAAGACACAAACCAGAAATCAGGAAGGAACGAAAGAAAAAACAAAAATCAACTAAGACGAAAAAAAGAAAATGAAGCAGAAAAGAAGAGAATAAAAAATCTCGAAAAAAATAAATTTAAACCGGAAAAATAGAAGAATAAAAAAGCACAAAAGAAAGAAGAAAAAATTAGATTGACAAAATAGAACACCTTGAAAAAATCACATAAGAAAAATAACGAAAAAACCTGAAAAATAAAAAATATAAAAGACAAAAAGCGCAAAAGAAAGAAACAAGGAAACGGAAGAAATGTAAGGCCACTAACGATAGGAGGCAGACACTAGAAAATGACAGAAAAATCTCAAACAAAAATGAAAAACGCAAAAAAAGATTAAGCTCGAAAGAAAGAAATTAAAAAAGAATAAAGAACACAAGCTAAAAAAAGCATGAGAAAAGAAAACTCCAAAAATGAACATATATTGCAAAGGGAAGAAAATCAAGTGCTACTAAAGAGAAAATACGTAAAAGAGAAATAAAAAAGATTAAAAGAAAAACAAAAGGGACGAACAGAACAAAAAGAAACAGAAAGAGAGAAAAAGAAAAAAATATTTAAAAACGAGAAGTGGAGATCGGAAGAAATAAGAAAGCCTCGCCCAGAGAGAAAGAAAACGGAGAAACGGAATATCAAGGAAAAAACAGAAAAAACTAGGCAAGAATGGGAAAAAAGCTCAAAAAATGACAAAAAAATAAAGTAAAAACAGAAAGGAAGAAAACTTAACAAAATAACGTAATAAAGAAGAAAACAAAAAAAGAAACGACTAAAAAATATAAAGAGTTGAGAGAAAATTAAAAACAATAGAATCGGGCAGAGAGAAATAATAAAGGCTTCACGAGGAAGAAAGCGAGAACAGAGAAAAAATATAAAAGACATCTAAGGAAAGAAGGCAAAACACGAAAAAAACAAGAAATAAAAAGACTCATATGAAAAATAACAAAAACGGAAAAATGATAAAAGAAATCAAGCAAAAAAACGACAAAAAAGAAGGAAAATTAATAAAACACAAAATAAAACCAATAACCTCGCCCATTCTTTGATCAATAAAGCGCGTCGTTCTTGTTCCTCGAAATCCAAAACGACATCCGGGCGTCGCCTACTTTCCAACTCTTTTTCGATGGACGGATCCAATTGACATTCTTCTATCGGTTTTAAAATTCGTCCTTTGGCTTTCGTTCGTTTAATTTCTTTTTGTATACGACCCAATTTACGTTCTTCGCGAAATCGCATCAATTCGTTGCCGATACCTTTATTTTTCTTTCGCATCGGCGCTGCCAGTATTTGCGGGGTCGTATGCAGAAGCCTTTGGGGCAAAATTTGATGGCTGAATTTCAAAATTGACGAACAATTTCGAAGTAAAAATGTCATTTTGGTCGATAAATATCTAAAAAATGATAAAAAATTAACGGCGAATTTTAGTTTAAAGATAAAAAGAGGAAAATTTCGGACTGTTTTTCGAAATTTTTTAAAGAAAATTTGAAATTTCTGTCTCAGAACTCATCTCCAGGATTTTTCAGACATATTTGAACCTGTTAATGCAAACTCTCACTCAGACCTTTTTGGTTGGCCAAGTCCATGAAAGTTTACGAACATAAATCACTGGTTTAAAAATTTTTCAAATAATAAAATTGTAGAAATTACGATATTTGAACAGAAAATTCGAATCTAATTCTTGGAATAAATGTTCGGAAAATTGATTTTCCAGCGTCGCAGGATGTGAATACCCAAACAATTTTTAAATATAATCTTTTTTGGGCTTTCACTTGTCATCATAGAGGACTTTACCGTCGATTTGTCATTTAATTTAATTATGCTTTTGGATAGTTTGCTGAAAAATTTGTTCCACAATGCTTGTAAATTAGACTACAGACTCGAAAATTTACATTTTGTCCTCAATTCTAATGAATTAATGGCTTCAAAAACACCAAAAAGCTTAAAAACGACTATGGGAAAATAGGGAAATAAATTTCGACCTCTTTCCACCAGGAAAAAGCCGGCGGGAAAAAAAGAAACGGTGGTTGGGTACGTAGCTGTAATTGGGGGGTTGGGGGACCCCAACCCCCAACTTGGTCGAACCATACATGTAACGGAGCCCCGAGGTCTGGGGGGGTTGGGCGACTTTTTTGGGGTCGGGGGCCAGTAATTCCCAAAATTTTGAGGGGGTCTTTCAAGGGGAAAAAAATTCGATTTTTTCACGAAAGAAGTTCGAAAAATAGTTCAAAAAATAGTCATTTTCCCCTAAAAAGACCGAAAAAATGTATCCATGGCGCGAAGCGCCAAGAAAATTTCCATTTTTTATCATTTTTCGTTCAAAAATTGACATTTTTAATCAAAAAAATGACATTTTTCAGTATTTTTCCGACCAAAGGTATGGGGGTCCCAACGGCTACCATATGGCTAGCCATTGGATTGGAAAATCCTGGGGGGCGGTCGCCCAATGGCTAGCCATATGGTCGACGATTTCTTGGGGGGGTTCCCATAGCACTTCCCCCCCCCCCCCCAATTACATGTATGGGTCGAACCCTGTACCCAAATGTTGTGACCCCCCACAACCCCAACTTGTTCAACATTATACCCAACCCGCCCCAAACTAGGAAAAATTGGAAAAAATTAGGAAAAAAGTGGCTTTTTTTGGGGAAATTATAGAAATTATTGGGGTCTTTTCGACCCCCTCCCCAAAATTTTGGAAATTTCGGGAACCCCTCGTCAACTGACCGGACATCTTACACGTATGGTTGGGTATAGGGGTGACGAAGTTGGGAGTGGGGATTCCGACATTTGGGTATAGGGCTCGACCAAGTTGGGGGCGCGGGTCCCCTCCCAACCACCGTTTTTTTCCTCGAAGATTTTTTCCACATGAGAAGCGGACCCAAAATTTTTTTCCTCATTCTGCAAAAATTTTTCACGTTTTTAAAAACGTTTATAATGTGGCTACGGATGCTTTTTCATGCATTTTAGGAGCATACCCAAGCATTTTGTTGTATTTGGAGTCAGAAACCTGCAAAAATGAGGAAAAAAATTGAGAAAATACTGGTTATGTTAGTCAAAATGAGCCCATGAAGAATATATTGATGTTCTGTTAACGATAGGGTTCTCATGAGTTTATCCGCTATTAATATTTCTGTGGTTCCGATTAGAATCATCTAATTTTGTTTAGTTCTTAATCCGGCGCAGTGCGCCGGAAAAACTTTTGGATTTTCACCTTCTAAAACGCTGGAAAATAAACCTTTCACACGGTTGAGAATTGTAATGATAATATATAATAATAATAATATTTTATTCGATAATCGATTGTAAAAAAAGAATACAAAAAAACGATTAGCAAAAAATGCTCAATAGAGAAAGAATGTAATACGGATAATATGGTGTAACAGGGTTTTTTTTGACCTACGAGTCACAAGCCAAGTGGCTTGTTGACCTAAAATTTTAGAAGCCATTCCAAATTTTTACAAGCCAATTTTATAATATCAGTATACGTGAATAAATTCCAATGCTAGGTTATTTTTTAAAGAAATGTATATATTGAGCACAGGGTTGGCAAAAACCAAACTTTTGAAATTTCGACTTTTTGGTTTTTTAGTGGTTTTTTTGGTTTTTCTATGGTTTTTTTGGGGTTTTTTTCTGGTTTAATTCTTTAGAATGTTTGGTACATCAAAATAACTATGTAAAAAACTGCTAGAAGCTCCCTGTATCATCTATGACTAGTTAGGGAGCCTTAAAATGGCAGCTGTAGAAGTATTAATCTTATCGGAAGTGTCATTATTTTATGCTATAGGAAATCCCTATTATAGCAATAGAAATACAGTAATAGTGAGCACATAAGAAAGGAACCATTAGTGAAGAACAACAGAACAGAGCATGCGATATGTAAGGGGCAAATTCAAGGAAAAGAAGAAAAATTACAAATAAAGAGAAATATAAATATACACAATGTAAGTAATCAAAATTCAAAAGAAATCAACTACAGAATTGTATCAATGCATCACATATATGCATATCATGGCAATTGATCAAAAAAGAAATGTCATTCAACATTATTCAATAACATTTTAGAGCCATTAATTCATTAAAATTCAGGAAACATTCGAAATTTTTGAGTTTGATCGAAGTCTAATCTACAAGCATTGTGGAACAAATTTTCCAGCAAACTATCCAAGAACATAATGACTTTGAATTACATGAAAAATCGACGGCTAAGTCCTCTATGATGACAAGTGAGAGCCCAAAAAAGCTATTAATCTTTCCTGCCTGAAACGCCGGGAAATTTTTTTGGGTATTGACATTCTGCGATGCTGGAAAATAATTTTCCAAACACTTATTTGAAGAATTAGATTCGAATTTTCTGTTCAAAAGTCGTAATTTCTAGAATTTAATGTTTGAAAAATTTTAAAACCATTAATTTATTCACACACTCTCATAAACTTGGCCGAAAAGATATGAGTAAGAAGAGTAGAAATTTCCGAAAACTACTTCCATGAAGCTTTTGAATTGATTTTAGGTTAAGAAAGGAATAATCGCTTCAAAAAGTTTACAGGCTTGACGTATTGATCTTTCTCAAAAAATGTTTCAAGGGAAAAATGTGAATCTTCATTAAATATCAAGATGAAATATTGAAGATTACCAATTAAAATATGAGATAATACGTTTAAGATGATTAAAACTATTAAAGATTAAATGATAAATGAAGGTAGACATGTTAGAACCAGCGCCTGAGCTAGGAAATTAATAATGCTTATTTAAGTTATAACCGGCGCGAAGCGCCGGAAAATTTTGAGATTATGACCTTCGAAAATGCACCAAAATGCATCTTTCCTGTATCCGATATGATCAAACACATAAATCAAAAAATTCTGATAAGCCATTTTGGCTTGTTGGACTAAAATTCTACAAGCCATTTTATCAGTCCAACAAGCCATGGCTTGTAAAATGCTAAAAAAAAACTATGTGGTGTAATAATCGACTATACGGGCGACTGAAGGCGAAAAAACGCGCCGACACAGACGCCTAGTTACTTACCAAATAAAATTTGTTTCCGGTTCTCATGTGGAAAAAATCTTCGAGGAAAAAAACGGTGCCCCCAACTGGTCAGAGGTCTTACAGGTATGCTTGAGGGGGGGTTCCGAAATTTTCCGAAAAAAGAACTTTTTTGCGAGGGGGTTACCCCAATTACAGGTATGTACTACTGCTGTGCATACCTGTAAGAGGTTCGACCAGTTGGGGGGGGGGGGGTCGTAAATCCTAAATTTGGGGGAGAGGGTCCAAAAAAGTCGAAATTTTTCCCAAAAAGGCCGAAAAACATACACTTTTTTGCGAATTTCTCAAATGTATTCCAAACAGGGGTGGGGTTGGGTATATGGTTGGCCAAGTTGGGGGGTCCCCCCCCCCAAGTACAGGTATGCTGCTGCGTGCAAAATAAGCCCGGCAGTGCGGAGCGGGCAAAAAAAATCGTCAATTCGGTACACAGTGTATTTCGACGTGAACGTAGCAACTTTAGTAAAACGTATAACTTGCCTATCGAATGAATGATGACGACATCATATCAAGGTGAAGCGTCTCAAAAATTGCGCCAGGAATACATAAAGTAACAAAGAACTATAAGTTAAGATCGTCGAAATACAGAACCGTAACAAAAAATAACCACCGATTTTCGAACAAATATAGTAACTCGAATTTTCGATCTACTACAAAAAAAACACAACTTGCCCAGCAAAATGAGAGAAAAGTCGAGAGAAAAAAACAAATTCGCTTGCTATACTATAATTGAGGAATGTAGAAATTTATAATTCAATTTTTCGAAAAGAATCATAAGCGTTCTTGCCTTTTGCGCTATCGCTTCTTTTCAATTCATCCATGACCGATTGAATTTTCGGATCTTGATATCTAAATTGATTTTTCCTATTTTCCGCCTGATCTTTTTTGCCTAAATTTTCAATCGTTTCCATAACTTGTTTCAAATGTTCGCGAACTTTTCGACGATGCTCGTCGCTCATTTTCGGTTTTTTCGAGGTATTTTCTTGAGTATCAAATTTTTGATCCCGTTCTTTTTTTGAAAATTCTTCAACATTCGACGGAATTTTTGGTTCTTCTATATTCGAAGGAATCTTTGATGCTTCGATAGTTAATGGAATCTTTGGTTCTTCAACATTAGACCGAGTCTTTGGTTTTTCAATATTAGATGGAATCTTTGATTCTTCGACATTAGATGGAATCTTTGATTCTTCGACATTAGATGGAATCTTTGATTCTTCTTTGATCTCATCTTTTGAAATTTCTACATTTTCGGACGCTGCTTGATTGGAATTTTCAACTTTACTCTCTTCAACGTTCGTTTCATCTTCGTCATGATCATCATCATTATCCTCTGATTCTTAAAAACATGCTTAAATTTTATTTTAACATGTCAAAAATAACATGAGCAACAAAAAATCGTCATATTTTACAGTTATAAGGCGTTTTTCAAAAAATCCTGATTCTAAAACCGAATTTTGTAGAAATTTAGGTGATAACACGAAATTCGAATTCTGGTAAAGTCAAAAAATCATTTTCAAATTTTCATCGAATTCATATCTTGAAGTATAAGCCTATTTAAAAATAATATCGTCGTAAAACTGAATTTAGTCGAAATACGGTCCAAACGACGAAAATCGAACTGGTGTAAACACAAAAAGCTCATTTTCCAGTAGGCGATTTTGAAAACTGAACTTTATAGGAATTTAGTTCGAATAAAAAAAAATTCGAATTTTCAAAAATTGTCATCCTAAAACTGAATTTCGTCGAAATTTGATTGAAATTCAACAAATTTGAATTCGTGTATATAGTCGCAAATTCATTTTTCAAATTCTAGACAAATGTACGATAGTTTGAAGCATGAAACGGTTCTTCAAAATTTTGATTCTAAAACTGACTTTTGTCAAAATTTGGTTGATAACCAAAAATTCAAATTTGTGTAAATAAAAGAGCAGATCTTCAAATTTTATAAAAATTCACATGTTACAGTAAGAGAAAATTTCGAAAAACTTAAGACACGATTTCTGAGAGGTTCTACTTTCCCTATGATAAGTTGAAAATTAATCATACCTCAAAATCAGATATTTTGGGTAGTTTTGTGCGCTGATTTTCATGGTACCATTCGTTTTGCTTGTAAACAAAAATTCGCACTGCTACAGTATGCCAAAGTTTGAAAATTGGTGATTTTTTTGCATTTTTCAGTGGTCTTGCTAGGCAAGCGATATTTCGAGATCCGTTTAATCTTATTTGATGGATAAATATTCATTTTGTAGAGGAGAGAATAAGCTCTCTTTTGATGTATTATTTACAGTAAATAATTGCATATTACACTTTTTCATAAAGTTTAAAGTGTCAAAAATGAGCCGTCAAAATTGAAAAATTTCGTTTATGGGCACTCCCGAGCACCTTCCATCGGAAGCCGCAGAATTTTATTTTCCTATATTGTAGCCCATCCATTTTTACAGCTTTAGTTAAATTTTCATCAAAATTTTTGTACCGTTTTGGGAACTGCACTGCTCTGGAGAAGGCATACTCATGAAAATTTCGTAGAAATCTTTGTATTTGCCATGTGGCCCTTGTCTACCCCTTGTGATATATTTATTACCTATACCCTAGAATTATCAAATAACTAACAGACTATAGTTTAATGTTATAATCGTTTCACAAGCAAACATTTTACACTCTGCAACAAAGTTTGAACAGTCAAAAATTAGAAGCAAAAATGAAGAAAAATCTTGCTAAGAGGCACTCCCGAGCACCTACACCTACCATGCTGCAGAATTTTATCTTATTATTCTTTTATTCATACATTCCTACAGTAGCTGTGAAAGCAGCATAGTACTCTGCGTTGATACCACTGCTT